>CM033344.1:7041667-7634779 GCA_019395295.1 Osmanthus fragrans | reverse complement strand
TTGGGGGCATGTGCATGGAGCAAGGAAGACTTTTTTATGCATTTAAGGCTTTGGTGATTGACTATTCTATTTGTGTTAAGGGTGCTAGCTTGTCCTCAATCATCAAGGTTTTCTCTCCAGGAAAAAAGAAGTAAATATGAAATCACCATTTACTTTTCTTTTCGTTTTCACTGCATATATTCATCTGTTTACATAAATAATTTCTGAAACATAAATTTACCCTTCATGCTTTTATGTTGGTTAATATGTGGCACTTGAGTTGGTTGACGACTTGACTTGACTCAATCTTATTAATGAAAAATTGTGTTATAATCTAACTCCGCTGCTACATCCAACATTCAGTTGTTCAAGAACGGGTGATATTGAAAATTACCAAAAAAACTGAGGGGGACATTCTCATGTTAAATTTCAAAGGAAATAATACCTGTGTAATGACATGCATGCATATGTATGCTACGTGCGTATTTTCTTATTTCCATTAACAGAAGATGTCTTCTATTAGTAAGCCATGTTTCTAATTGAATGTTAGCTACTGATTCAATTCTGTTTATTTGACTTCTTTTCTTGTTTACCAATGGAATTTCGGTGTTCTTTTCATTTTATTTTGCAATTCCTACACATGAAAAGTCAGCATTCACATTGAGACCTCGATAGACAGCCTTTTCAAGTACAATAGATGTTCTGTATATCTGCTTAATAAAAAAGTTGCATGAACATGCTAATGTGACCTTTTCCCTTATTTCCTGTTAGTCTTGTTTGTTTCTCAAATTATAACAGACAGTTTGGGATGTCAGGAAGAAGAGAGGTTTTTGATGGGGGAATACAAGTCAAGATGTTCGCCATATGTTTCTGTAGTTTTTGTGAAAACAGTTAATGTAGTATGGATCTGATTAGTTAATGGAGAATCATTTTACTATTGTTGAGGCATGCATGTTATAGAGATATCAGAGCCAAATGAATTCATCCATAAATGAACTCCAAGTTTTTATGGGGGAGTATAAGTCAGGATGGTCGCCATATGTTGCTGTGGATTTTCTGAAAATGGTTAATGTAGTACATAGGTCAGACTAATTAACAGAAACCATTTGCTATTGTTAAGGGATGTTATAGAGATATCAGAATGACAAGGACAAATTAAAACCGAAATGAAGTTATCACGAAAGAGTAGTCACTTGCAATTCAAAAAGAGATGCCCCTAGACCTAGCTGAAAGTAGCCAGCTTCTATTTATTTGAACGACAGTTTACTGAATTGTCTCTAAAGTATCAAAAAAATTAGTGTAAGTCACTTATCTATAGCATAACACCTAGCTGCTTAGAGGATGTAATTGCAATTTCAATGACCATGGTGTTAGAAAAATTGGTGTACGTCACTACTCTATAGCACAACATCTTACTGGCATAGAGGATGTAATTGCAAGCAAGCTACTAGATATTTGCGAATGACGAATGACAACCAAAGTAGTGGGAAGTTTGTTCTGTTTTACTTATATCACAATCTTTCAAATCTTAGATGCATTATTTGTTTATTTAGTTATCTTTGCGTTCCCACACTTTCAAAATCACATGAACTAACAATGCATGAATGCAGGACCTGCCTCGAACTTTCCCTGGTCACCCATGGTTGGACACTCCCGAAGGTCATTCTGCTCTTAGGCGTGTTCTTGTTGGTTATTCATTCCGCGATTCCGATGTTGGTTATTGTCAGGTGGATTCTCTTTTCTCATTAATAATATATAATAGTATTTGCTATAACTGAAGAGTTCTCTTTACTTTTTGAGTATTTTTGGCTGGATGGAACTCACCTAAACGAATTATGGTGCAGGGTTTAAATTATGTTGCAGCACTGTTATTGCTAGTGATGAAAACAGAAGAAGATGCTTTCTGGATGCTCGCTGTTCTCTTAGAAGATGTGTTAGTTAATGATTGTTATACTTATAATTTATCTGGATGCCATGTTGAGCAAAGAGTGTTTAAAGATCTGCTTACCAAAAAGTGTCCAAGGTCTTCTCTCTTCTCTCATCTGATGCTGATATATTTTTATATTTTTCACTTTTTGTGGTATTTTAAAGTTGAAGAGTATACAGGATAGCTGCTCATTTGGAAGCTATGGAGTTTGATGTTTCTCTTGTTTCCACAGAGTGGTTCTTATGTCTATTCTCTAAAAGCTTGCCATCAGAGGTTAGACTACCTTTCACTTAGTTCTCTCATACATTAACATATAAATACGTCATTACTAACAATTTTCCGTCCGTTGATTGAAGACAACTCTGCGGGTATGGGATGTTCTTTTCTATGAAGGGGCCAAGGTTCTGTTTTAATGTAGCATTAGCAATTTTCAAGGTGACAGACTTGTTTTCCTTCTTGTTTTTTCCTTTTGATTTCAGCTGAATAATCGAAAGTGAAGTCTTTTTGATGAATGCAGATGAATGAAGAAGAGTTGCTTATGACACATCACGTTGGCGATGTGATTAATATTATACACAGAACCACTCGTCATCTTTTCGATCCTGATGAATTATTAAACGGTAACAACCCTCTCCAAACTCGCTTATATTCCTCGTGTCAAAGGAATCAGTCTGTGGGCTAATTACTATATCAATCATCTTTTGTCCCCTTGTGGTATGAGAGAGCCAAGAGGGATTGATGAGAGCACCCTACTCGTATTCTTCCCGGTGGGAAGGGTAATGAACGATAGAAAGTAAGGAAAAGTTTTCTGAAGAGTACGTTTATGATGGCATAATAGTCTTTTTAAACGTGTTTTTTATTGCTTTATGTTCTTCATGGCGAATGAAAAGTTGTGATGTTAGTCGGGTAGTATTCACTTTCAAGTGAGCAGTTTGTGACGGTAATTTGTTTAACAAATGTGTGGTAGGTTGCCTTCGATAAGATTGGGTTTATGACGACTACGACCATATCAAAGGAACGGAAAAAAAGCAGGAATCGGCAGTGCTGGCAGAGCTCGATGAGAGATTACGACGGCTAAATTCTGTAAATGAGGATGACAAATAACAGAGGTTTGAGATTTGTTGCTTCAAAATCATAGTTGGCGCAAGTATGAACTGCAAATTTTGAGTTATTAGGGGTTAAGTTATATGATTGACACTTGAAATATGATACTCGAGGAGGGTATTTGTGTTATATTCGACCGCGTAGCTAATGAGTTACGTGAAAATGACTTGTTTGGGAAACTGTTGAATTTTAAGATAATTCGTCTTTCATCTGTTTGTTCATTTTCAAAGTTTCTCGTATGCCTTTCGCCTATGAACTATTTAATGTTGAAGTTTGGGTCCAAATGGGGATGGCAACAGGTGGTCCTCTTCATCCCCCACCCATCACGGATTTGTTGGAGGCGACTTCCTATGACAATGGGGCAGGTTCGGAGCGGGCACCCTCGTCCCGCTCCGACCCACCTCATTCCAGCCTCGTCCCGTCCCACGCCATGTCCCGCCTTAAATGCGGCGGGACGGGATCTGGATGGAGTTTGTCCCATTTATTTATTTATTTGAATTTTCAAATTTTTGAGTTACATTATTATTGGAGAATAAAATACAAATTCAAAATTTTGAGTTATGCTATTATTCAAAGTTCAACCATTAACCCAAAATCTAAATGTCATTCCATATATTTTAAATTTTTTCTAATTTCTTCGATCAATATATTATAAACTAGCTTTGATTATATAATTTAATTATAATAAAAAGATTGGATGGCCGAATTTATAAATTATATAAAATAATTGTTAGTTAGATGAAATTTTATATTGACAATTGTATAATATAATTGTTGGATTAAAATTTATCAAAATTCTATTTTTTTTTTCACAGGGCGGGTCCTCCTAGGCGTTGTCCCGCCCCGTCAACCTGTCGAGGCGAATTTTTTTTCCATTACTACTTGTTTATTTATTTATTTTTTTAAATATTTGAATTTGAAAACATTAAACAAATAAAATAAAATAAAATAAAAATAAGGGTCAAGACGAGGATCATGTTCCCAATTGCTACCCCAATTCCTTGACCAAGAATTGGGTGACTTCCTACTCCAATAAAATTTACCCTTTCAGCTACCTAATCCTCGTGTATTTTCACAAAATTCTCTCTAATTCTTACTACTAAAAATCTGTCAATATTATTGTCTAATTATTTCAGTTTTTTTTTTTTTTTTTAAACCTTGAATTAACTTTCATTTTAATTTAATTTATTATGTATTATTTAAAATATGTTAATTACTGCACTTTTGAGCTACAAGTTTTATAGTTCTTCTTTATTATTATTTTCCATAAAATGGATTGTTTAATATTGATGTACTTATTTATTATGAGAAATTCAAGTTATATAATAATTACACTACGCAAATGAAAATTATTTTATGTAAGCCTCCTAATTGAGAAACTCATTTTGTCAACGACGTCAAAATAGGATTAGAGAGCTGTTTTGATCAATAAAATCGAGAAACGACCCAGTTCTAAAAGTTGAATTCATTCAATTAATTCTTGATATGTCATTAATAATTAACATGTTATCTCGAATTTACCTTCATTAACTTCACCATTAACCCACTAAATTTATGATGTGTCAAGAATTAATTGAACAACAGATCTTAACTCCAATTCTAAGTAAAATTTTAAAATATAGTAATCTGTTAAAATAAGTGAAGAACGCGTGATTCATTTAGAAATTTACTTTGTGATTTTCTTTTACTAGCTATCGACTTTCGATTCCGATTCGACCATTTGGTTCATGTCGTTTTAACCTTTTTCGAGCAATGCTCAGACCGATTTATAGGGAATGATGAAGATATGTCAACATTCCATGGAATATGGGAAAGAGATCATTTCATGTTTCTTGTATGACAACGAATAAAGTAATCGCAAAATAAATTTTAAACCAGTAATTGAAAATTGAGTTTGGAAAAAGTAATGGCACGGGTCATTTAAAGCCTCCTAGTGACAAACAGATAATTGAACACTATCATAAGCTGAACGTTTATCGTCTAAATTAGTTAACCAGATATTCATTCCTTTTTAGTCGAATATCTTTCTTTATTTATAGCTGAAAACAAGAGAAAAATTAGAGCAGTTCATATAATAGCAAAAAGAAAATTAACTTTCACTCATTTTCAAATGTGCATTTTCTGGAAAGAAAAAAAAAAAAAAAAGAAGCTTCATTTTGTCATGTGTGAATAAAGTGATGATTAGAAGAGATTTCAGAGGAAGTTGGCCTAACATAACTTCTTTAGAAAACTCTTCCACAAAAAAGAATGAGCAAAACCCCAGCCAAACAGGCCATAGCCTCCTTTACATATTTAAGCAGAAGAGTTGTAGCAGAAGGAATGAAATCTAACCAGCAGTCAACCTGAATTGCTTAAGGAAACTAGACAAATAAAACAAGCTTTCATGAACTAGACAATTTCATAGGATAGCAAAGCCTGACTGGGATGCAAATGTAAACTCCCTTTCAGATTGCAGAACAGTTCAACAAGTAGCATACACCTTTTGCACCAACTCTTCTAATTTTTCCAATGTTAGGTTTGGACATTAAGGCCTGTTTGATAGCAAATGTGAAAAGACAAACATTTTCCATGTTAGTTGGAAAACAAAAAACCACCTAAATTTACCATAGGAAAATATTTTCCACCTTATTTGTTGAAAACAAGTTTAAAGTGGTTGTACCTTGGAAAATATTTTTCATTTTCACGTTGCAATCAAACGGTCAAAATGAAAAATATTTTTCTCGGATGTGACATTTTTTGGAAAATGTGCCAATCAAACAGGGCCTAAGAGTTAAACATCACAAGAACAGTAAATTGCACTAGTAAATAGAAACAACTAAGAAAATGGACTTCTGAATGCCCTAATTCCAAACTAAACCAGAAAAGAATTAAACCACAGAAACATTTTAGGTTTCACATTCAACAACACCACCCAACTCATTTCACTTCCTTTCATAACTTCTCTCACTACAGTGCCATTATGATTCAACTGCCCTCTAATCCAGTTGCATATACATGTGAACTCAAACCTTATCAAGTCATACCGCAATTTCAGGATGTTATTTCTTGAAGTACAAAACTTTCAAGACTCGGGCCCATTTGGCAAAGCTTTTGCTTCAAGGGCTTGGCGTGGATTGGTTTTGGGCCTAACCCGACACTAAAAAACATCCAAGTCGGTTTGCGTTAATTGGGGCTTAAAACCAATCCAATCCTTCTACAGAAACTGAATCAACCCAAAGTTCGGTTTATATTAGTGGTTTGGTCTTGAAACCAAATGAATCAAGAAAATAAATATTGATTTTTTTGGACATTTAGCAAGTTAGGAGGTCCAATTTCGAATTTGCTATGGAAACCTCGAGTTTTTTGCCTATCCCTATCTGCTTATGCCTTTCGTTTAAGAGCTTCCTGAAGAAGCCATTTTGATCCAACTTTCTCTAAAGCCCTTCCAACAGTATTTTCAAGAAATTTAGCCAAACAAGTCTAAAAACAAACTTTGCCTTTTCAAAATCCTCGCCAAATGGATCCTATGAATCATTGTATCATGTAGATCTCGGAAAAGTTCCAAATGAACTTCTCATGTGCAAGCAATTTGTTTTACCCACAGATCTTTTGCCAACCTCAGTGATATATCGAATTTATCAAGGACAATCATTTCATCAAATACAAATCTTCCATGACCTTGGTTTCAAGATCTTTAGCAAATTTTCTATCCGGCATTCTCGTTTCTTTTTCCATTTTTTCTTTTGCTTTAACCAGCTCCAACACACTTCATATATCTAACATACATTAACTCCTGCGGTGAGTTAAATATTATGAACCCCATTTCACTGTTAATACATCAGAAAAGTCAAAAATCTTATTGGCCATCAGAAAAGGGGCTGCAGTGACTTTACATATCAGGAAGCCCATCAGAAAATTGTTTCACTGGCCATTCAGATTTTAAAGGGTCTGGATTGCATGGGGAACCAATCCTACTGTGCCAAACCATTGCTGGATGGCAAGCACTAGTTGCTTCTGAAATTCTAACAGCAGGAAAGTTCCAACAGTGATGCTAGTTAGAAACATGCAATCAATGTCAATTATCGTCAATCCTTCAGCTACCAGATCTCTTTCAAGTTTTAAACATCTCCTCGACATATTCAAATAATGACATGACCATCTTTCCAGTCATTGGATTTGGGCCATTACAACACGGGTTTTAATAACATGAACCAACTTTTCCAGAAAAAAATTCTATTAAATTGTTCAGCCTAAAAGTAGCATCTGTTATATCCAAGCAAGGCAATTTGATAGAAGAAATTAACAAAAAAAGGGATCTTTCTACAGGATTTCAAATTACTATCTTTGACAGTCATGTCCTGTCAATAGCAAATACACAAGCAAGAAAATTAACAGTCTTGAACAATTCTACAGTTAGGACAGCCTCATAAATCAGGGAATCTATAAACTGAAACTTAGGGGGTGTTTGGTATTGATTTTGAAAATCAATTCTCATTTTCAACCCCACATTCTTCAATAAAATAATATTTTCCATCACGTCAATAACTTTTCCTCCTTGTTCAACCACACATTTCCCATCATATCACTATTCAAAAATCAATTCTTACCCCAAAAATCAATACCACACACCCTCTTATTCTTTATTTAAAATGTATAATTGTCCACAAGATAGATTTTCACAGCCATGAATGTGTAACCACATTACCAATTAATTGATGTAGCTTCTCAAGGGAAGATTCTGTTATTCGCAATTCCAATTTAACCTGTACAAATTAAAAACAAAAAACATAATTAGAACCTAATAAATTTACTTGATTATAGACAAATCCCCCTAACATGATTTCTTCTTGTACAAAGTTGACTTGGGTAGTTCAGCATAAACAGTTCGTACAAAACAGCACGCTGCCATCTTTTAACAGAATATACGTTATCCTTTTTACAAAATTTTGGTGCAATAGAAATGGACATAATAAAACTGACGACATCAAGCTGTTGAAAACAGTTAATTTACTGGATGGGATCTGTTGCTTTGTTTTTTAATGGATATATAAAGTGGTGCAGGACTTTGTTCCAGCAGTTTAAGAAGGGCAAGTATTTGATAAGTGTACAAACTATACGCATCTAACTCACAAGCATAATTAAAACCCCCAACCATCTAAGTCCTCTTATAACGATAGATACATTTTGTTGAGGATTAATTGCAGGCATTGACCTATAAATAATCATTTCTGCTAGCACTTTAACAACTTCTATTCATGGTGATGTGAAAGGTGATGTAAGCTCACCTCTTTGAAGATCTCACTGTAAGAAACCTTCTCAAAGCCCTACAGAAGCATATATAGTGTATATTAAAAATGGAATAAATCATGTGGAAACAAAGAGGCATGCATGTTCTTTATGCCAAAAAGGAAAATCCGGAATACATTCATACATATATAGCAAAATGGCATGAACCTGTTAAAATTAGATTTGAATAAATGTTTTTCCTTCATATACGTATTGGTACACCTAAGTTCCAATGTCCATGTCTGACTGTGAGTATGTCAGCCTTCTGCATACCTACATGTATCTATTTTATCCACTCAACCTTAAATAAAAATTCGTGTCCGTGTGTGTGTGTGTGTGTGTGAGAGAGAGAGAGAGAGAGAGAGAGAGAGAGTGTGTGTGTGTGTGTGTGAGCCTATGCATCCCTACATGTAACTGTTATATCCACATGAGACCTTAAATAAAATGTGTGCATGTGGGAGAAGGAGAGAAAGAGAGAGGCCCACCAATTTGTAGAATAGATTAAGAGCAGCTTTGTTTGATTCACCAATTTTTGCATGAAAAGCATGGATGCTTAAATTCTCAACTGCAAATACCATCATCGTCAGAACTGACTCCTGCGCAAGTCCTTTGCCACGACTATGCAAGCCAAGTGTCACAAAAAGATATGAGTGAGGAATTTGTTATGAGAAATGACTAACAAAGTACAATAGAATAGAAAGGAAAAAGAAAAGAGGGAAAACATGTCCACATACATTAGAGTAACGGTATAGTTTTTAGATCTATACCACTAATAATAATGAGAGTTATAAACTCTATGGTTGGTGTTTTGAGATATGACGATAGGAGTCATCCTAAAGCAGCAAGACGACCAAGTTATAAAGCTACATCGCAAAGAAATAATTGAACTCCATTTATTCAACATATTCAAGAGATGATTAGATGTATTGTAAACTTGTAGTGAGAAATGATGTTCAAGAGATACTAAAGAGCGTTTCACCTTGATTATTTCATAGATAAGTAGCATGGAGATGATTCTACTAGCGGAAGTTGAAGTGATAAAGGTGAAATCGATATACCATCCCGAGATAAAGAATGGAATGTGGCTGTGTTGAGTTAACTCCAAATTCATAGAGAGTAAGTCCTAGTCTGTTCTAATTGTTGTTGCTAGGTTGGCCTATAAATCTGGCACAACTTCCTGGAAATTCCAGCAGTCGAATTCATAAATGACTTTAAATCACATTTCTACTGATTTAAGAAATTAAATTGGGATGAGGTAAAAATGTAACAATAGAGGTCAAAAGATGCAATCACTGTTATGCTAATCTACAGATTAGTGTTTTATTTCTATTTCTGAGAGCACCAATGGATATTTCTAGAAGAATTTAAATAAGTTCTGCTAGGTACTTAAAAGTGATATTCCTAACTTTCAACATAATGAATAATAGCAGAAAAGAAGGAACTTTTCATGCATTGCTTTTTTGGACCTAGACAAAAGTAAAAAACTGAATGCTGAGCAATTTTTACTAAAATGAAAAGGAAAGAAGTTCTACAACAGATAAAAATGAATTGGAAAACGATATTTGGAAGGGAAATACCTTTTCAGTTCAGCAATCATTATTTCAATCTCTGCCATTTGGGGGTCATCCATGTCATTCATATATATATATTCACATCACCAACCATGGCTGAAATGGAAAATTATGAACAATAATGGCATAGTATAGGGTAGTGGAACCAAAAGCAGAAAAATCTCTCTTCAACCATTTATTATCAATTTTTAGATATTTTGAAACATGGTAATAAGCCAAAATTACATGTCATTATCCCAAAGGCATTACAGCTTGAACAATGAAGAAAATATACTCTCATTCCATTGCTTCAGTCATTTGTGTAAAAGTTATTGTCCTTTTCTTGTATAAAAATGCAACATAAAAAATCAATAACTACAAACATCCCCTCTGATCCAAAGCAGAATTCAAATGTTTTCACCAGCCTCTGAGCTATAACTAGCCATGAGGCCTTCTATTAATATCCAGGAAAAAAATAATAATAATAAGCCACACAACATAAATGATCTTATATTTTAGGGGGGAAAAAAAGCAGAATACGAAGAAGAAATCACATACAAAACTCGAACACATTAAAGTAAGAAAAACTGCCTCAAATTGAACAGTTATAGCCCATGGTAATTGTATATTGAATAATGATGGTTGAATAGATGTTGGACAGACGGACTTGGCAGCACGTGGTTGGATGTTTGTCTTTTTATGTTTTCAAACTGTTGAATCCAGTGTCAACACGTGTTCTCCCTGTTTTTTAGCCTGTCTTTGAGTGTATTTGTGTAGCATAATTGTGGTATATTGCACCATGATATGCCAGTATTAGATGACACTATTTGTGAATTCAGAGTTAAATAATAATAATGGCCTTCAACATGGGGATCTCCAGGAATGAAGTCTCCAACAACCAATTCTTTGTCCAGTACTATAAAAGTTCGCTCTGCAAAAACAGAAAGCCAACTCCAAAAAATCATCTTTATTCTTTTCTCTTATTTTTTGCATGAAAAGTAAAGACAACCTAAAGTTAAATCGAAACCTCAAAAATTTATTAAGCAATGATAATTATACAGGTATATTATGCATACTGAGGGGGTCTTGTGTCCAGGAGACTTGCATGTCAAATTCTTGTTCGAGTGTGAGGAGCTCGGAAGCAGTGGCTTCGAGGATGGCAGGATCTTGCATCCAATCATGGTATTTAGGCACGTGCTCTCTCACGTAAGGTACCAGTATCGCCTTTTCGCCTTCCACGCTCGCCTTCATCCTGTCTTTCTCTGTACCTACATAAGATTTACACCTCAGAATTAACATTATACACTTAAGCTACTTGAAATTCATCTCGTATATTAGCAGTTTTGGCAAGCCATCAATTGATCTATACCCCGAAATGAGTTGAGAAATTTCTTCGAGGCTTTAAATCAAACACTAGATAGGCACACTAATGGCAGAAAATTCTTACTTTAATATTTGACATTATCACTTAACGAGTCAAAATCAGATAATCACTTTAATATTGTACAACAAACAAAATTACCCTTTATTGATTATTTGAGAAATTTCAGTAATAATTATGTTAGTGATACTTAATAAAATGCACATTCCCTGATCCACTCGAATAAAATATTCAAATAGACCCTCTCCCCCTCCGTCTTTGTGGGGCTATACAGGCGCCTCATACTCCTATACTCGTGCGTAGACAGTGTAACTCAATATCAATCAAATAAAAACAAGCTTAAATCCTTCGCTTGTGAGTCATATCCATGACTCACTCACTACTAAGGGTTTTGGACTCAATCAATATAGTTTTTACGAAAGTGCTCTAGTTCAGACACGCAAGTTCCTTCGTTCGTGCCCCATATCCAAGGATTACTTTCTGCTGTGTTCTTGTCTCACTCTTTGAGTTGAGTTCTAATTACGACTCTTTCACTCATGTGAGAGGAGTGTACATCATGATGTACACCTCAATGTACCACTAGTATGATTTAGTCACTAGGATGATTGTTGTTTTAGTATTGCCATTTCTGTTGTTAGAGCTTCATAAATTTTACCATTTAACCAAGCTTAGAGCATTTTACAAATAGATTTTTTTGATCAGGTAATGCTCTCTATTTTAAAGATAGGAAAAATAATAAATATTTTTTTGGTGGAATAAAGTTAAAAGATAAAGAATTTGTCAGAATGTTTAGAAAATTTTATTCTCTAAATTTATAAATGTTATTTAAATTGTAAAATATGCTCTTTAAAAAAATAAGAAATCTCTTCAAAATACTCTTAAAATTCATTGTAAAAAAAAAAAAAAAAAAATTATTGGTATTTTTTAATTTCGTCAATTCACTATTTGTTATTTCAAATTAATGAGCTCAAATTCTCGATATTCATGCACAATTAACCTGAATTTTGTGCATAGTTTTATGAAATTACGAGAAATAATAAAAAATAAAAAAAGCTTGTTAGTGATCAAGCTAAAAAATGGATCAATTTGAACCACACCAAGCTAAATTATGTCAACCAACCCTAATGAGTTTGAACAATACGATCAAGTTCACCCATTCCAATTCGATCTAAGCTAGAGTAGTTCGTTGTTGTTCACTTCGTCAAAGAAAATCTTGTATTTGTGTAATCTACCAATTTTGCTCAATTACCATTTTAACTTTTTTGATGACATGTGTCGTCTTCTGGTTGTATTTTATATATGATTTTAACTTGATTTTCAACACTTAAAATTGTTACATCTACAAGTGCTCGAGTACCTTTGTTTCTTCGTACAAAGGGTTCTAGTGACCATTCAACTAGAAAATAACTTTAAGTCTTCGTTTGTTTCAACTAAAGAGTTGGATTAAAATTTAAGTTTACATCTACCTTTGTTTCTTTGTACAAAGGGTTCTAGTCACCATTCAACTAGAAAACAACTTTAAGTCCTCGTTTGTTTGAACTAAGGAGTTGGATTAAAATTTAAGTTTAGATCTACAATTAATTTTAGCCACATATTTCATATGATCCACAATTTTTTTAATTACATAATTTATAAACTTTTATCAAAATCTATTAAAATAAAAATTGAATTTTATCTAAATTAAACAAGGGCTAAAAGTACAATGACTATAAAATATTTGATAGTTCGATAATGGTTGGAAAACAAGATTACCATGCACCTAAAACCTCTAACCTAAAACGTCCAAATAAATTATAACAGTCAAAATTCAACTTTGCTAGACGAACAGAGCCTATTGACAGGGAGATGTATTGGCAAGGTGCCTGTAGCGACAAGCACCCTACCAATAGGGGGGGGGGGACATGTGTCCCCCGTCAACAGGGTCTGTCCCAATGCATGTTCATTTGGCTTTACTCAACAGAATTATGACCACTTGACCAGGTGGACCCTACAAGGTAATCTAACAAAGTTAAACCAAAATTAACCGCTGAAACAGAAAAATCATTCAAATGAACTTAAAACAATGATTGAACTTGTATCTTTGTAGAGTCACTTGACTACAGCATGACAAAAGATTTAAAACCTCTAACAAAAGTTTAATAATCTGTCCTTTTTTTTCTTCTCTTTTTCTGTATCGCGGCTCGGTAGAGATGCATTATACATTGTTTTTTTTTACTATATGCCGCGATATAATTTTACATCTCACTCAAAAGACAAAAATGAAACACTAAAGATGGTGACTGACTCAAAAAATCAAAATCCTTGAGACTTCTATCTCTAAACTTCATCCTTCAAACAGGTATTTGCATTCCAGTTAGGCTCTAGCAAAGGTAAACAATTCATTAACTTTTCAACTCAAAATGAAAAGGCAAGTATGCAAAATTCACACTTCAGCTGCTACACAAACTTTGATCTACTGTAACATCCTCCTAGCCACCAATATCTGTACAAAGCCAAAAAAATAAGAATGTCATAGTTGACAAATAACATTCAGCAACATTTACAAAATCAAAATTTCGACAAGATGACCCATATATTTTGATTCAACCAGTAATATCTTGACAAAGGGAATGCATCAAACATTGTAATAACTATGACAAAACTTCAGAGGTAATTTTTTTAATTTTGGAAAAAAACACGTATAGAAACCTGTTAGATTAAATGAGATAAATAAAACAGAGAGCAAATTGGATTCTTTTTTCAGAAATAAGCAGAAGCCAAACTTCCATAATTAAGTATTCAATATGTGGGTTGGGGAAGATACGAAATGTCTTAATTCACACCTTCACCTTTTGAAAAAAAAAATGTCATGGATAAATGACTAACTACAGCTTGCTCTTGAGTAAATTACCCATATAAAACAAATCATGTGTGCAAGTGTTTAAAAATTTACACTATACATACACTTGGCAGAATAGCAATATCAGACTAATGGTCCTTAAGATTCCAATACCATGAACACATTTGTCCTTTTTATGTCCTTAATAATAAACAATGAAAAACAGGCTAAGCTCCAGAATAAATGAGATAAATGGTTCATTTTGACGCAAATCAATATAAACTCTATTCCATGAGCAATCTTTCACAAAAACAACTGATGGTTAAAACTCTCTGTTTCATTAATGCTATTCCCGTGTAAAGTTAAGCTGACAATCTGAACACTAGATACAGGAAGAGCAATCATGAACAAAGCTAAGATCATATGAATCAGAGCAGACAATTGAAAACAAAGCTAAGATCATATAAAATGTAGAGCAGACAATTGACCAAGTAATGTCCCATCTATTAATTGTTTGTTCCACTGCCCAAAGGCTAAGCTTTTATGCTTCTTTGAATGTGCATAATGATTTAGAGAAGGATTCGTATGATCTTAGCTTTGTTTTTATGACGTTCCAATCATTGGTATTGCATTTTGTCAGTTCCAATCATATGATCTTAAAAGGAAAAATTTATTATAGGAAAAGGTGTGAGACATAGATAAGCAGAGAGGAGAAGCAGAGGGGACAAAATTAACTCAGAGCGGACAATTGAAACAAAACACATCCATACAAATGTTATTATAGCTCCTTTTAAAACCAAAGACAGCAATCTAGTTAAATGTCCTGCAACCATGGCCGATGAAAACATTTTCCTTCTGTAAGATAGTTGCTGAAAAGTAACTCCTAAAACTGCCAACAAGATAAGAATTTGGCTAAGGAAAGATGTGGAAAGCTAGATGCTAGAATGGAGTGGTTGAAAAAAATGTGAAGGCAAATTTGCTCTAAGTTAAGAATGCATACAAGATGCTTAGACACTTTGTTAATAAGGGCCTACTCTTATTCATACTTGTACACCTACACGACAAATGGTTAGAGGAGGTGTTGATCCAACGGCCAGGAGGAAAGTCATAAACCCATGGCAAACCACTTAAGAATGCATACAAAATGCTTTATAAATAAGGCTCTACTCCTATTCATACTCGTACACGTCTTGAATGGGTGGTTTGAGGAGGCGGTGGAGTTCAAGGACGGAGCCAGGGGTGACTAAAAATTTTTTGGGGCTGGGCAAATTAGGAAATATATAAATTTTCATATAATTTTACTTCTTTCCATCTAGAAAAAGGAACTGGGCCTGGGCTGCCTCTGGGCTAACCTCCCATCCCCTATCTACGCCCCTTGTGGAGATCCACTCTTCAGGAGGAGAGTTTTAGAATGTTATTACCTCCTGTCACAAATCACAAGTATCTCCATAATATAGGGAAAAAAAATACAATGGAGAAGTGCAGATACACTACGGGTCTAGTGTCTCAAATTGTTCTAAAATAATTTAAAACCTTGACGATTATTCGATGAACATCTGGCAACCCATAGAAAGCAGCAAAATTCTTAAATAGCTGTTGTTTGTTTTACATTTCTAGATTTTAGATTTCTAGTTCTAGTTGTGGATAAGTGGTCTTGTGTGATTCTATTTCAACAATATCTTATTTACTACTTTGTTGATCCATTTTATGTTCCTAGTTGCAAAACAAACTTTGAATTTGATTGAAATGTTTTGGCATTTATTTTTGGATGATTTATGGTTAATTAGTATAGAATATATAGTTTTTATACTTATTTAATTTGTTTAATCATTTCATGGGTTTATGCCTTGAATTAGTGTCTTGATACATGACTACCTGTATACACTAAGGAGAAATGGTCTGTGTTTATATGGTTGGCATGCAATTTTTAGAAGAAGTGCTAAGTCCAGTCTTTTCACCTGATGCTGTCCCCTTAACAATCGATAATAGTTATTACTCAATACCCCTAACCTTCTAAATTCAGCACATAGACATACATTAACTTCTTCAAGAATAGCACATTTTGTATATTATGAACTGCTCATTATCACAAAGTGGCCAACTAGTGGCATGAAAACAATTTATTCTAATACTTAACACTTCAATTATGACTAGTTCACAGCAATGATAACCCACAATTTTTCTTCATAAACTTAGTCCTAGTTATCTATCCCAGTCCTCACATTATACACTGAAGCAAATCCTACTGTGTAGGAAAATATAACTAGGTAATGGCAGCACCAATCTGGCCTTTTAACATATTACACGTTCTTCAGCAATTACATATTGCTTTTTCTTCAATCTTCTACCAACTATAAAACTTCACTGTAAATATAAAATGCAGGCATATTGTTGTTCATGTCTTCACTCTCCATCACTCTCATCTGCCATCTCCCCTGCCACCATCTTCTAATAATAAAGATTGTTTAATAATTTTGTAAATATAAATAACTTTCAGATGAAACACTCAACTAAGCAGTAAGCATTAAAATGCATTTACGACTATAATTTGTCATGATTCATAAAAATTTAACACCCCCGGCAAACACGTAAATCGATTTTAAGGAAATATATAGTTAGTTAATTAAGTAACATACTTGTTTGAAAAGTAAACGAACAGGTTACCTCTATCAATCTGTCTCTTGGTACCACCATCACTGCCAACATAACCAGGAGAAATTTTAGATGCTATGCCAGAAGGCCCATTTCCAAATCCATAACCAAATGAACCAGATCCCTCTTGCTCAGTATTTGCGGAATGCCATGTAGGGTCTAAATAACCCAAACTGCTATCATACAGATCAGCAAGAGCCCCATCATAGCTGTCAGTTGATGCAGTATATGATAAGGTTGGGGCCCTACTCGTTGAAATGTTTCTTCCATAGCCTCTCCCTGCCAAACCATAAGTATTATCACCAACTCCATAAACAAAATTTCCAGTTTGGCTTGGAATGTTCTGTCTACCTTGTGGTGAAAATGAATGAGTACCCCAAACTCCACTGTTGCCAAAAGTTCCTCCCCCAGTGTTCCCACTCCCAGATTCCACATAATTACTAGAACGAGCAGAGTTTGTTCCATAATTAACCCCTCCATTACCCCATAAATTATGGGTACCTGTAACTGAACTGAAAAAAGAGGAATTCCCTCCATTCCCACCATCAATCTGAACAGAATTGCCAAATCTATTTGAACTTGAATTAACATAATAAGGGTTTAGTGACCGCCCATAGTTGAGAGAACTATTAAAATTCGCACCTCCTCCATAAGCTGGGCCTAGCGCAGGTTCATAATTGAGGCCCAGAGCATAGTCAGAAGCGAATGGAGTAAAATTGCTTCTTCCTCCAGCAATTGGACTGATATTGCTGTCCATCCTAACTCCATATCCTCCCACTGTATTTGGAGAGTATCCCTGAGGATAGCCATTAAGAAAGCTATCGATCCTACCTATTCCATAGTTATATCCACCAAGAGAGCTTCGGCTAGGACTTGGTGATAACTCTTTGGGGACTGCACGCTTGACCTCGACCATTTTACCATTCAGCTCATGAAATGTCTTGAGCAGGACTTTGTCTACCGCATCCTCCGAATCATAAGTGATGAATCCAAACCCTCTAGGCCTTTGAGTGTTGTGATCATACATAACCACGACATCTGTGATTGTACCAAACTGCTCAAAATACCTCTTAAAGTCACCCTCTGTAACTGTGGATGCTAAACCTCCCACAAATATCTTTTTTGTTTGCCCTGATCCAGGAGAATCCTGAATGCGACTACTGTTTCTACTCCCTGTGCTCTGATCATCCCTAGGAACAGCCTTCTTTGCCTCAACCTTTAAAAAAAAAAAAGATTCTTAATAATGATAAATAAGTTCAAGTATGAAAAATTTAACAATGAGTTTTTGAGCTAAAATTTCAACTAGGACACAAAGAAGGAAAAACTTTTAGTTACCAGAAATGGATAGTGAAAACAAGGAAGGAAAATCAAGTTCCTCTGTATAAAAACACGAGGACGTAAGATTTGTTACCACATTTCACTCTATTACATAGTTAGATCCTTCAAACTTTGGATAACAATTGATATTTAACAATTACAAGCTACTTACAATCAGTCTCGTGTTTTCTTCTTACAACAATTCAGAGATAATACCACTCTCTCTTTTTTCTTCTCTTGATTTACTTAGGAGAAAAAGAAAAGAAAATGGCGGAATATATGCAAAATCCCAGGATGCAGTAACCCTGATGATAAAACCTCAATGAAGAATTTAACAAGTGTGAATGACCTACCATCCTGCCATCAATTCTGTGCTTGTCCTTAATGACTCTCTCAGCAACAACAGGATCAGCAAAAACAACAAAACCGAATCCACGAGCTCGTCCCGTGGCATGATCCTTCATAATTACAGCTTCCAGCACATCTCCATATGCACCAAAGTATTCCTTGAGTCGTTCCTCAGTTGTGTCCCACGAAATCCCACCAACAAATAACTTGCCAAGGTCAGACTGCATCATTTTACAATTCCCAAAAGACTGTAATTCCAAAATCTGCATTTACAATCACCGCTACTAAACTCAGTTCAACATAAACGCCAACTATTTCTGTAAATCATCAAATAATTAGCTTATCTAGTAGCGATCCAACAAATAGCACAGAGCTCCACTGAAATGGAACTAAAAAAATGGCAGCAAAATTACACTTTAAATCACTACCTGATTTCAGATTCCACTCAATAAAATGTAGGTAGAAAAGTAGAATTAAACGCCAAATGAAAAAAATATATATATTAAAAAAAATATGAAAGGACGCACCTCGAGTATGAAGAACTAAAAATATCAAATTATTCAGGAGTAAAGGACTATAATTCTCAGATTCTATCGAAAGTATTGGATCCTTAGATGATCAGTCCTATCAGAGACCCCTGAAAACAATTAAAAGGAGAAAAACAACCCAACAAAGAAATCAGTCATCGAACATATTTAGATTAATAACAGACCACACAATATCAAGAAAATCTTGAATACCCAAATCAAAGATTTCACTTTTCACCGATTAGAGCAAGATCTGAGAGGAGGCAACTTAGGAATCGACGGCAATGTTCTTCCTCCTCTATATATATTGCCCCAACTCTTTCTCTTTCTTTCCTACTTTCCAACCCAAAAAAAGGGTCAATTTTTATTTATTTTTTAGCTGTAATTGTTCACACGGTAGATTTTAATTTATTTAACGTTAATTAGATTTATTTTATTATAATTTCCAAAATAATTTTTTGGGAAGAAGAAGAAGAAGAAAGTGTGTGCGGCAAGGAGAGATAGAGAGAGAGGAAAATGTGTATTAGGAAAGGACAATGAAGAGTATGCAGTAAAATTTGGAGCTTTATATACTTATTGGGAAAATCCCTTGGGTACGCATGCATGGTCTGATCTGTATATGGACCCACTGTTCGGCTGAGCCCTGGTTAACCTTTGGACTACAATTCTTGACAATTGTTTCCTTTTCTTTCCATTTTTGCCCTCATCATTTTCCTATTTTGTATGCTTGTATTTTTCTTTTTGGAGAAACTTATAAATAGGTTTTTCAATTTATGTGAAATTGAGTAAGTAGGTGCTCAACAAAAGAAATGAGAGATCATGGCTTGTCAAATAAAACATAGAATAAATATTCAATTCGATTTGAAAAAACGAAAGGGTTGACGCAATACGTAGCATTTCTTATCATTTGTCGTTGTGTTAATTTTAGTGTCTATTTTGCAAATCTATAAATAGTTTGCAAAGAGAAATAGTAAGACGAATAATAGTGAATCTCACCAAAATATGTAAATAATAATGAGTAATAGTTATGATGTGTGGTTGAAATTAATATTTGACTTTTAACTATTTATAAATCCATTTTCAAACATAGGCTTATTTTATGCATGATATCATAGTTTATTGTGTACCCCAACACTCAGATGTAACAGCAGTTTACGCATAACTTTTTGGCTAATAATAATTTTATTTAAATTTGTAGTTGTTACGTCCTAAAAATTATGAAGGTATGGTGCCACGTAAGCACCACTAAGGAGACGAGGACCACTAGGCCTTCGATACAATGCCACAAGGCAATTACATGTGAACCTCGCTCTTTATTCTAACATTAAACCTCGATTTGACAATGTCAAGTAATACATCGTGTCTTTGGATAATATTGTCACCACGTATAAGTTTTACACTAGATGAACCCCTCGTCCTAGTGTGATTCTCAACGGCGTCTTCGTGGGTTTGAGAGGGTGAAGGCCATTGAATCCTTGAATCTTGGAACAAAGACCAAAGATATTTGGAAAATGAGATTCGACCATGGAAACTACCATATCAATTCCTAAACACCAGCATAGAATCTTTGGAGATCAAGAAAATTCTTAAAAAATCAATCGGTACATATGAATTACGAACAAACATGAACTTGATAGATAGGAGATCTATTGACAACAATAACGTGTAGATTTTGTATGTCAAGATACTGACGCCTATTTAAATGAAAACATCATGACAAGAGAGCGAATGATAGTGGCATATTTAAAATTTGTGATGGACTCAATGCGACATTTTGATAAGTTAGAACTCTCGGAGTCCGATGTACTGAAAATGGATATGTGGACGTTTTTATCGAAGTTAGCCAGCCATCGGGACTCGGTACTAATGAGGCTCGTCCCCATCGAACAACTGTAGAAGCCCACTATTGAACACATTTAACTCCTTGAAGATTTCTTCTATTTTTAACTTTTCTTGGCATAATTGACTTCAATGACATTTTATCATAGATCTAATTTTATTTTGTATTTAAAAAAAATATTTGATATTAATCTGTATTAAAAACGAGAGCTGAACGTGCTAGATTTTAAATTTGACTTGCAAATTTATAGCACTTAAAAAGTTTTATGTGATTTTAAAATAAATCATCATTTTCTCTAATTTAAAAGGGGAATGAATGAAATTCTGATCGTGGAACTAGGAATAACAATAGGATGGAGACCTCATTAATCCCCATTTAATCTTCGTTTATTTTTAACATTTAATTTATTTGTTTTTGTTTTTGTTTATTAGAGTTTGTTGAGCCTTGTTTTTGTAAAAAATAAGTTTTGCAATAATTATTTTTGGAGAATGTGTGGTTAAAAAATATGAAAAAAGTTATAAATTTACGTTCAAAAATATTTTATTGAAAAAATATGTGATTGAAAATGAGTTTTTAGAGAGTGAGGGTCAAGCATGGGCTTAATATGACATTTTTTTGACCCTTTTCGGTTTGAATTTGGCAGCCTTTCATTCAAATTTTGGCATCACTTCGTGAAAACTAATCAAGGCCTATAAATAGGTGATCAAAATTCAAGGAAAAGACATTGAAAATCATATAAAAAATTCATTCCTTGTTCATCCAGATTATATAGAAATTTTGTCCTTTTACATGATCAAATTTTCTTTTTCACTCGTTCAATTGAAGTTCACTTTTGCTTTTGGAGTTCTTCTTTAGGTTTGATTATATCTTACAAACTATTTGTCGAAATTTGAATCTTTAAAAATATCGTAGAGGAGACAAATATCGTTTAAGGACAGCAATACATTCTTAATGTTCAAACCTTTCCGGATTTCATTATCTTCTTCTATTTTTCTTCATTGCTATAATTTTTTGTTAACATTTAGTATAATGCTCAACTGAGTAATTCAACAATCAAATCATAATTACTACAAATTATCTACCTTTTACTATAATCCATTGGTCATGTCAACACTCAAATATATGCACGTGCCTACTGCCAGAATTTTTTGATTCAAGAACTCAGGGATCTGTCCCATTTCCCAATTTTTTTGACCAAATTACTATATTATAAACCTTAAATAGAGGAAAGATCGGAGCAAATGGTACTATAAAAGATTACAAAATATAAATGATATAGCCTCATCTTGTGAAGCATAAAATTCAAAGAGATGGAGCAGATTGTGCATAGAAACTTGGCCGTGAATGGCATTAACATGCATGTAGCGGAGATAGGTGAAGGCCCTGTCGTACTTTTCCTCCACGGTTTCCCCGAGTTATGGTATTCGTGGCGCTACCAGATGCTGTATCTATCGACCAGAGGTTACCGTGCAATTGCCCCCGACCTTCGTGGCTTTGGTGACTCGGACGTGCTGCCTTCTGTCGGTGATTACACCGTTCACCATATTGTTGGGGATCTCGTGGCACTGCTGGATGCTCTCAGCCTTGAAAAGGTATTTTTGGTTGGTCATGACTGGGGTGCAATTATTGCTTGGTCATTTTGCTTGTTCAGGCCTGATAGGATTAAGGCACTGGTTAATACTAGTGTAGCTTTTCATCCGAGGAACCCTTCAATATCACCTATTCAAGGATTTAAAGCTGTGCTTGGTGATGGCTTCTACATGTGCAGATTTCAGGTAAAGGATGAGATCCGATGAACCCTTTATTTTTAGCACATTTTATTGTTCATTATCCCCGTTCATATTTGAAGTTCTAGTTGAATGCTAAGTCTTTATGCGATAAATTTTGAGTTGACTACATGAATTCTTTTTCGACATTTCATTCTAATTGAATCATAAGGGATTAGATCCTTAGAAACATGTTACACACCTCTCTTGACTCGTGGACTAGCTACCATTATTTCCGAGGTAACGAAAAGATCTTCTTGTGAGTCCATTTGAAATGCATCCAAATGCAGGAAAATCATATGTTACCAAGAAAATATAGCATTTATAGAGAAATAAACATTATTTTTACTTATAATTTGCGGTATAGGAACCAGGAGGAGCAGAAGCAGCATTTGCCTCCACAGAAACCGCGAAAGTGATTAGATTATTTCTTTCATCTCGCAGTCCAACTCCTCCGAACATACCTAAAGGGATTGACATTGGGGTTATGTTTAAGGCTCCTATAACATTGCCCCCTTGGCTCACCGAGGAAGATGTGAATTACTATGCAAGTAAATTTGACAAAACTGGCTTCACCGGAGGATTGAACTACTATCGAGCCATGGATCTGTACATAACATATGAATTCCATGTCCCTTTCTGAATTAATGCTGACTAGCAACATATTAGGCCTTGTTTGATTCCCATTTTAATTCTCATTCTCATTCTTCTACTCATTTTCAACCACACATTCTTCAATAAAATAATATTTTCCATCGCATCAATAACTTTTCCTTCTTTTTCAACCACACATTTCTCATCATATCACTATTTCAAAATTCATTTTTCCCAAATAATGCTTATGAAACACAGATGGAAAATATTATTTTATTGAAGAATGTGTGGTTGAAAATGAGTAGAAGAATGAGAATAAGAATAAAAATGTGGGTCAAACGGGGCCTAAAATTAATTTTGCTGCTAAATTTGAATTTTCTGATTTTTTTCAGAAACTGGGAGCTCTCAGCACCATGGACTGGATCACAAGTAAAAGTACCTGTTAAATTTGTCGTGGGTGACTTGGACTTGGCCTACCACTTTCCGGGAGTGAAGGATTATATACACAACGGTGGTTTCAAGAAAGACGTTCCATTCTTAGAAGAAGTGATAGTGATGGAAGGAGTAGCACACTTTCTTAACCAAGAAAAGCCAGAGGAAGTCAGTCGGCACATATTCGACTTCATCAACAAATTCTAATATGGAGATCCTGAATTGGAAACTCAAGTTATCTGAATAAAGAATCCGTCTTTAGGGAATAATGTGCTATGAACGTTGAACACCTCTGTTCCTTTTGAATCGCAATTGGATTTCGGTTTTATTTTTCTTAGACTGCTGGATCTTGAAAGAATAATTCCTTACGTACAAGAAAATTATACAGATTTTTGACAAGAATTTGAAATGGATTAATTCTGTCAATCTGTGTGTAATTTTCCCTCCAACCATTTTGAATTTAATCCCTCCATTTCAAATTCATGTAGCAATTCTGTATAATTTTTCTGTACCTATAGCATGATTCTAAATTTACTAGCATTGTACATTTAATTGATGCTTTCATTGATTCATGTAATTTTGCTTTTCTTAGACCCTTGTGTGCTTTCAAAGTGAAAACCTTCGTCAAAAACAGTCTGTTTGATTTGCATTTCAATTTTCAATTTTGGGTTCACTTTCTATCCAAATCCATCCATTAGAAAACTGTTTACATAGAACTTCTTTTGACAAAATTGCTTGTGGGGAGTGCCATATTGCCTATGTTTTGGTAAACGAATAAGTAACTTAGGGGTGTTCTCTTCGCTGTTTTCGAGCCGTTTTCTATTTTCGATTTTTTAAAATATTGAAAAAGCGTTCTTTTTTTCCATTTTCGAAAACGAGTTTTGAAAACGGCTGAAAATTTTGTGAAGAAAACAAAAAATAAATTTTTTACGTTTTGACTGTTTTCTTCACAAATCTGCTAAAATTCAAAAAATACAGATTGAAAAATATTTTTTCAAAACGAAAAAAGAACGAATTTTCAACAATATCAAAATGGACATCCAAAATACAAAATAAATTCAAAACTCAAAACACAACTGAAACAAGAAAAGAACGTCCCCTTAGAGTTTTCAGTGCAATTCTAATATAAATTTCAATTGCAAATTTTGTAATTACTACCCGCATATTATTTACACTATTTACTGTTGTCGTGTTACATGTAAATAACAACTTATAAATTTGTTTAACAACAGATGATAGGACAAGATTTGATTAGATCAAAGTCTCGTTAGCCAAATAAAATAAAAAACTCCATCACTTTCTTTTCGACACCTCATCAATCTGTTAAACATTATTTAAATTATAATCTACAACAAACATTTTCTCTATCCGTGATCTTTGAAAGTTTGGACTCAAAATTAAAACTTGTTTGTCAAAGATTTTTTTTTTTTTTTTTCAAAAATTCATTTTTTCTCAAACTAAACCTTTTCTACCACACATTTTATGGAATTTATAAATTCTTTACTATTTTCTAATTACAAATTCTCTAAAAAAATTTGTAAAATAATTTAAATTTTGATTTAGACCTAGATAATAGTGAAAGGCGGGCATACTATATTGTAATTGAAGTTGGGTTGGGCTGGCGAAAGCCTAATTCTTCTTGGACTGAACTGTTGACTAGGGTTCAGCACAGCCGGACTTAAATCTTGGGCATCTGCAGTCCACATCCAACGGCCACAATGAAATCAAGAAGCTGTATAAATATACCATCCCATGGAGCTTTGTCCATCGGTTTTTACAACAAGGGAAATGATAATTAGGGTTTTTCCTTGGCCACGGCCGCAACAATAATCAATTCTAAACCAATCTTTCGTGTTTCTTCTCCTCTTTTGCTTAGTTTATGAGTTAAATTTTCTATTCAATTTCTCCTCCTCTTTTGTTTAATCTGTGAGTTGAATTTCCTGTCGACGATTTCACTTAGAATTGGGGCGAGCTGAATAACACAGGTGCTCGTATGACCCAAGTGAATTGATAATCGTCGAAGAAAAAGCCCTCTTCGTTGAATCGGTGGTTGAGGCATCCTCTTAATCTCGTGTTGAGAGGTTGAATCCCATTTTTTTTCCCGAAGGGGGCGTTCTCATATCCTATCGCCCTGTGTAGCAGAATCTCTGCAATTACGATTTGGGAATGGCCATGAGAAATACATTTTGTCTTTTAATTCAATTCGCAATTAATTTACTTTTTTATTATTGGAAAATGATCGGAAAATCGAAATAATTGTGCTTATAGACGGTCTAGTGCTGTTAAGTTTTTTATACAGCAGCACTTAACAAGATCATAAGCTATACATAATTGGAGCCGCGATGTCTCTGAGGGCTTTTCTCAACTTCAAATGAGAAGGTTTCGAGCGTCGTGGCTCATATATATATTCCTTGATTAATTTTTTGAATATTTGTTTTTCTATTTAATTGTTCTTCAAAAAGTGGAAACCTGTGACTCAAGCTGAGTAATGGGATGCATCAAGTGACCCAAATTCATTCTAAATTTGAGTAACGAGCCGATCAATTCGATTTGAGTTGTGATTACGTTTTAGCGCGTTTCTTCTCTATGCCTCTTGGGAAAAACTTTGTTAAAAAAAATTCAATTAAGCCCTTTTTTATTTTGTTAAAAAATGAAAATTTTAGGATGGGATAGGACGAGCTTACTGTCCGGGCTTAGAAATCTGCTCAATTAAGTTCATGGTTGACAATCATTATTTGGATAAAATGAAGTTTTGAAAAGTGATTTTTCGATGTGTGTGGATAAAAAATAGAAAAATTTTAGATTTACGGGTAAAATATTTTATTATATGAATGTGGTTGAAAATAAGATCATGCTAGTTGTACAATTAGAGTTGACAATTTTGGTTGACAATTACTTATATGAGAGGGGAGTCACGATGAATAAAAAAAATTTGGGTTCTCCTTGTGAGGTGGTTGTTAACTGGGGTTGTCAACCTCAATTGTACAACTAGGGTAATTCTTGAAAATAAGTATGTAAAAAAAGAGTTAAAATAATTGTTGTCAAAGAGGGGTGAAATATGTTACATCAACCCTTGTCTAATTATCTATAGTTAATATGGCCATTGGGAAGGTGATTTTTTTTTTCTCTTTTTTGATCGATAAATATTAATTTTTATAGATTAAAATTTATGTACAAAATACATTGGACATACTTGAGCAATCAAAAATCAAGTGAAATACAATTACTTCGGACATAATTTGGCTAACAAAAAGACGTACAAACAATAGGAATTATAGCCACAAGGTCAAAGACTCAATCAATTAAAAACATGTGGGTATAAATTAAACATAATCATGTATACACGTTTTTTAATTTGTTTAACTATGCTATTCATATCTAGACTTAAGTTTCCCAAAAACTTTTCTATATCCAAACATGGTAAATGATATTAGCAAGCGTAATTATTTTAAATTTACTTTGCCAAGATGTCCTTCAGGTCTCTTTCTTGATCCACTTCAAAGTACTTGGAATTGTAGTCATTGATCTTCTAATCCACATTCAAGCTTTGATCTTCATTCATATGCTAGAGGTGAGTGAGCATTGAAAAAATAAATGTGTCTCGTTTCTGAGTGTTTCACAAAAAACATAATTCTTAATCAATGTTGAGATGCGACAATCGATTTTTAGTGAGTAGCTTCGATTGGACACCCAACTATAAGATAAAAGCATGTCATGGAGTGATAAAGTGATAAAAGATCTCCAAAACCTCCGTCGTCCAAATCCTCGTCTCCCCTCGGTCGAAAGAGTTCATAGGCAGCCCGGACGCAAAAATGGCCATCACTATTCCAGCTAGACAGCATATTTTCAGCACTATGGGCAGCCCCATAATTCCCAACAATCGTCTCTGATTTCCAGTATTCTTTTAAGCAACGGAGTCACTTTTCCTTGCCTTGTATTGAGAAGTGATTGGTAAAGGTGAATATGTATGTCACGAGCTGTGGAAGACCGGTATTCTGCTCTCATTTTCTATCATCCATGGCAAGTTGGCAAGCAGTTTTGAAGTGTGCATGAAAGAGCCACCAAGTATTTGTGCTGCAATAGCCAACTTGAATTCGATCGTTTTAATAAAAAAAATATTATTATCATTTTCAAACTTGTTCTCCCTTATAAGCATCAAAATTTTGCTATATTTGATAGCCTAGAAAATGGGTGGAAAAAGAAAACTAATTATAATTCCATGCAAAAAATTGTATTTGATTAGAGATTATTTCCATGAAAATTCAATTCCACATTTGCCCCACATGCTCACCAATTCAAGGATTTGGTGAAAAACAAATTTCCACCAAACTTTCCCCCTTTTTTTTTTTTTTTTTTTCAAGCAATTGGAATACATTCTAAACCCAATGGTAAAAAATTATTCATTTAATTGACAATTTGTGTGAAAAACGAAGATAAAAAAAATTTCAGTTTTTTTACTTTTTGGCCATCCAAACAAATTTTAATACAAATTTTTAAAAAATTATCCCAAAAAGTAACAATTTGCATAAAAAAATAAAGCCAAACGAATTAGGTGAAAAATTATACCAATCAAATACCATTAATTACAATTTCTTCTAAAACAAATTCTAGACAATTTAATTATTTGCAATTCGTTTTCTTTTCACTCAAATTTCACCGTTGCAATCAAACGCGCCCATTCAATTATGAAACAAAAACATCGAATTTAAGCCTTAAAAGCATGTATTGTACACATGCCTATCCTATGTCGTACAAAATAACAAATTAATAGTACACAGTTCTATAATGTACCAAATAAAATAATGGATAATTGGATTAACTTCAATTTTTGCTACTGGACTTTCAGTGATTATATTAATTGAGTCATCTAATTTTAGTGATTTTAATTAAATTATTGTAATTAATATTATTATATTAATCATGCTCGTGACTAAACTTAAAAAATGATAAAATTTGACAGCAATATTACACATTTTATATTCTAAGTATATACTATATTATATAATCGCATAAGATGAGGCGAGCCTTTTAGCCTAACACGCACAAAATATGTGAAATGAGGAAATTTAAGCTTATGTTTGGCAAAGATGTTTATGGACAGAGATAAAATGATTGGTGGAAGAATTTGTAGTTGGAAATTTTATGAAATGTAAATAAAAAGTGATTTTATCAAAAATAGAATATGTATCCAAACATACCTTAAGAAAAAGTACTCGGAGATAGCAGGGAATAAAGACTGTTTCATTGTAAATATGAAATTTGGGTGGAAAATAAATGAATTATAGGGAATTGAATCGTTTAGAATTTATTTTACCGGAAATTGTCGATTAATTATGTTTTATTGGTATAATTTTCCATCCGAATTTTTTTTGAAATTTTGAATCTTTTGGTATTCGTTTGATTTTGTTGTTTTTTTAAAATAAAAATCGTCCATTAAAGTGATAATTTTTTTTTCACTATTAGGTCTAGAATTTGTTTCAATTGTCAAAAAAATAAAAAAAAAAATAAAAATTTATCATACCGAATATCATTTGTTTGGCTTTTTTCATGCAAATTGTGAATTAAAATGATAAATTTTCTATTATTGAGTTTAGAATTTTCTTTATTGTAAAAAAAAAAAAAACAATCTGGGAATTTATTTCACATCAAAGTGGTGCGAAAATATTTTTCATTAATTAGAAGGAAAAGGAGCACGTGGGGGGAGCGGAGGGAATTGGTTTTGCCAAGAAAATTGTGTAATCAGACACCTTGTTTGGGAGAAAATGGAAAATTCCATGAAAAAAAGGGAGATGTCAAACACAGCATAAATGGTGGGATGCTTTTCAGTTTTTAGTGAAATAGCTTTGGAAGTTTAGTGAGGTGAGAAGCGTAATTTAGCTGTACGCAAATAGTCCTCAGTGAAACCCAGCGCCATTGATCGACACGTTCGCACTCTCTAAAACTCTCTCTTTCACTCACACGTGCCCCACCCGCTAAGACACTCAGGACCCACCATTGCATTGCATTTACAAGGTTGGTAATTTTATAATTCAACTATTTGCACCAATTATAAAATATTCATGGTGCATTCAAACTTCATCATTTGATCAGATGCAGATTTGCTTTTCTGATTGTTAATTTTTAAATTATTTTCCTCGGCCAGAAGGTCTTCAAACTTCAATCCTGTTTCCGTGAGATGAGCAAAGATAAAGAAAGGCCACCAGAGCCTCTTGATTTCTTCATTTGGACCGTTGAGGTGATTTTTCTTTTCTTTTTGGGCTTCAATTTCTGCATATTTTTATTGATTTCATGCTTCTTGGGTCATGTTTATATTGGTCTATTTTATCGGTTTTGTTCGGTAAAATTGATCAATTTGGGGCGCTTTTTTTTTTTAATAAGAAAATTAATTATAATTTATTGTTCACTCCAAATACTGTTGGACGTGGAATTTGCTTTGAACTGGAATATGTAGAACAGGTCAATCAAATATTGCATCTGATGTTAACTTTTAACTATTTTAAATATTTCCCTTGTTTATTATTCTATTTTTTATCATTGCAACCTTTCCCATTAATTTTACAGTAATATTTTGTACTTGTTTGGGCATCTTTTGGTATATTTCTTACTGCCGCAGTTTCTTTTCTGTAGACTTTTAAATGTATTTTGGTTAATTATTTTCAAAATTCTGTTTTGGGTTGGTAAAGGATATCTCAATTTATAATCAAATGGCGTAGAGCAAAAAGGTAAAGCTTTAAAAGGTATTAGCAAATATTGTGGAACATTGAGGGAAAGCTGAAAGCTCAAAACATCTTTGGATTGAACTCCCCAGCCCCCAGTAGTTGGGCTCTATTATCCCCAATACAACAATGAATTATTTCGCCAAACTGTGCATTGGCCATCATTTTATAGTTCAGAAAGATATTGGACTCTATTTGTATGTAGTTGTTGTCATTATCTCAATATCAGTTATCTTTGTTGTGTATGTTGTCTGTGAAATGTTTGCAACTATCTTTAAGCTTCTACTAGAGTACTTAAGAAGTGCATTAAGGATAAAGAGAACGATCTCTTGTATTGGCGGGTGAGCACCACAGTGCATTTAGAAATGTGAGAGGCTAGAATTGTTTACTTATTAATGTGTAATTAACTTGGTTTGATTGAACCTGTACGAAGATGAGCTCTTTAATCATGGCCTGTTCAACAATCACTTCAGCTCCCTCTAATCTGTTCCAAATATAGATTCTTAAATATGTGAGGAAACTATCCTAGCCCCTAGGGCTGTCACTGCTATTGATATCATATGAGTAGACATGTCGCTTGATGAAATGGCAATAATTTTTTTGTCGAGGCTCCTCTGATCATGGAATGAATTTTTTTTGCGATTTTTTTTATTTATAAATGCTAGCAGTGGTTATTTTTCCCAGTTGGATTAGCCACATGACTCATGAGATGGCTACTGTTTGTTAGGGAACCTGGTTGCAGAAGTAACTTTGTTGTAATCTCCGTGCAGTCATAGTGCAGTTTTAGTGTGTTTTCTCCTTGTTTACTGAGATTAGTCATTGTGGATGTCTGCCATCAAGGGCCCATTTGTGACCAAAATATTTAACTCTTACAAGTTACAATCTGTGTTATTCTTGGTAGAATTGGCTAGGAAGATACGAGGAAAGAGGAGAATGGAAAGTGAAAAGGGGGAAGTATTCGGAAAATATTTGCAAGAGATTACCTCTCCCCACCCCTATAACAATCCAATAGACACAGAGACAGACGATTTATGTCAAAATAGTTGGACCTTGGATAGGTCAATGATTTATGTCTTAAGGATACTTGGTTTTTACATATCTTCTACATTGTCAATTCCTGTTCCCCTTTTTCGTTTTTGTTTGAGATTGCATGTTATTTGGGAATTTCACAAATATGGAAAGAAGGAAGGTCTGTAATCTAAGTAAGGAGACTTGTTTCAGTTTTCTTTTGATCTGAAGACGATTGAGGTACAGTAGAGGAGTTTTAAATGGTTAGCAAGGGCACCCAATCTGTTGCCACCCTGGAGAAAAAAAATTGAAAATGCAGTACTTGTCTGATTAACAACCTTTTGATTTCTCATGTTTCTGTAGGATGTTGGCTTGTGGTTGGAAGAGATAAATCTTGGGAGCTATCGCCAAATTTTCAAAGAAAATGGGGTCAATGGAGAGTATTTGGAAAGCTTGTCCATGTTTACAACTGAACAAATACTCAGGTTCATTAGGAAGTGCCACATGAAATGGGGAGATTTTATAATTTTGTGCAAGGAGCTGAGGCGAATAAAAGGTATCTATCTCTCTCGTCCTGCAGTAAGAAATACTATGTTTCTCCTGCGCAAGTTTGTTTGACAACCTGCTTCTTAGTTGTCACCTGAAACTTCGAATATTTGCATATTATTGTTCCCATGTTAAAAAACTTTAATTTCCTGGATTAGCGTTCACAACACATAATCTTTCATTTGTTGTAACCTTAAGGGGTAGCTCAGTTGGTCAAGCATTGGGTTTGCTCCCCAATGGTCACCAGTTCGAGTCCCCTCAGGGCCACTGAGGTGAGTATCCGACTGTAAATTTCAGGGTCCCGTGGGATTAGTTGAGGTGTGCGTAAACTGGCCCGGACATCCACGGTCATAAAAAAAAAAAAAAAAATCTTTCATTTGTTCTATTATCGAATTTTTGGGTGATGGAATTCTAACACTATGCCTTAATTACAAATGATTATGTCATAAACATACATTCAAATGAAGGTAAGCAGTTTAGTTTCTATTTCTCTTTTTCTGTAGCGAACAATACATATTGACCTGCATAGTAGTTGAACGATAAAACAACCATAAAACAGTTTACTTGTTTCACTCCTCATTCATTTTAGGAAAACTTTAAATGAATAAACAACCATAGAACTTACACAACTCCTGTTCCAAAAAAAAAAAAAAATACTTAGCTCACTGAAGGAGCGTACTAATTTGAAAAGGAATAAGAAAGGAAGGGGATCAAAGAAGAAACCAATTTTATTCAAATATTCAAGGTTGTGTAATACAATGAATACGCCCTATACTTCTAATAAACTAGAACTTTATCAAAATATTAAAACTAACTTAATTTAATTAATTTAAACACTTATAATTTGAATTAAACTCTATATTAAAAATCTATCTAACTTCTATTTTTATCTCCATCACTCACCTTCAAGCAACGACTTTGACATTTTTGTTTGTGATTATTTTATAGTTTCCTATTCTTATATCCGCAACCTCCCGTCAGAGTTGTAGGTATATTTATTTACACCATTCATGATGTAGCTTTAGCCCCTGTTTGTTAGGAATTAAAATCAGATTTTTAATATGCCCGTTTGAGCCACATTATTTGTAAAATGAGAATGAAAAATATAGTCATTATGGGCCCACACAAGAGATGTAAAGTAAAAAATGGTGGCTGAATGTGATAGATAACGATCATAGTTTTCATTTTTATGGATGAATAATGTGGCTCAAACAGAGCTAGATTTTGATAATCGATGATGAAATATGTGGTTGAAAAATTGTGGGTCTCATAAAATATGTAGTTAAAATTGATTTTTGACTTTGACTTAGATTAAAATCACTACCAAACATGAGCTTAGTAATATGCATATTTTCTACTGCTACTAGCCTACTACTATATGTGCTTCCAAACAGGTTTATTTTCGTAGAAAGTTGCTAGTTTTTTGTGGCATTCCTTTCTGGGGAAAGTATCTGCTGGAGTTTCATCCTCATGTTCTAAATTTGGAAAATCTTTAACGCGGTGGTTACTTGCTAATATGGTCCACATCAGATGTTAGTGTATAACTATGCCATGGTAGAAAAGTGTTCTATTGACTATTGTCACATCTCTTTATTTTCTGGGGGAATTATCTGCTGAGAGTGCCAGATTAGAGCCTTTCTTTCACAGTTCATACTATGATGGCAGCTAGCCTTGCTGTTTTATTTTTTCATGTGAGATTGTTATTAACTATTATCATCTATTGTCCTCATAACCATCATCAATATTACTTCCTCCACTTTGATTTGAATGTCCTAACTTAAGTGGCATGACATTTTTGCTGAAAAGTTTTGACTGCAGTAAATTTCAGATTTACTCTTTTGCTAAGCTGATCCAACTTTCTCTCTGTAAACCATTGCTCGCCTTCTGCAACTCCAATTGATAACCATAGATTTTGGACCAATCTACTACCCAACCCAAAGACTTGCAGCTGCCCAACCCTCAGAACGTTGCTGCACCAGTAGAATTCTGAAACACAATAAATAATAGTCACGATCACTCCGTACAGGAGAAAAAAAAAACATTTTCGTAGCACTTTTTTTGCTTTCATAACCAAACTCCTAATTTTGTAACTTGGAAAACCTCACCACCATCAATTCCCAGCCTAAAATACTATCATCATCATGCCATTGTCTGTATAAAATCTAAAATATCATTATACATGAAAAAAGAGGAGCACCTGTACCACCACTTGATTCCCAAAATACCTCTACCACTTCACGAAAACAATATCTAACCACCCTCCCAAAAAATTGAAAAAAAAAAAAAAAAAAAAATAGCCACCAGTACCATTTTCCAATGCCCAGGTTTTCACTAGACCTGCAAAAGGAAACCCATTCAAAATGAATCCAAACAAATATATCCCCGCCACTGTGTTCACTTCCAAGACCACAATTGAGTCGTTAATTTGAAAATCCAGCAAATCGCTGCAAGAGTAAAGTGTAGAAAATAAGAAGAGTGACCATGATGGAGTTCTTTCTTGGAATTGGTTTGAAGATCTGATGAATACGTTTCTTCAAAATGGCATAAAATGCTGGAGGTCTTATTAAGGAGAGGAATAAATGGAGATTGGAAGATGGACTATGTTGGTGATGATGTTGGTCTGAGAGGATTGAGGCGGTGTTCTTAGGTCCTATGGCTTTGTGTTGAGGGACAGAGAGAGAGACTGACAAGGAGATGGGTGAGAGAGTCTAGATAGGGTCTATAAAAGTGTCTCCTCTTCTTGTTAACGGACATAACCTGAAAGGATTAAAGGAATCAAAGTCATTCAATTTGGAATGAAAGAAGCACTATTCTTATCATTGTTCTAGCAATGTTTGGGAAACGTTGATATTATCTTGTCATTTTCATTATCCTTGTTATTGCTCTTCTTCTGTTCTGGTTAACGGGCATACCTGAAAGGCTTAAAGGAATGAAAGTCATTCAATTTGGAACGAAAGAAGCACTATTCTTATCGCTGTACTAGCTATGTTTGGGAATCGTGAATATTATCTTCGTCATTGTTTATTGCTCTAAAGTATATAGTTTGGATTTTTTATACTGTGTGATGCACTTGGACAGGCAGGACAGCTTTTCTTTTTTTCTTTTTTCTTTTTGGCTCTTTCTGATTTTGAGTTATTCACTAGTGGCTTGCTTGAAAGGGGAACAAAAGGTTCGTCGGCCATGGTGGGCCCCACGCTGTCTTTCAGTAGTATTCGTCAAATCTGCAAAATTTAACAGGCAGTCACGAGTTGTTTCTTTGAAGCTGGAGCCTTGATGTAGATTTCCCCGAATGCACTCCTAATTTTTGTGTTAATTTCTCATCTGGAAAACAGTAAGTAGGAAAGAACATATGGTTTCCTCGTGTCTTGAATTTTGTAAATTGTCGTGAGGTTCTTCTTTGGAGAACCGTTCGTTGATCCAAAACTTTACTGGGTATTATTGTAGCTTGGTTCTTTTGTTCTAAAGAGATGATGGTATTGTATATTTTAAGAAGTTAATAATATCAGCCAAGTACGTGCTTTCAAGAAAATGCTGGGGTTACAGATTCGGTGAATGAGGCGGAATTTGATATTGCAATTTTAATGGTAGAAAAATTGTTGGTCTAATCGAAGCATAGCTGCTCGAAAGTTTGAATATTGTGGGAGTTGAGATCCACCACATCGTCTAGTGTTAGAAATTAGCAAGTAGCAAGATGACATTTGTAACGTGATGATGTTAGTGTAATTTATTGTCGTCTTGTTAGTTTCTACGAGGGAAAAGAACAAAAATAAACCGTCAAAAAAAATCAATAATGGATCATTCAACTAAACCCGCAAGAAGGAGTAACATGAAAACTTGATTATTAGAAACGTGAAAGTTGTTGAAAAGAGAGAGAAGAATTGAGAAACCCTTCATTACACACCAAAAATAGGTATTATCTACGAGGTCCAAACGACTGCTAAAAACAAGACGGTGCAATTATCCCCGAACATTGCCACCTTGGGGTAAATTTTACCTGCAGTCACCAAACTTATAGAAAAATTTCAGTTGAGTCACCAAACTTTAATTTCTCAATTGGGTCATAGAACTTCACTTTCACTTTCAACTGGGTCATTGAGCTTCAAATTAGTTTTTAATTTCATCACTCTGTCATGTGTAATTTCCGAAATTGATGAAAGCTACTCGGTTAGCAATCATATCTTAAAAGTGACAATAATTTTTTTAACCTAGGGATTTTCCTTCACTCGGATTTTACCAATTTTGTTTTTAAGGTACCACAAGGATTATATGGAAGATGAATTACAATATAATTGCTTAGGCCCCGTTTGACCCACATTCTCATTTTCATTTTCATTCGTCTACTCATTTTCAACCACACATTCTTCAATAAAATAATATTTTCCATCACATCAATAACTTTTCCTTCTTTTTCAACCACACATTTTCCATCATATCACTATTTCAAATTCATTTTTCCCCAATAATCTCTATCAAACACACTCTTAGGGTGTGTTCGGTATAGATTAAAATCGAATTAAAATTGAAAAACTAGCCGTTATTGTTGACTTTTATTAGACGAGTGGGACCCAATAACGGTCATATTTTCAATTTTAATTGTTACCAAACGGGCTCTTAATAAGCAATTTTCACCAATTTGGGAATGACAGGCAATAGAGTGTCATAGAGTAATCAAATTTGATACTAAACCGAAGTTCTATAACCCAATTGAGGCAAATAAAAGTTCAATAACCGCGGATGAAATTTACCACCTAACCTTGTATCCCCTTGAATACTTTCAACACACATAATCCAATTACTATCTTCATTTCCATTTGACCTTTTCTGCTAAGTATTTTACCTGGCGTCCTCTAGAACACGGCTTCTTTACCAACATTTTCCTCTTGGATTTCGGTCCACATCAGTCCATTCTTCTCTATACATCTTCATACACATCCCTTTGAAACTTCCAAAGCCCAATAATATTTACTCCCCATTGAACTGGTGATCACAAGAATCACAAGATCTCTCTTTTTCTTAATGGAAAGCCAAAATAATGATCCAAGTGTTGCAGGTTCATCAATTGCACTTCTGCAAGAAAGATTTAAGCAGTTGGAAAGGTTAAGGGAGAAGAGAGAAGTTGTAAAACTCTTGTCCGAGCCCAAATGGACTATGACTTCAACCGAGTCTTATGATCGGCTACCTAAGCTCTCCTTCCCTCAAAAAGAAGTCCCCGTTCAACATCCCCACCATCTTGGACGCGGCAAGAACAAAGATTTCCAAACCACGGAGAGTCGTTCAATACACTCTACTGAGACAAGGGAGCCTAATAATTTTGATGTCGATACTTCTCTTCATCTGTAGAAGTTCATGTGTTAAGGTTTTCTTAATCTATCTTTACTTTTTCCAATGTAAAAAAGGTTAAGAGAATAAGAGATGTAATGTGGACCAAAGTGCAGATGATCTTTGCATGAAAAAGTTCTCTGTCAATGGACTTTGTGATCAATTTTCTCCTCTTAATTTGTTTGCCTTCTCAAGAACTGATATTTATGCCAATGTATTTTCTTTATATATGTACAAACAGATGATGATAAATTCATCCAGCCTTGTTCACATAATTCTGGTAATGTCTTTAAATTTTTTACTCCCTTCAAGCAGCGGCGAATCCAGCATAAAAGTTCAGCTAGAGCGGAAGTTGACTTTGACCGTTGACTGTTGACCGTCGACAATCACCCGATCCGGCCGGTCGTTTATGAAAATTCGATTAAATAATATAAAAAATTATTGAATATATATGTAAATGCACTAAACGTAAAAATTATATACATATGAAAATATAGTTCAATACAACCCAAATCTCAAAATACTAAAAAAAATACAATACAACGTTACTCTGTAATTGTAAGCTTAGACAATTGAATTCTACGAGACCTCATATTTTGAAAACGTTGCAATATTGCCTCATTCTCAAGCTTTACAAAAAGATCTTTCTCCACGTACACCATCAAACTGTCATTCAACAATTCATCTCCCATTTTGTTGCGCAAGTCACTCTTGATTAGATTCATAGCAGAGAATACCCTTTCAACACTTGCAGTTGCCACAGGTAATATCAAAACCAATGTAATCAGCCTATAGACCAACGGAAAATAACAAGCACTTTTAGTTTCTACCAACTTTTGAGCTATACAAGATATGCTTTTGAGGTTGAAGAAAGCTTCGTCCATTCTCACAAGCATAAGAAACTTGTCAAGTTGAGGTTCAAGTAATAAAATGTCTTCAGCATTGAAATCCAAAGGATAGAACTCAGCAAGGCGTACCAATTTACAAATATCAAAAGCTGCAAATGAATCACTTGGATTTAAACACGACATGCAAATCAAAAGCTCAGTAGATGTTTCTGGAAAACGATCATTCAACTCTTGTAAGATTGAATCTATCACGTGACAATACAAATCAACATAAAAGCGATGATAATAAGTCACCTGCTGAGCTGCACGCCTAGGTCGACCTTTCAATACTACAATATCCTCCATATTGGGTACTGAAATATGTCTATCAACACAAAATTTATTCACCTTACTGAACAAAGTATCCCAACCACTGTCTCTCATGCGCTGCAATGCGTGCTTGCACAACTTCAATTGCCTCATAGCATTCTGAATATCTTGATCCTTTTTTTGTAAGGCTTGAGAAAGTTCATTTGTAATTGCAAGAATGTGAAACATAAAATGGAGACTGAACACAAACTGAAAATCTTGCATATTGTTCATATGTGTTTCGGCCGATGATTTTTGCTCCAGATTTATGCCATCTTCTGATATATTCTCAAGAACATCTACAATTGCATTAAACATACTAATAAAACGAGTAATTGTCCTTAGATGTGAGCCCCATCTAGTATCACCTGGGCGTGCCAAACTCATTTCTTGAAACTGACCAGTTCCATCAGAAACTTCCCCAATATTAATCTTTGCCAAAATTTCAGAATGATAACTTGTTCGAAGAGCATCTACACGTTTGCATGATGCACCAACCAAATTTACAATAACCCCAAGCATGTCAAATAATAATTCACCAAGCCTATTATTTGTACGGGCCACATAAACAATTGCCAACTGAAGCTGGTGAGCAAAACAATGAACATACATAGCATATGGGTTCTCTTTTAAAATTAAAGCTTTCAAGCCATTGAACTCACCTGACATATTGCTTGCTCCATCATAACCTTGACCCCTGAGACTAGATATGCTCAATCCATGTGTAGAAAATAGCGCATCAATAGCATTCTTTAGTGATTGAGCACAAGTATCAGGGACATGAGAAATACCCAACAAACGCTCCTTCACTTTCCCACGGTTGTCAACAAACCTCAAAACAACTGCCATTTGTTCTTTTATAGAATTATCCCGAGACTCATTAACCAAAATTGAAAACAAAGAATTACCCATCTCATTGATAATAGAACTTGTTGTCTCTACAGCACAACAGTTAACCAAATCCTTATGAATAGTTGGTGAAGTCATTTGGTCATTTCCAGGAGCATTACTAAATATTACGTCATTAATTTCCTTACAACGATTTGCATACCAGTTTAGTAGCTCAATTAGATTTCCTCTATTAAGAGACTCTTTCGATTCATCGTGACCACGCGACGCCAATCCTTGCATCAAGAGTAATCTAGTACAATCTAGGACCGCAGTCAACCTTGTCCTATAATTTTTTTGTTGGCTACTACTTTGGCTAGACATAACATAGGTGATACTTTGCTTTTGATTCATCAAATTGGTACACTTTATAAGAGCTTGATTATGAGCACTATCAACGAGCCCGACATGATCTCTCAATGTATTTTTGTGCCTCCAATCCCTAAAGCCGGTATTAGTGAATATATGTCCACCCCCTTGACCCCCTCTATCAGGTTTGAACAGATAACAATGCAAACAATAAGCCGCATCAGTTTCTATACTGTACTCCAACCAATGAAATTCAGAAAACCATTCTTTTCGAAAACACCGGTTATCATTTCCCATCCGTCTTCTTGGAAAGTCATGTGCATGAGGTTGACAAGGACCTTTTTTTAAGTATGACATCCTAATATCATCTCTGATATTAGGAGCATATGACTCGATAGGAGGACGTTTTCCTGGATCAGATACAAGATCATCCACATTAAATTGCAAACGAGCCTTCTTTGTGCTATCTACCAACTCGTGTGCTGGGCTAGAAACAGTGGCGGGACTAGACGCACAACTAGAACTAGGAATACTAGCACTAGGTATAGATTTTCGTTTCGGTTGAAAAAATCGTTCCATATTCTGCAAAATACCCAATTTAATTTTTAATTAGAATATCCAATTTCACAATTTCAATATCCAATTTCACAATTACAACATCCAATATATCAATTTCAATATCCAATATCCAAAATGCCCAATTTAATTTTCAATTAGAATATCTAATTTCAAAATTCCAATATCCAATTTCACAATTTCAATATCCAATTTCACAATTACAACATCCAATATATCAATTTCAATATCCAATATCCAAAATGCCCAATTTAATTTTCAATTATAATAGCTAAACAATTTCACAATTGCAAAATACCCAATTTCACAATTACAATATACAATTTATCAATTCCAATATCCAATTGCAAAATACCCAATTTCACAATTACAATATACAATTTATCAATTCCAATAACCAATCTCACAATTCACAAACTGAAACACGAATAAGGGAATAAGCACAAACACAGCCACAGCCACTAGCCCACTACTGAGTCACAGGCAGAACCCAATTCCAGTTTCTCCACGCACACAATCACACAATCATACAATCACGCAAACACAGTCAAGAATCATAGAATCACAGTCGCACACTCGCATTCTGCTGCCTTCACTTGAAGAGTCGAAGACGCACAGTCGCACAGAGCCACAGACGCACACAATCAGTCACACAATCGCACAAATACAGTCAAGATTCAAGAATCAAGATCAGACTCCCTCACTCACACAGTCGAAGACGCACACAATCACACTCACACCGCAGTCAACCAGACAAAGAAATCGAACTTACATCGAAGATGAGGCGATTCTATTTCTGGCGAGTGGCGATTGGCGAAGAAGAGTCGCGAACTCGCGAAGTCCGAATCCGACGCCGGTGACGGGTGAACTCCAACTCCAGTCTCCAGTCTCCAGTCTCCAGTTCCAGTCGCGAGCTCCTCTTAGGTTTGCAAATTGCCAGATTGAGTCGCCGGTTTGGGGAGAAATGAATCAATTCGTTTGGGTTAATGGGTTGGACTTGGGTACCGTTTGGGTTAATGGGAAATGGGTATGAAATTGGGCCTGGAGCTGGGCCTGTGGCTAACTCAACTAGAGCCCAATGTTTTTTTAAACTCCCAGAGCCCGCCCAAGGTGTACCATCGTCTTCTTCCTTCGAGTCTCGCCAGAAAACCAGAGCAGATCTGCAGATCATCAACCTTCCATCTCCAGCTCCGGCAGGTCTCCAAAGAAGTCCAAAATTCCGGCGAATCCAGCTAGAGCGGCCGCTCTAGCTCGCCTATGGCTGGATCCGCCACTGCCTTCAAGGCTTCAACCCATCCTCTAGGCTTGTGGATTAAGCTGGTTCACTTAGTTTTTAACATCTTCCACTCGTATATAATGAGTTTGTCATGAACGATACTCAACTACTAACTAACGAGTATACATGAAAAGCTCACAATATTATATATTTATTAAGGATATTTAGTAGCTCTATCTTATTAATATCACGCTATACCTCAAACTCATTTTACACACTAATTAAAATTATTTCTTATAAGCTAGTGGATGGTTACTATAGTTTGTTAAGAGGAGTGGGGGATAAGTGAAGAAGATATAGCCTCTATTTGGAAATAATTAAAAAAATGTTTAATAAATAGAATTGTACCGTGAATAAGTTGATAGTACTTGTGAGTTTATTGAAATGTGTGGTTAAAAATGAAGTTTGACTATTTATAAATTAGCGCAGACATAAATTTATTTTATTTTCTTTTGAAATTTAGATTTTTTTTTCTTAGTTTGAGATACGGATATGTTGGTTTCTTTAGCAATATTTTTTTTTTTAACAAATATGGTTCCTGTATAGTGTATATTGAGGACTTACTTGCAACAAAAGAGAAAATTTGAAGAATCAATTTTTACAAAAGGAAGGTTAGGGTCAACATTTTTAAATAACTCAGTTTCCCTTATGAATTTAACCATACAATAACCCAATATTTAAGTGAAAAAGAAAAAAAAAATTAAATCAAATCAAATTGTTAAGCTGGCCCCAAAATTTGTGTTACTCTTATTTACTATAATAATAAAAAATTACTAAATAAATAATAGTATAGTATTAAATAAAATCCGTATCAAGAGAAATTTAGTGTAGTGAATATAAAATAAAAAAAAAAAATAACTTGGTAATCGCAAATATTAAAAAAAAAAAATGATTGGAATCTTCAACTTTTCATGCAGTGTGATTTGGTCCTTAACTTTTGTTTAAAAATATGATTTTTGTTTGTTCCCCGTTATTTTTGAAATATATTTTTTTCTCTCTTCTTTTCAACCATACATTATTTAATAAAATAATATTACACGCAAACTCAAATTTTTTCCTTATTTGTTAACCATATATTTCTTTATCAATTTACTATTTCAAAATACATTCTTAAAAAAATTAATGAGACTCAAACAAGCTAAATTTATGAATCTAGATCTTCACATGATATGGATCGCCAATAAAATCGCAGTTGACTTAAAGTTGAATGTTAAGTAGTAGGCTAATTTTTTTTCCCTTTAGTTTTAATCTACATAAAATTCTCGAGCAGTGTCGTATTTGTGTTTTACGAAACTTAAGGCGAACTTTAGAACTTGAGCTCCTAAATCACAGCAATCAATCAATTTTTTTATTTATAAGAGTTTTACGGAACTAAATCTATTAACTTAAAATCAACAATAAAACAACAAATAAAATGAAATATTCAAAATATGCGAAAATGTTCTAAACGATCACTTAAATACAACTCGTCTTGCAGTATTTAAAGCAAAAAGAATCAATCAATTTTGTATAGTCGAGTTCATCAACCATTTCTTTTTCAGTAGATAACATGACTAATCCATTCAATCTTTGCTGTGACATAGATCGGAGATAAGTCTTCATCAATTTCAACTTGGTGAAACTTTTTTGTAACCGGTATAGTGAGCAAAACCTTGTAAATAATGCAAGCATTTGAAAAACAACAATTAATTTTCTTCAAGTAATATAGCACATCAATTGTTGTTTTTGTTTCTCTAAGTAAATGTTACTTCAAGACGGTCAACTCCAAACACAAGTCATCACTAATAATGCCTATTATGTTTTCAAATACTGCTTAAGATTCTCACAAGACTTCAGCAAACTATCAACATGTGTACTCTTAATCTCTCCAACTTGAATAAAAATTCAAATGTCTCTTCATTATGTCTATATTGTTCAAAATGAATTTGTAGTGAAGATTGTGCTCGATCAACTATAGAGAAAAAACAATCTACTCTAAAAAAATTCTTCAATTGAGTATGTTACCTCTTCGCTGTCACTTTCATCAAATTGTTTCTTTCCTTGAATACTACATTTCTACTTTTATCAAATTGCTTCTTTCTTTGAATACTATGTTTCTCCCGGAATACAATTTCAATTCCCATTTCACCTACCATTTGTTTAGCTTCATCCGCGATACTAGCACACCAAGATTCTATATAATCTTTGAGAAACAAAATAAGCGTTAGTAAAAGCTTGATGACTTCATCATTATTCATGTTTTCGGCTTGAAAAAATTTAATCACAATATTGATTGCATGCAACCACTTATACCAAATTACCATGTCTAGCAAGATTTAATAGCACACAAAAATTAATTCCTTGACAGCTTATTTTTTGCTTTATTTGCAGATTCATTCATATGACTACGGTATCTACTTGGACTGGAAATTGACATCAAGAGTTTAGTCTACATTAATTTCCCTTTGCAAATTTTTCTATGAATTTTTAAATATAGTAACCTGACTTTCATCAATTGATTTTCAAACCTTGAATATCTGTAAAAGCCTCAAGAACAAGAACCTCCTTCCCTCTACCAGTCTATTGCTTACAAGTATAACCAATAGAATATTTTTTATTAAATCCATTAATAGTTATGAAAAAAAAATCTAATATCAACCATAATTTGTAAAACTCTATTGACAAGATCAAATATGACGGAGAAATCTTCAATCTCGATTCTTGAATACTAGATATAACAAAGCAATATTGACCTTACGGGAAAAAAAGGTGATAATACAAATCCTAAAATAAAGCAATAGTGACCTTAGGTGCCTATATCGGATTCTGATTGGTGATTGCGATAGAGACGACGCTGTAAAAATGGGCTAAATGGATTTTGCATTGAAGAGAGATGGAGAATGAGAGTCGAGAGATTTCTTGCTTTGGTTTCGTACTTTAGATTTTGATTTCTTGGACTAGGTTGGACGTTTTGATTTCTTGCGTGGGTTTAACAAAAAAAAGAAATAAAGATTTTTTTGGGCCCCTTAAAAACTTGGGCCCGAGACGGAGGCCTCTTTGGCCTCTCCTCAGGTCCGCCCCTGTTCTCGAGTAATTTTAACATTGACATCGACAATTTTCATCACGTTAAGATCAAACTCACAAATATAAAAGTAGACTTCGCTTTCGAAAATTGAGGATTCAAATTACACCAATTGAAAGGTTAGGGACTGAACCCTAATTTTTAAATAGGAAAAATGAGAAGGTTCTCCGCCGCCTTGTCTCAGTGATTTCCCGAAATGACAAAAAGAGCCCTACCATAACAGAATCACTCTCTGGCGCGTAATAATTTGATATCCAGAAGGTTCGTTAACCCCCTTTTTCTTAAACCCTACAGAAACTCTGAACCCACCAATCTATCGTTAGCTTCCCAGTCTCTCGACTGCTCTTGCATTTGCAAACAAGCAATTCATAATTAAACTTTGCATAATGCACAGGGTAGTCTCAAGGCGTACTGTCTTCGCTATCCTGCGGAACGGTGGCGTAGGCTACCGCAATTCAGCCGTCCCGCTTTCTTCTTCCAATCCTTTCCATCAATCGGTATATAATATGATTCTGTTTGCATTTCTGTTTCTATATTTATAATCTGTTCTAATGTTTTGATCCTGACCAGGCTGATGAGGGTAATAAAGAAAAGAAATGGTACTCGGCGTTAGCTAATGGCAACGGCAGCGCTGCTATTAATCCGTTTAACTTAAGGAACGTGCCTGTTGTGGGTTGCCGGCTTGAGTCGACTTCTGCAGCACGTGATGCATCAGGCCTTCCAGCTGAAAAATATGAGTACCAAGCCGAGGTAAACCAATTTTTTTTTTTTTTAAAAACATTTAAACTTACTTTCGGAGTTTCTCTACCTATCAATCGAAGTTGGACAAATGAGGTGATGAAATGTAATTTTTTTTTGACAGGTTAGCCGTCTTATGGACCTTATTGTCAACAGTTTATACAGCAACAAGGAAGTTTTTCTTCGGGAACTTGTCAGGCATGTATTGGTTTACTAGGTCACATTTTTCATTGATTTTTGATTACTTATATTTCCTTGGAGTATCTGCTGTTCATTCAGGCTGCAGTGAAACATGTTCATAAGATTTCAAGCAGACATAATGCACCTAAAAATTGGATTTTTGTTCTGGAAAGTTACTGAATTTTGGTTGGGGAGAGTGTGTTGAAACAAATTTTAAGTGACTTCCTGTTTTGCTGATTTTTAGCCCGTGCTTGGGTAGTGGGGATAGTAACTATATTTAGGGTTTTTAACTCGTGATTTTAGCATTCATGATCTTCTTTGTTTTAAAATTACTTACACACAATGATTAACTAAATATTTATTCAGTTTGACCTTTGGCAAGTTGCTCTGGGGCTAATGCTAATCATGACCTTAACATTAACTTGGTGAATAAAAACATGTTAACTGTTATGGTGCTTGTTATTGCATTATGTGTGTTTTGTACTGTTTGCTTATGTCTGTGTAAAGTACTCACTTTTTAGGTTACTCTAGTTGGAAACCATCGGTAGGGTTTCTTATTCTGCCAACAAGCTGCTTCTAAGAAAATATTTGTTTTACTCCACAGCAATGCAAGCGATGCCTTGGACAAGCTGCGGTTCCTTAGTGTTACAGATCCAGATCTTCTAAAGGACGCGGTTGATCTTGATATACGTATTCAGACTGACAAAGATAATGGGATAATTACAATTACGTAAGCGTTATAATGTTTGAGTGCTGTCTTGGCTCGGTTTAATTTCTTGCAAATATGAGTTATAATGTTTTGTCCAGGGATACTGGGATTGGCATGACCCGCCAGGAACTTGTTGATTGCCTTGGTACTATTGCACAAAGTGGAACCGCGAAGTTCTTGAAAGCATTGAAGGTGTGACAATTTTGAAAATTCTTGCATTTTATTATCTGAATGTGTTGACAAATTTAAACTGTCATCTTGCTTTGTCTAAAGAAAAGTGTATTGTTTGACAGGAGAGTAAGGATGCTGGTGCTGACAGCAATTTAATTGGTCAGTTTGGCGTGGGCTTCTATTCATCATTCCTTGTTTCTGAACGGGTATGTCGTATTCAAAAACTAAACTAGTGTTCTTCCACATTAATTGATTTTGTATTTTCTGTTTTCTGTTGTTCACATTAGCCTACTGTTGTTTCTCATTGCAAGGTCGAAGTCTCGACAAAGAGCCCTAAATCTGACAAGCAATATGTATGGGAAGGAGAAACAAACTCTAGTTCCTATACCATTCGAGAGGAGACTGATCCATCAAAACATATTCCTAGAGGGACCCGTCTCACTTTGTATCTTAAGGTTGGTGCACACATGCGTTGCTAAGTGTTGCTTTTGCTTCTAGATTGCTGAGTATTAGAGCTTTTCTAATGTTTCTTTGTGTATTTAACAGCGAGATGACAAAGGGTTTGCACACCCAGAAAGAATTCAAAGACTTGTGCAGAACTATTCTCAATTTGTTTCCTTCCCAATTTACACCTGGCAAGAGAAGGGATACACTAAAGAGGTCCGGGAATATCTAATGTCTTTTTAGTTTCTTTTGGCTCTATTTTTTATTTTTTTTATGTATTCATGAATTCATCTCTATCCATGTTCCATTGTACTCTACTGCTTTTCACTTGCCTGAAGCCAACAGATGCTAAACAAGTGTGCACATTGGGATTAAGGGATATGAAAGAATCCGAATATTTATTAGGCATGTACAGAAGAAAATCCCAGTATGCACGCTAATAAACACAAAACCCCATGTTACAAAGTATTTTTCAGTTTACTTCCCAAGTATCTGTGATTTTGTCATGTACATGTGAAATACTTCTGTTTCTATATTCTTCTCATTTTGGTTCCATTCCAGGTTGAGGTTGACGAGGATGCAGCTGAAGCTAAGAAGGATGACCAAGATGAGAAAACTGAGGTAGTATACTGCAAGCCTACTGACTTCTTATAATATGGAAGAATTTTGTTAATGACTTAGAGTGTGTGTTGACTATTTTATGATGCTTCTTGTTATAGCCAAAGAAGAAGAAGACTAAAACCGTAGTTGAGAAATATTGGGATTGGGAGCTTACAAATGAGACTCAGCCAATATGGGTGAGCCATTGAAATGCTGTTTCTGCTTTACTCGTTAAGAGCTATTTCTAGTATAACTAAATTGTAATCTTTCTGTTTAATGCAGCTTCGTAACCCCAAGGAAGTCACTACGGAGGATTACAATGAGTTTTACAAGAAAACCTTTAATGAATACTTGGAACCTCTTGCTTCTTCACATTTTACAACTGAGGTAATAATGATTTGGTACTTGCCTGAAAATTTAAGTAGAGATTAGATTACTATGTATCTTGACTTGCTTCAGTTTGATAAATATCTAATTTCCCAATTGACAGCGTATTTCCAAGTAGTTAGTCTTGTGAAGTTGACAACGTACCCTGGAGGCCTGATAATTAATAATCTTTCCGGAAATTGAAATAATTCAAGAAGGATTAAGCTCTTAAAATATATATATGCTTGCTTGCTTGCTTTGTGGTTGGTTCGCAAGTATCTAAATTACTGGTTTAATTACTCTGGCAGGGTGAAGTGGAGTTTAGGTCCGTCCTTTACGTACCATCCGTTGCACCCACTGGGAAGGATGACATAGTCAATCCTAAGACAAAGAATATACGGCTGTATGTCAAACGAGTTTTCATTTCAGATGATTTCGATGGTGAATTGGTGAGACAAATCTAAGTGTTCCCAATTATGATGTTCATCCTCAAATTATTGACAACGGATTGCCATTTTCTTTTGTGTATGAATTAGTTCCCTCGATATTTAAGCTTTATCAAAGGTGTTGTCGACTCGAACGATCTTCCATTGAATGTCTCACGAGAAATTCTTCAAGAAAGTCGCATTGTAAGAATAAGAGCTAAATGATTTTTTTTTTTTGGGTAATGTACTACTTTCCTATTCTAGTCATTGTTTTTGTTATTCTTTGTTTGTCATTAAGGTGCGCATTATGAGGAAGCGTTTGGTTCGTAAGGCATTTGACATGATTCTGGGCATAACCATGAGTGAGAATAGAGACGTACGTTTCTGCTATCTTATGTTGTTTCTCTCATCATTTTTCCAAGTCCAGAAAACTTCACCTGACCTTTTTAACTGGTTAGTTTCTTCTTTTTCTACTTGCCTTCTTAGTTGACATGGCGCTTCTTCTACAGGATTATGCAAGGTTCTGGGAGAATTTTGGCAAGCACCTAAAGTTGGGCTGCATTGAAGACCGTGAGAACCACAAGCGCATTGCTCCCCTGCTACGATTTTTCTCTTCTCAAAGTGAAGAAGATATGATTAGTTTTGATGAGTATGTTGAGAACATGAAACCTGATCAGAAAGATATTTATTACATTGCTGCTGATAGTGTGACAAGTGCAAAGAATGCACCATTCCTGGAGAAACTTGTTGAAAAGGATATTGAAGTATGCATTCTTTGCTGACTAATTTTCGCTCTCATCTATTTACCTTTTTCATGATTTATAACCAATTTGTTTTCCTTCGTCCAGGTACTATTTCTAGTGGATCCTATTGACGAGGTTGCCATCCAAAACCTTAAATCGTACAAGGAGAAGAATTTTGTTGACATTAGCAAAGAAGATCTAGATCTTGGTTAGTTTATTGTGACTTCATTTTATTTGTTAATTACTGCCCGTAGTGTCACTTAAGACATTTTTAACCTTTTTACTGTTGACCCCATGTTAATATTAACTTCCCAATTTAAGCTCCAATTCTTTCCCAGATTAATCTTGTAGTTATTAACAACTAAAGGTTTTGGAAACACATGGCCTTACTTATCACCTAACATTGTATATTTGAGTGAAAAAAATTTGAAAAGCAAACTGAACTCACATCACGTCTTTAGTTCCTACCCAGTACTGGTTATAACTAAGGATTACTTCCGTTGGATTGGGACCTTTTATTTGTTCAAGTTATTTGGAAATAGCATGATAGTGAACGTTTCTTGTTACTCCACGTGATGATTGCCTGTTCTGTGATCCATAATATTCTGATTCAGTTTGGTGGCGTGATTATTCGTGTTCGAAAGTCCTTTATCGGAAATGATAGCTGTAAAATCAGCAATTGTATAGCAGGATATGGTTACAAGTTTCAACAGAATTACTAAAAAATAATCTATCTAGAATATTCATATCCAGACAAAATGCTATTATGGCATGATCATCAGAGTCAACTTTATGATCGCGTCTTCACAAGCAGAGGTGTTAATCCAATCCACTGTCAAAAATTCAATGGAGCAGGAGTTTTTAAGAGATTATATATAAGATATACACGCAGATGAAATGAAATAAACTAAATTATGATCATATGGTCTTGAGAAAATGAATAGACTACTGTGCAATTGTAGAAATGTGATAACTGCAATGATATGTTCCTTGAAAATTGATTGAAGCCAAGTTCTAGTTCACGATTGGGGCTGGTGTCCTGATGGTTTGTTGGAGTTGTTCTCTTTCTTCAATATGTGCTATTGCAGGACATTGATCTCTGGTGTTCCTGACACCCTATCGATATAAATTTTGTAGGTGATAAAAATGAAGAGAAGGAAAAGGAGATAAAGCAAGAGTTTGGTCAAACCTGTGAGTGGATTAAGAAACGCTTGGGCGACAAAGTTGCCAGTGTTCAAATCTCAAATCGTTTGAGCACATCACCATGTGTACTTGCTTCTGGAAAGTTTGGTTGGTCCGCTAACATGGAGAGGTATAGCTTTTCATTCTTGCAGATTCAGAAGATTGATATTTTTGGCTTTTGAATCTCAATATTGTCTGAACTTCTTGCAGGCTGATGAAGGCACAGACCGTTGGTGATACCTCAAGCCTCGAATTTATGAGAAGCAGGAGAGTTTTTGAGATCAATCCAGATCATCCAATCATCCAAACCTTAAATGTATGGTCACTTAAATATAGCTATAATACCCTCTTATCATATTTTTCTTAACCCAATTTTCTATTTATGTATTTTGCAGGCTGCATGCAAGAGTAGTCCAAATGATGAGGAAGCCTTGAGGGCCGTTGATCTCTTGTATGATGCAGCATTAGTTTCTAGCGGTTTCACTGTGAGTATCAATTGCACCCCTTGTCTATTTCCTGTGCTTATAGTTTGTACTCTATTTAAAATTTAGGGACAATAACACTGGCTGCAAGACCAGAGCTACTGACCCACTGATATTTAATTTTGCACAATTGTGGGTTCTGGGAAAGAGATGCATTTTGTTATTAGACTGTCCGTGGGTGATCAAATAGTTATTGTTTTGTATATTAAATGTCCATTATTTGGCTGCAGCCTGAGAGTCCAGCTCAGCTTGGAGGGAAGATCTATGAAATGATGGGCATGGCTCTTTCAGGCAGATGGGGAACATCTGCACAAGTAATCCCCCCTTCGCATGTCCCAGAAACCTTTGAAGCTGAAGTAGTCGAGCCTGCTGAAGCTGGTAGTCAGAAATTATAAAAGTGAGGAGGCTTCCAATATTCATGCCTTTGTATAAATCCTACATGTGTGGTTTATGAGATTTAGTTGGAAGTTCAAATATGGAACAACCAATTGAATGTAGTTGGCGAAACTTGCAATACATAGTTGTCGTGCTATGCGAATAATTTATTATTACCAGAGCAATTTTTCTGTTAAGGAACTTCCGTCTTTGTCTTTAGGGTGTCGTCTCTATGTGCTTGCTTCTTCAACTTCTATAAAGTTTTGTTCGTAGGTTCTCTAATCTTAACTCGTTCATTTATTTCTTGTATTTTGGAAACTTCTATAAAGTTTGTATTGACATGAATACTTCTCTTTATATTATTGGTCGGATTGATTTCATGAAAACTTTAAAGCAACATTTGATTCCAACATATATAAGCATCTTTCATCGTCAAATTTGTCGCATGCCACCTGCATTTGCTGCCAGTTGGCTTGCAAAAGCTACTGTTTCTTGCCAAGAATAGGTAGGAGATTGATAAAACTAGAGAGTGGTTTTATATGAACTTCGGGTTTGAAGGATTTAACTGAGATTGGATTTCCAAAAAGTCTTCGAAAATCTTTTGAGATTTATGGTGTAGACCCATCTTTGCCCGTTGAAATAAGTAACTTATAATTGTTTACATTGATATGAAAGATCTCAATCCTTACAAAAAAATCAGGGCAGATGAAAACTTTTTAAGTTGTAGCAGAAATATCTCAAATCTTCATTATTTGAACTTTGCATTTAATTTGATATTGGAATCTCTTTGACACAATGTTACAATGGAAAAATACAAACATTTATACTCGTATGTAAAAAATATAATGAATAGAAATTTAATATCTTGAAATTGTGAGTGTAACTTTTACGTGGATAAAGATCTTTATAAAAGAATTCTTAGTTGCTTGAGACGTTTATTAAATATTTGGTAATGACAAACGTTGACTAGTCTACTTGTGTGTATCCTTTGATTTACAATGGACATGAAACATGATCAAATGTAGATGTTGCTGTCTTATAATTCTCCTCCTTATTGCATTTTTAAAAACGCATTAACATAAACCAAAAATAATGATAGCTTCCAAGGAAGAAGCAACAAAAGAATAGTGCAAACTACTAGACTTGTTCAATTATGCCCATAGCATATCTACAATTTTTCTCTTGATTTATATTTTCAATTCCAACTTTTTATGTTGTAATAATTTAAAATTTTAGACGAAAAATGTCAATTATGTACCTCTTTTTCCATTGTGCTGAAACCAGCTTCTTTTTGTTGAATTTCATATGTTAATGACAATGAAACTGTAAGATTGATACACCCTTTTTCCGATTGCTTACCAGAATTTAGAGTGGTCGGTTCATGCAATGGCCTCTTAACTCGATTTAAATATATAATCCTTCTACAAGGGACTACCAAAGTCCACTTGAATTCCAAGATCAAATTATCATATTTGGATATGGATTCCATCCGTTTATTGAATGAGTAAAAGGTGATCAAGATAGTTTAAGCCGATAATGCTAGGCGTTTCATAGATTAACGTATATTAATTCACAGATATTAAGATGTTGAGATACATATATAATGAGTGGAGAAGCATAGGGGAGACCCCTTGTAGACTAGAGAGAATGCTTTCATCAAGAGTTTTTGTAAGTGTGAGACTTCACTGGATGAGTCGGTGGGCCAAATATGGTGGTCTTTTGATGATTTATTTCGAGGGTCTCGAAGCCAGACACTGGCGCCTCAGGAAGTAGGATTTACAAGGCCGTCATCAACTAAGATTTTGATGGATTTTAAAATATTATAAATTTTAATGAATTTCTTGGATTTGAATAGATTTTCATAAGTTCTATAAAAATCTCGTCAAATACGGTAAAATTTCAAAAAATCTAATTATATGTATTTTTAAGTTTGAAATTCATTCAAATATTTTAAAATCCCCCCATTAATCAAATATTTATAAATTCACTAATTATTGAAGATGTCTACATTTTAAAAGATTTCTTTGAATCTCATTAAAATCTCAATTACAGAGACCTAAATTTTAATAAATTCATTAAAATCTTAATGGAGAATACCTAAGGGGGGTGTATTCAATGGAAACTTTTGAAAAATTTGATGGACTTTTTTTAAGTGATGACTTTTGTGGATTTCGTGGATTTTTCATAGATTTGCATAGAATTAGTGGAAGTCTTTCGTAGACTTCTGTAGACTTTCATTTTAAAACTTTTGTAGAATTCAAAAGACTTTCATTTGCAGTAGAATTCACGTGGATCTAATGTAATAATGTGAAATTATCACATATGAGATTGTAGTTCCCACAATTTTTCTTCTACTTCCACTCCTCATATAATTAAAAAATATTTTAAAAAGAAAAAAAATTTAAGATCTTAATTAAATAAATAATAATTAAAAGTATACATATATATGATAAAAAATAAATTTAATATTTAATATTATTAATATAATATACTTTTAAAAATAAATAAAAAGTAAATATATTTACATTTAATTATTAATTTGTCATATAAAATTTTATAATTTAATTAAAAAAAATATATTTTTCACAAAAAAATGAATGAAAAAATTTACAAGAATCAAATTTAATTTTTTTTCCATAAAAAATAGTGATAAATTATAAGAGAGAGAGAGAGAGAGAGAGAATAAATAGAAAAAATAAATTTTAATAATAAATTTAATATTCTTAGACGGAAAAATGAAAGAAATATTGAAAAAAAAAACATTTTTTCCTTTTTTTTTTTTTTTTTTGTAAAAGTCTCAAAATCTCATGATTAATAAGAGACAAATTTTGAGATTTTATATGAGTACTTTTTACTTAAAAGTTAGTACTCCAGAGACTTTAATAAAAGTCTCCAGAAGTTATTAAAATTTGAATACCCTAAAATTTATAGAGACTTCTAAAAAATTTTAATTGAATACACCGTGACTTTTAGAGACCTTCTAAAAGTCTATAAAAGTTTCAATTGAATACACCATAACTTTTAGAAAGTTTTTAAAAGTCTACATTGAATACACCTAAACTTTTTAAATCTCAAAAAATCATTAAAAGTCTCAATTGAATACACTCCTCTAAATTTTAGAAGAATAAAAAAATCATGGCAATCTCAATTGAAAATACCCACTTATTTTAATTTTCATAATGCTGTTTTTAGGTAACGAGGCTGCAGACATTTGAATATGGGGTTCAAGAGTATACTCTTGGAGCTTACTCTCCAAGGTCTATTGGTCCTGAATTGCAGATTTGAAAGGAGTGGGAAATTATTTCGAATTCTACGCCTTTCGAAGAATGGGGAAATCTTGGTCGAGTTCAAAGGAGAAACTTTCGAAGAATGGGGAAATTGGGAATTCATTCAAGAGTATGTATGATTGCGGAATGTTCATGTTATTGCAAATTGCAGATTCTAAATTTTCAACTTTTATTGCAATTCCAAAAAGGATTGTTTATGAATAAATTTACTATAAGTAAACTTTTTAGTTTTTAAGCTTAGGCAAACTGATGGATATCAGCATACAGAGAGAGATTTTAATTAAAATTTTAAAATATATTCAGTCAGATATTTTGCTATAATTATATATTATTAGAAATTTGTTTCCTTTTTAACTTTTATTTGCTCAACTGTAATTCATACCCTCAATTTCTCTCTTCTTGAACTCCTTTCTTTTCTTCAGCAAATTATACGCTGCTGCTTCACAAACATAGAGGAGGGAATCTCAAAAGAAGTCGTTTTCACAGGAAACAACAAAGAGAAATCTTTCTTTACCCCTTATAATAATATTCTGCAAAGACAAACGAGCAGCTGCTAATATGTTTTTAGGCAAAGCCAAATACTATTCTAGTCTTCCACAGATATAGCCAATCTGCCAAAGTTTCTTGTTCTTTTTTTCATCTGTATGTCGTGATTTTTGATATCGATACGAGTCATGGATTTCCAGATAGCGATCAAGAAAAGAAAAGTGCCACAAGGAGGAAGAAGAAGAAGATGATCAGCCCTTAAATCGCTTTAGCTGTTTGCCGCATGATATCGCCCTAGACATACTCTCGAGGCTGCCCATCAAGTCTGTTATCCAATTCAGGTTTGCTTGTCGATCCTTGAATTTCTTGTCTCGTGATCTACAGCTTGTTGATATGCACATGTCCCGGGCACTGATTTGCCAGAGGTTATGCCTTATTTTCCATTCTGATTATCCTATTCGAAACCAGCTTCACTTTGTTGAATTTTCTGATGTTGATGACAATGAAATAGTGAGAAAAATTGATACTCCCTTTGCCGTTTCCATGCCGGAATTTAGTGTGATTGGCTCATGCAACGGTCTGTTATGCCTAATTGATTCATTATTTTCTGACTCCATATACATATATAATCCTTTTACGAGGGACTATAAAGTGCTACCAAAGTCCGTTGAATTCGAAAATCAGATTGTCATACTTGGATTTGGATTCCATCCAATTACTAAACAGTACAAGGTGATCAAGATAGTTTACTATCCGAGTGTCTATGATCTTGAAATTCCTAGGCATGTCCTCAGATTCACACACATGAGTTCACGGAGATCAGATGTTCAGATTTACAATCTGGGTACCAATAAATGGAGAAGCATAGGGCAAGCACCTTACAGACTAGAGAAAAGGTCTTCACTAGGAGTTTTGGTGAGTGGCAGACTTCACTGGATGAGTCACTGGGGAAAGTACAATGGGCGTCGTAACAGGATCATCGTGTCTTTTGACCTCTCTGATGATTCATTTCAAGAGATTCCAGGGCCCGACACTGGTAACTTAAGAAGTTTGATGAATTGCCATGTTGCTGTTTTAGGGGGTTGCCTGTGCGCTGTCCTGCCTTCGTATGGGGGTAACGGAGGTCACGATATTTGGGTCATGAAAGAATATGGAGTGCAAGAGTCTTGGGTGAAGGAGTTTACTCTTGGAGTTTACTCCCCAAGGTTTATTTGTCCTGAAACGCAGAAATCTTATCAGATTTGGAGGAGATTTCTCAGTGGTAGATTAGTTCGTATAATATGCCTTTTGAAGAGTGGGGACGTATTGGTGGAGTACAGAGGAGGAACTTTGGTTTCTTATAATCCAGACAGTGGAATGTTTAAGAATATCACGTTTCAGGGGATGCCGAAAATGTTTCAAACGATAGTTCATATCGGTAGCCTTTATCCAGTTGTTCAATCCTAGACTTTACATACAGAAATCTAAACATTTTGTTGATATTTGTAAATGATTAGGTGTTGATTCCTTGCTGAAATAATATTGTTTATGGCATGGTAGTGTCCACTTACTCTGAATTATTGTCCTTAACATATCCTCTTTGAACTTGAAAGCATGCATTCTGGCCACTGATTTAACTGAATCATCCTGCAGCAGGCATAGATACTTGTCCAAGGTATTTTCCAATCTGTGAATTTGCAAGAAACAAAATGTAAGGCCAAGTTCTGCAGGATCATCAAAGCTTATGAGGTTAATCCCTTCAAATTCTGGTCTGCCTCTTCGAGTCTTTTTTCTACTGGCTTGCTTTCGTGAATTGATTAGTACTTTACTGCTCATACTTTCTATTTGTATTTGTAGGGATGTAATATCTGGAACTTAGTTATACTTAATTTTTTTTCAATAAAATTTATTTGTAAAATTAGCATAAATTATAATTCTTGGCAAAGATGCTCTTAATTTACAAGAAAGAAAGAAAGCAGACCCAAAAGAAAGAGTTTTGACAAGAGAAAACCGCACTTTTTAAAAAATATTCCTTAAAAGACTGGCAGAAACAAGCAAGCAGCTGCTAAAATGGTTTTAAGCCTAGTCAAATACTCTTGTAGTCATCGACTGCCTTAGCTTATCTGCTACGTTTCTTTCTTTTTCATCTCTATTAGCATATTGTGGTCGTGCCTCTTCTTCCATTGATATTTTCCCAGCTTTACTTTGTTGAATTTCCTGATGTTGATGACAATACTGAAATAATGAGAAAAATTTATGCACCCTTTGCCGGTTCCATGCCAGAACTTAGTGTGATTGGCTCATGCAACAACCTGTTATGCCTAATTGATTCATTATTAGCTGACTAGATATACATATTCAATCCGTTTATAAGGGACTATAACGTGCTCCCCAAGTCCATGGAGTTCCAATATCAGATTCTTATATTTGGATTCGAATTCCATCCAATTACTAAGAGTACGAGGTAATCAAGATAATTCACTACCTTGAAAACCCTGGGCACTTCTGCACATTAACATACATGAGTTCACGGAGATCAGATGTTCAGATATGCAATCTGGTACGAATGTATGAATGGAGAAGCATAGGGGAAGCACCTTAGAGACTACATAAAAGGTCTTCCCCTGGAGTTTTGGTGAGTGGGAGACTTCACTGGATGAGTGAAGCACATTGGAAAGTATATTCTATGCATAAACGGCATCAAATCAATTAAAGATCGAATTTTCATTATTGCATTTTATTGTTTTTGGTAGAATATTGACTTTGTCTCCTTTTAAAAAGAAATCATAGTTTTCCGTCCTAATTTTCCTTTTCGATGTTATTTAGAACTTATAAATGAGGTTCTTTTATTGTAAGAAGACACACTGGAAATTGAAATAAAAGTACAATCTTTCCCTCATTTCTCTCCTCACTTCTTTCTTCTTCTTTACTGTTTTCTCTTGTTACAATCGGCATCAATTTGGTATCAGAGCCCCTCATTTCCTTTGACCAACAAATCAAATCCATAACCCTTAACCCTGTTTTCATCCACCTTCATATACAGCCACCCTTGACAGCCCTTCCACCATCCACCCAAAGCCAATAACCACCCTCACATACAACCTTTGAACAGCACAAAATGAAAGAAGAAAAGCATTCATAGTAACAGCAGTTTTCAGTTTTCCTTTTAGTTCTTTGTCTTAGTTAGTCCAAAAAAAATAATAATAATAATAAAAAGTGAGGAGGGAAATGAGGGAAAGATTGTAGTTTTATTTCAATTTCCAACGTGTCTTTTTACAATCAAAGAACCTCATTTTATAGATTCTAAATAACATCGAAAAGAAAAATTATGACTAAAACAGAAAAGTTTGATTTCCATTTAAAGGAGAGAAATTCAGTATTCTACCAAAAACAATAAAATGCAATAATGAAAATTCGATCTTTAATTGATTTGATTCCGTTTACGCCTTGAAGGACGATTATCCTAGTTGTCCTGACTTTGGAATCATTTTTCAGGTCCTCTTAGACAACCCTTCTTGCGACCATATTTCCTTCTTTCTTAAAGATGATTATCTTTTCAAGGGGACCAAGTTATGTATCCCTCCTACCTTACTTCGTAACTTCCTGGTCTGGGAACTACATGCAGGGGGTCTAGCTGGTCATTTTGGTCGAGATAAAACAATCGCCTTAACTGAGGATTGATTTTATTGGTCATCCCTTAATAAGACGTTGCCCGCATTGTCTCTCAGTGTCGTATACGTGTCTATTGGGTAAGGCACAACATCAAAATACTGGGATGTATACTCCATTTCCCATTCCTCATACTCCGTGGCGTGAACCTTATCATGGACTTCATTCTTGGGTTACCTAAAACAGCTGGAGGTCATGACTCCATTTTCGTGATGGTCGATAGGTTCTCTAAAATGGCACATTTCATTCCATATTCCAAGTTTTTTTGATGCGTCCCATATCGCTAAGTTCTTCTTCAAAGAAGTTGTTCATCTCCATGGGCTTCCGGTCGCTATCGTGTCTAATCGTGAGGTCAAGTTTGTTAGTTACTTCTGGAAGACACTATGGAAACTGTTTGGGAAGACGCTTAAGTTCTCTTCTGCGTTTCACCCCAAACCCAATGGTTAAACTGAAGTTGTGAACTATAGTCTAGGTAATCTACCTTTTTGTTTAGTTGAGGATAAACCAGGAGATTGTGATCTCGTGTTGTCCACCGCTGAGTTTGTTTACAATAATTTTGTCAATAGGTCTACCGATCATAGTCCTTTCGAGGTTGTTCAGGGTTTTTCTTCACGCTAGCCGCTTGATCCACTTTTTTTGCCTACTGATTTTCGTCATATTGCCTCCGCTCAAACTTTTGCTGATCATATTCGTGACTTGTATGATGAGATTAAACGTAAAATTTCTTTAAGCAATGATCATTTTAAACTATCAGCTGATTCTCACCATAGGCATAAAGAATTTAATTTAGGCGATTTATGTCATGATACGGCTTGCACCTGAACGATTCCCTAAACATGCTGCCAAGAAACTTTGTGCTAGATCATTAGGTCCTTTCCCCGTTATTAAATGGCTTGGAACTAATGCTTATCTGCTTGAACTACCAACGCACTTAAATATTAGTTTTGTTTTCAATATAGCATATTTATATCCTTATCGAGGTACATTCAAGCCTCCGGTATTGTCATATAACATTTCTACATGATAGTCTTCTCGGTCGCCTCCTCGAGCTCCTGTTACCACGTTTTCTTTGTAGGATGTCATTGATGAGGTACATCAGTTTGTTACTTCACAAGATGGCGGTGCATCGGAAGGGTCGTCCGCCTAGTGATGCTCTTGGATTGATGAAGATGAGTTTCCGTCAACTGGATGCTATGCTTTTGGATGCCTATTTGGATTATACTTCGTCGGAGTTGAGTTCTTTTCATCCGGGGAGAAATGATGCACATTGGAAAGTATATTCTAGGCATAAACGGAATCAAATCAATTAAAGATTGAATTTTCATTATTGTCTTTTAGGCCCTGTTTGATTCTTATTCTTTGTAGAATGAGAATGAAAAATAGTCGTTATGGGCCCATACAAAAGATGAAAAGTAAAAAATGGTGGCTGGATATGATAGATAACGGTCATATTTTTCATTTTTATGAAGGAAAAATGGGTACCAAACGAGGCCTTATTGTTTTTGGTAGAATACTGAATTTGTCTCCTTTTAAAAGGAAATCCTAGTTTTCCTTTTAGTCGTAATTTTCCTTTTTGATGTTATTCAGAACCTATATGATGGGGTGCTTTGATTGTTAGAAGACACCCTTGGAAATTGAAATAAAACTACAATCTTTCCCTCATTTCTCTCTTTTCACTTCCTTCTTCTTCTTTATTTTTTTCACTTGTTACAATCGGCATCAATGAGTCAAAGGGGAAAGTACAATGGGCGTCGTGTCAGGATTCTTTTGACCGTTACAAGAGATTCCAAGGTTCAACACTAGTACCTTAAGAAGTTGGTTGGATTCTATTTAGGGGAGCTGCTTGTCTGCTGTCATGACAAAGTTCTGGATATTTGGGTTATGAAAGAATATGGAGTGCCGAGTGCACGAATCTTGGCTGGAGTCTACTCTTGGAACTTACATGGTTTATTCATCCAGAATTGAAAAAACCTTATTGAATTTGGAACAACATTCAGATTAGTTTGGATTATATGCCTTTTGAAGAAGCTTAAAGCTATTTATAAATAATTGTGTATAGATTGGTTTGCATATTGATGATGATTATGAGAGAGAGAGCAAGAATGAAATGAACTTAGTTAATACTATCCACACCATCAATCTGTAAATCAATATATACATCATTATGTACAAGTAACATTATTTTTGAAGAATGAGGACATCTTGTGGAGTATAGAGGAGGAACTTTGGTCTCTTATAATCCAGACAACGGATTTTCAAGAATCTTGTGTTTCTAGGGATGCCAAGAATGTTCAAAGATCAGCTCATGTGGATAACCTTGTTCAATCCTAGATATACACGCAAAACTTTAAAGACGTTATGAGGCTTTGATTCCTTGATGAAATAAATCCTATTACTTATATGCCCTGTATAGCCTTTAGTCTCATATCCTCTCCTTGACTTTGATGGCACCTGTGTTACGGTGATCTCGATACCATATGATCGACACATCAATCTATTTTCATATGGTTCCAAGCAGTAATCTGGAAGTAAGTTGCTTATATTGAAATTAGTCGTGATTAATGTGTTTTTCTTATTTCACGCGAACTTTTTCAACCACGTAGTTTTCCAGAAATAATCTGAGCATCCATAGCATAAAGAAACTTAACTTTGTTGGCACCTCATATCCAAAAACGAGAAATAACCATTTTCCTTTTTTTTGAACACTAAATAGCAATTTTTCATTTTAAAATTTAGATTTTAATTTAAGTCAAAGTTAATAATGAATTTTAGCCATATATTTAATGGGATCCACAATTTTTCAACCGTATATTTCGTAAATTTTTATCGAAATTTACTAAAATTCTAATTTTAACCCTCATCAAATAAAGCTAAATGCCGCAAAAACAAGATGCAATGAATAAATGGCTACAATCAATCCAATGATGACATACTGGGGAAGAAATAGTATAAGAGGCAAGACAATAGCCCTTGTTGGGCTCCATTTTACTATATTTTTGAAGAAAAATGTATTTTAAAATAATGATTTTTTGAAGAATGGATGGTTAAAAAAGAAAAAAAAAATTGAATTTATGTTTAATATTATTTTATTGAAGAATGTGCAGTTAAAAAGAGGAGAAAGAAAAATGCATTAAAATTTTAATAGCACCCAAATAAGGACTAAATATAGTGACGCAAGCTACATCCCGTTGCAATATTTAGAGCGAAATTATTGATAGACGCGAGACCTTGAACTACTCTTAAATCTTAATGCATCATATTCCACCATATTAATGCTGGAGCCATTCTGAACAGCAAAGGAGAGCCCATAGCACAAGGCTAATGCCTCGGCATCTACCAGAGAAAAGCGGCGAGCAAGCATAGAGAGTATATGCCGCAACCACAAATCCCTCAGCATCCCACACAACCCCACCTCTACCCCGAAAAATCAACATCCTGCCGCACAGCAGCATCAGAGTTCAGGTGCAGGCCATGCTGCTGAATCTCACTACCACACCTGGTACGAGCTATTTCTCACGCTTCTGAACGCCCGTCCCCAAGTTCAGAAGGAAAGACTCGTAGAAAAATAATTTTGGTATTAACTGAATTGGCCAAATAATAGTTCCAAATAAAATTCGAGCACGCCGTCACCTACTTGTTGGGATCAAATATAAGGACCAGTTGTGTAAACCAGAAGTCAATAGAATTCCCATTACAAATTGCACAACAGAGTTACACCACCTAAAACAATGGAAGGCAAGGGGTATGGATCAGTTTTGATCATCAATTACCTAAATTCTTCAGGATAGTTTCTAGGCTTTGTATTTAAATCTGTACATTTTCAATTTCAGCACTGTCAGAATAATTTAAAGGACCTTTGAACTTCACTCTCTACTGTGTTTAGTTGTGTCACGTACATGACTTAAAGATGCTCTTCTGAGATTGCTTGGAGTTTCTTGCATATTCTTATCAAGTCTTTGCTCTGGTTTCAATCTGAGGAAGCTCAACTGGAGTTTTGATGAAATTTCTGACTTGGGGAAGCTCCACTGTAGTTCTCTTCCATGCATGGTTTGCTAACTACCGGGGACCAGTCATCAGGAATTGCAGAAAAGTTATTTGTTTTAATGAGATTTTCTTCCCATTCTACAGTTTCTGCAAGACATTGTTGATCTGGAGCTTTGGAAGTGTTCTGTAGAATTACATTGTTATGAGCTCCAGTTTCTCCATCAAGAAGGTCGCCTGGAGTTGCAGCAGGGTCAAGATCCCAGCAACCTTCAGGTAATTTAGTGTCTACGCCTTTAAGTAAACAGGATGGCACCTGGTGTGAAAATCGTAACATTTCTCTTCTTGGAATCCACCGAATGGCATTCTTGTTGGTGTTCCTCTGATATACAGTCTTGAATCCAACTAGCTTTATTAGAGGAGCGACACAGACTCCAAGCTCTTCAGAATAGTTATCAAGAACCTCAACCATTTCATACTGGTGTTTCACTGCATCCGGGGTAGTTCTGTTCCAATCTGGTGACCAGTTCCGATATACAGCCCAAATGTCACCACTTCTTGGATAGATTCTTATACAACCACCCCTACCAGCTTTCTCTCTACCAAGAAGATGAGAGAAGATATTGACTTGCTCCACAATTTCTGAATGATAGACCCTAAAGTTACCACAAGATTTGGTAAACCCAGAATCCAACCAATTTACTGACCCAAATTCATTATCAGTTTTAGAGCTCAAGTAGCCAATATGCATCCTAAATGGACTGACTGAGATGACCTCGCGGATTAGACAATACAAGCGAGGCATACCGTCTTCTTCATCATAGAGGGCCCATATTTGCTTGGGCTTAAAACAGTCTTCTGATCTATCCTTGTCAAAATCATGAAAGTCTGAATCTGGAACTGTTATTGACATTGAAAAAGTTCTCTCCAGTTCTGCTTGATGGCCCGTACCAGTTGAACCTAATATTTTGGCAGCTTCACAGGATTTATCAACTTCAGTATGTGTATTCTTCGTCACAACCTCTGCCGCAGCAGCTTCTGAAGTCAACCTCATCTCTTCAAGTTTATCGCGGATTTCTGATCTTGCCTTGTCAATTAACAATTGTCTAGCATCAAATGGAGGGGCAGCCAAATTGCGTCTGATTGAAGTCTCAGATGGTGAGTAAAGCTTAGAATTATGCTTCAAGTTCCCATTTCCAGAGGTCAATTTTGTTTCCAAAACAGTTTCCTTGGACAGTTCTTCATGTCCATTAGCCTGTCTGCTTGCCAAGTCTACTTTTATTTTCTTGGCAGGTCTACCACGCTTTGGTTTTGATATTTTGTTATAATCAGTACTGGGGGTGGAGACAATATCAACTGCAGCCTTTACCATGTGGTGGTTTCCATTGGCTTTTGTTTTTTTTGCCTTCTTATTCGCTTGATAAAAAGTAAATGACGATGTGGACGATCCATTAGGATCTAAAACGTCAACAGAATATCCAGGAAAGGAGTTAGATTGAAATGATAAATTGGAAACACACTCAGCTCCACGTCCAGTATGATGTCCTGAGACTCCATTAGGTGCACAATATCCAGCGGTGGTTGGGATATATGCAGCTCCATGACCATGACTTCCATAACCATTCTCAGACAAAGAGCTAGGACCATAAGAGAAAGAACCATTCATCGGAGCTACTCCAGTTTCAACAGCAATGAAGATACCACGACAATTCTTACAAGAAAGCCGTTTGTTTACATATTTCCGGAGATATTCATATTGAACGCGACAGGTGGTACAGACGGTCCAAAATGTGTCAAGTCTGCTATGAGAAACTGCAAGCTTGGAATAAATGTCATAACCACCGGCCCCAGCAGCATCGCTGGCATACAAATTTCTCCTGTGATCGTAAGAGCTTCTTTTAACTCTATTCGATAAATGTTTCCATGCTTCTGACACAAGTCTGAAAGCCCCATCAGCACCCACAGTTTTGTTCTTATCAGGATGGAGCAACACTGCCATCTTCTTGTACTGTTTCTTCAACTTAGACTTTTCTGCAGATGGATCCATTCCAAGAATTGAATAGAAATCAATTTCTCCATTAATTTTTGCCTCCGAAGCAATGTAAACTCCAAAAGTTGCTACCATTTGAGAAATGCCCTCCAGCTCAGGACAGAACATCTGAGCTTTTAAAGCATAATTCCTTGCACCGACAAAATTTCTCTCTGCAAACTTCTTCTCAGCATTTGCTTTAAACCTGAGTGCTTCCTCTAAGTTTGATTCCATCTCAAAGTTCAGAAATCAAACCCAAATTCTTGAATGTAAACTACAAACAGCATTCAGTGGGTAACTGTCCGAGTTCAATCCTCAAAATAGCCATGGTAACAGAGTCTGCACATTTTCAAATAAAAAAATTATTCATCTTTCCTGAATTTTATGCGATCTACCATTAATACAGAGGTTATACAATTAATTCAATTTCACAACCTAAGTAATCATATTCTCATCAAATCAATTGACCTAGCGCCAGATACTAATAAAATGCAGATCAATTTCAAGCTTGACCTCGCGCCAGTTACTAAAACCCAGTTTAAAAACCATCATAAGAGCTTCTTTTATACAGGCAAGAACATATCAGGCAAGAAATCATACTTAAAAATATATTTTCTCAAGGAACACTCACCTCTGCAAGATAGTCAAACAATTTCAAGTTCATTTCAACGAATATAAGAAAAGAAAAGAAAAGAAAAATCAAATTCAACCATAACGTTCACATTGAGCAAAGATCCAAGGCAACACAAACTCAAAGCATCAGAATTTATAAAGAAAAAATCATTATCTCGTTGTTTCTGCTGAAAATTGAACACTGTTGTAACTTACTCAGATTTGAATCACACTAAGTAACACTTCGAACCCAGACCGCTAAAATCTTTTCTGATCCTTAAATTTTCTTCAGATCCACAGAAAATTTGTTAGATCTGTGAAATAAAACTTTACCCGAAAAATGCATATAAATATAATCAGTAAATAAAAATGAAGAACATAAAAAATAACAAACAAGAAAGTTTACTTGCTTGACGAAGTGCTATATAGAAGTAGAAACCATCCAAGCAGACTTTTTCCGGCAGCTAACGCCGGCGAGAAAAGGCCGTCGACTAGAAAATCAATTAATTGAAATAAGGGTTTTTATTTAGAAAGTTATCTTACTTCAACTGTATGCAGCAATTTTTTTTTATCCATATATGTAAGTAATTAAATAATTATTTTAAATGAATTTTATATATAATAGTATTAAAATGTAATTATTGTTGTTATGGAGTGAATGTAACAGTTTTATTTATGTATTTCATTTTTCAAAGAATTTTTTTTATATAAATATGACTATTATTATGGAAGCCAATGACAGTATGACACGCACTCACCTTTCCAAAAAGTAAAGAATATGAAATTAAAAGAAATAAAATTTATATTCTTTCTTCAACTTTACTAAAGAAAAATAAAGAAGAAATATTTTCTTAAACGCCATGCAGTTATTTCTTTTATTGTGTTGGAATTGCGGACTTCGCGATGGTTCGACTGTATACCTCGGATTTCTCGTCAACTATTCTTGGCGATATTAATTATGAAATGCTTTCTAGCTCAAAAAATAAAAATCGCGGAGGATATAGCAACACGGGCAGATATTTATTAATTTCCATAAACTTGAAAAATGCACAACTTAATTTACTTGTGGACTGCCGATCATACATCACAATTGATTAAAAAAAAAAAAAAAATTCTTTTTTTCTTTTTTGGGTTAAACAAGTAATTGTATTAATTCTTAAATTTTACTGTGGTGGATTTTTCCTTAAGTGGCATATCCATTACATCTTTGCCTGATTAGGCACACAATACATGAAAAACATCAGTATTCTGTTTCTATGACAACTCAAACACACACATTTTATAAACTTATTTAGACAAAATCCCTCTAATAGTTATGAAATACTCAATCTTCACCACTAAGATCACCCCATCGAACATTGTGTTTTGCAGCAAGATAATGCGCTCCGACTGGTCCTCGACTGCCATTAGGGTATAGCTCCGGCATGATTTTATTTTCTTCAATTTCCTTCAGTAATGGTGTGAATAGAGCCCATGCAGCATCGAGCTCGTCACTTCTAATGAATAATCTCCGTTCTCCTTCTATAGCATCCAAGAGGAGTCTCTCATAAGCATCTGGTATTTCTCGCGTATACCTGAAAAATGAATCCAAACTTGTAAATGGTTCATTTGAAGACTAGACAGAATCAAAGAATGTGATTAATCAATGAGAGATACTGTCCAAATAATACATTCATAAAGCATCAGTAAGTGTTACAATTTATTTCCAAACAGAAATATCAATCTTCAAAGAAGGAGTGCCACGAAGAATGGTTAGGATTAGAGGAAGAAGAGACGTGGACTGGCATGGACATGACATTATACAGCCACATTGTCATAAAATTTTCGATATCAAATTTTTTTACCTTGTTTTGTAAAATAGGTTGAGATCACTGCGGTCCAGTCTCATTCCCAGACCGGGAACCTTGTTGTTGATTTTCAAATATATAGCTTCATCTGGTTGTAGGCGAAGGACTAGCTCATTTGTAGCCTTGTCCAGATCAGTTCCAAAGTTACGCTTGTACAGATTACCTGGTACGTGTCTGAACTGAACTCTGATCTCGGCTCTGAATTTTATCAACAAAGAATATCAGGACCTTGCATTGTCGAAATCTAATGGAAATGTATCTTTAAACATAGTCTTGAAGACATAGATCCACCTACCGCTTAGTATGGAGAGCTTTGCCTGCTTTCATGAGGAAAGGAACCCCGTCCCAGCGAGCATTATTAATAAAGAGTGCTGCTGCTGCAAAAGTTGGAGTAACACTGTCCTTTGGCACAGTGGGGTCATCTATATACCCGGGATATGATTTACCACCCTTGCTATGGCCCTTATATTGACCGACAACCACATCTTCAAGCTGCAGTGGCTTCATCGACTTCAAAACTTTGACCTAATTCAGTAACTCACATTACAATGAAGCCATTGTGTTTTTTGAAGAATTGTTGAACTTTCTCAGTCACAAAAAGCAAATGAAATTATCAGAGATTGTTACCTACCTTTTCATTCCTAATATCCTCAGCATCGAGGCTAACAGGCGTCTCCATTGCAAACAAAGCTAATATTTGTAGTAGATGATTTTGCATTATGTCTCGGATAATTCCATAATTGTCAAAATATCTAATAACATACAAGAAACAGTTATCTCAGGAATCCAAAAGAGAGAATCTATATTAAAAAATCAGAAGTGTGGTGAAGAAACTCACCCTCCTCTTCCTTCTGTACCAAAATCTTCAGAAAAAATGAACTGAACATTGCGGATATAGTTTCTTGACCAAAGAGGCTCAAATACAAGGTTTGAAAACCGGAGCACTGATAAATTTTCCACTAACTCCTTCCCCAAATAATGGTCAATTCTGATTCAAAACGAAGCAAATGAAATTCTCATCCTATCTTAATAATATATCAAACTGAAATCAATCAAATCCCAGAAAAGCCTACCGAAATATTTGGTCCTCAGTCAGGTACTGCTTTAGACATTTGGTCAGCTCTCTAGAGGACTCTGAATCACGACCAAATGGCTTTTCAACAATAACCCTCGTCCATCCAGTTGCTGAAGAAGCTTTAGTGCTAGCACATCTTACCGCATCGACGAATATGTTTGGAGGTATGGACAAATAAAATAACCTGTTTGATAGTTTACCGTTCTGTATTGATCAAGAACTATCAATATATTTTTAGATTGTTATGTTCAGTACACTATTCATCATGGTCATTAGATCCATCTTTAAATCTAGAAAATATGTGCACAAAATGGGAGGAAACTTTTTAGCAAAAATAGATGATTTTCAGTTTGCACGTGGGGCCAGGCAACCATCCAATCAAACAATGATACAGGGAAACAGTGCTGGAAGACCTTATCAATTAACAAATCAAAATTTAGGGACTTTTAAGACCCATTAAAGCAATGATCCTTGTTAATATTTCATCGAGATCCTTTTCCTGATAATATGCTTTACCAAGTAATAAGATGCATTGGCATTTTACTTAACATCTCCTTATAATACTAAGCTAACATAAGATCAAACACGATTCAGACATAATTCAGACTATGTCAAAAATGACCAGACTGAAATCGTAGATGAAGGTTGTTTAATTCGTTTCAGTCACTACCCCTTATGGCACCGAGGGATTGACCTCAAACGCTACTAAGAATAAATAATAAGACTGCACAAAAGGTGATTCGATTAGTGCCTCGACTCTATGTTGAATTTTATATGAATGGAGTTAATTATCATGTAATGCTGCAATTCTTCAAAAGACACCATGTCAACTCTATGACAACACATAATTCAAACCCATAAACATAATACAAAAGCAAGAATTCGGTTAAATGAAAGAATACAAACACTTTTTCATTTCAGAAGATGCTTGCTCAAGATTGTAAATTCTTTGAGAAGGAAAAACTAATTATACTCTAGAAGAATAATGAAATCAAACTAACTGCTAGTAAAGAAACAAAGCATTTAGCATACTGTACCTTCCATCTCATTCAGAAATGAAAAACAAGATTATCATTGCAACTAATGAAATGGAATATTTAATACCACCATTTTTATCCTTGCAATTGTGCTATCAATGTTATCAGGACACAAAATACAATATAAGCGGCAGATATTGATGTAATGTCATATAAGTAATTTATGTCACTTACAAATCATCAATCAATTACTTGGATTCACCGTGATGCTAGATATGTAAATGTCTTATAAACTTTTTCATGATTATTGAGGGTTTTATATGCTCAAATACACTATATTTAAAAGAAAAAGAAAAATCAGTGAAAGGAAAGACATGACATCACCTCACGTTCTTTTAGTTTACAGTTCAGCTCCAGAAAATGTTCCTCAGAATTATATTGACCCGAGTGATAAAAACATCTTTTCAGAAACTCTTCCATTTTGTCTTGACAGTTCTCTCTGTAAGCCATCACCAAAATAACTAAATTAAAAATGACAGAACTATCCAACAATTCAAATGATTTAGAAAAATCCATGCCTTCTATCAATTCTGCAAGTTAAGGTTTGGCTTATCATGTTTCTCAACTCCTCATCCGTCATCTTAGTCCGAGCATAACCATAAACGACAAAATTCTGCATTAGTACAATTCATAGAAAAATCAGAAGAGGAAAATATAATAACTTAATTAGTATTAGCTTACTCCATTGCTAAGACAAATATTTCTACCAATTTAAGATTCTTTTGAACTTTACACGCAAATCAACAAGAAGTGGAAATATTTGAAAAATTGGAAAAACAACCTTAGGTAGCCAATCCTCATAATAAAGAGCAAAAAGTGCTGGAAAAATTTTCTTCTTGGCAAGGTCACCTGATGCACCAACAACAGTTATACTGAGCATAGAATTTGCCTCTCCAAACTCCGGAAAAGGTACTTCCTCCTCCAGAGTTTTTGCAACTGAACCTTCTGCACAAAGCAATTGGAGATTTTTAGCAATAGGAACCAAACATATTGAGACTAAAGACAAATAAACAGACAAAAACAGTGAATGAAAATTTTGGATCATTATAAACATATCAATCCATACCATCATATTAATGTTCACTACATAACATTAGGCGGAGAGGTGAGCCAATAGCAAACCAGGAACAAAACATAAGAAAAGTAGCTATATGAGACCGTATATACTTCTAGAAATTACTCAATTAAGACCTTGCCATTTGTTTCCACGTACATTCCCTTCTCATTAAGTGCAATGGTTCAAAATGAAAAATGAACATAAGTGGACAAAACCATGGTGCTCAGTGTCCAAAATGCCTCAAATAAGAAGGTAAACCACAGGTTAGGCCGATTTCCTATCACCAAGTACCAGCAGTTGAATCCCTTCTTCAAATTTCGCACTTATGGCATCTGATGAACCTCAGTCCTAACATGAAGATATTTGGAAGGGGATACTCGAGGGATTATTTGTAGGCAGGGGAGAAAATTCACTATTTAAGCAGAATCCAGCAATAAAGGGAAATGTTAAATCACATCACAACATGCCCCATAGCCAGTGGGCTTGGCCTAAAGAATTCGAGCATACCTAACATTCTCTGTGTTGTGAAAATCATCGATCTCTCTTTCTAATTAAACAATTCATCCACGTTTTAGAAATAAAGACTTATCCTTTCCATTACACAGCTTCTACCTTACCACTACACCAAGAACATAAGTTTTACTACAGGCAGACTGACATTGTAGAGCAAACTAGAGAGAGAGAAATTCTGTAAACTATAGTTATAGAGCAAATAAACAACGAAATTTAGTGGATAATCAAATTAAAGGATGATAATATGCTTAAAACGCAGATACAAATTTAAGAGACAAAACTTACCATCTTGCATAGGAACTGCATTAAGAGGGTACCCATTTGTGGATTTGAGCTCAAAATGATTTCTTAGTTGTCTTCTAAAATGAATATCAGTAACCCATTTCGAGAAATACGATATCTTGTGATCAAAAGAAGAGAAAGTGGTTGAGGATGAAGAAAAATGACGCAACTGAATAGCCATGCACTATGCAGCAGTGAATTATCAATAGATTGTGAAGCTATTAAACAGAAACCCCAACTTAAAACCTTGCAAGAAATTGTATATGGATTTCTTTGCCGAGATATTTTTTTGAATCTTGAAGTGAAGTTATTGCTTTCTTGTATCTAATGGCCCATTGAGTTCGCTTGAGGTCAATGCAAAGAACAACAGTATTTTTCAAATGCAATCTTTTATATGAGGCCACAATTTTTCCTCTCTTTTTTACTATATTTATTCGTTATCCACTTCTTGGGAAATCGACCCGAATGGTGTTCACAACGATATTTTAGAGTAAAGCTTTTAAGTTATCTTGTGCGATGAGTATTGACCATAAGGGTCCGTTCCATAAAAAAATATGGAATTTGGTTAGAAAAAAATAAATTGTAAAGAATTGAATTGTCTAGAATTTGTTTTAGAAGAAATTGTAATTAATGGTGTTTAATTGGTATAATTTTTCACGTGACAAATTTTTATGTTTGGCTTTATTTTTTACACAAATTGTCAATTAAATGGATAATTTTTTTACCATTGGCTTTGGAATATGTTTCAATTGGTAATAAATAAATAAAAAAATCGGTCAAAAAGTTGGAAAACATTTTCGTGTACCTTGGAAAAGGGTGAAAAACGTTTTCCCTAAAAAAACAAATCCAACTAAACACGTGAATTTTAAAAAATAGGAAAACTTTTTCCATTTTCCCTGAAAATTACGCTCAATCAAACGGACCCTAAATATAAATCAAGACTTGGTGGAACCAAGTTAAGGTAATTTTCTTGATCTGAATCTCGATGGAACCAAGAAATTAGCATTGTGTTTTTATAACTCTTCGAATAAATAAAAAAAATCATTTTACATTTACCAATGTGACAAACATTATAAAAGAATTTCAATCCATTCTAGTTCAATCAAAGGTGAAATGATTGATTTTCTTGCTCAAGATATGGAAAAATTGCTTAGAGTGTCTGAATTACATTATTTTAAAATAATGTATTTTAAATTAGTAGATTAATAGAAAATGCGTATTAAAAAAATGAGATTTTTTTTTTTAAATTTGAGTGTAATATTATTTTATTGAAGAATATGTGGTTAAAATGATATCAATTCACTGTTTAAAAATATATATATTTTTTTTTTGGAAAGAATGAGACTCGGGACATTATTTTAATTTTAAATATTTCTAAAAGAAGTGTGAAAGGAGTCAATAACACGATGATCTAGGATCTTTGAATCCTCAGATTACTTACCATCCCAGAGAAATCTCCACTATTTTATTCAAAAAAAACACACACACACACAGACGCACAGCTTATTTGGTACTTAAAATAAAAAGTAGGAGAGAATAAACTTTACAGCTTTCACATACTTAAATAGTGCAAATTAGCAGCAGAAGCCCAGCGAAAACCAGATGCGTAGTCCCTCCCAATGTAGCCATTCTCGATCAAGAAACAATAAAATATCGCTATTGTTTGAGGGTAAAATTGCCAAGCCACTTCTCTCTTTTTCTCCTTTTTCTTTTTTGTTATGATTATGGAATGCTCATGGATAAATATATAGGGAGGCTGGGAGGGAGAGAGGTTTTCCTATATTAAGGAATGTAAATATATCTTGCCTACAACATCTGCCATCAAGTTTCCTGACGAAGTCTAGGGAATGGGTGAGGAGAGTTATTACTATATTAACGATACAGAACTAATCTCCTGCCCATATAGAACTGATATGCCATTCAGTTTGAATGTATTTATGAACAAGATCAGCACCGAAAACATGGTTAAGCCCCGGTTATATTTAATCAACAGTAATATATCTCTTATTTCTCTTTGTTAATTCTGTAACCTTTGGTCCTCCAAGGAGCAACCTACACCAGAGGAGGATCACATTAAGAACTATTATAATTGCCAAGAATTATAATTTATACACGCTTGCATTTTATTACACTACGACAGTTCTCCAATTCAGAATCTCAGTGTCCACTGCCTGTTGGTCAGCTTCACTCTGCTACATCTTAGGTTTACAAGAAGATCTCAATACTGGTCTTATTCATTAGTAATGCAACAAAATGGAGTCGACCCTTAATTGGTGTGGAAGAGAACTGATTAGGCTTCACTTATTGTTTTGTAGGATGGGATAACATAAATTCTGAAATGGTAATCGAGCTTAAAGATGTTAGATGTATGCTACACAACAGGCAACATTGACAGCAATGACAGAAATGGGGAGGGATAAACTTTTATAGGTGTATTTCTACTAAGTATGAATCCTGCAATTAAACAAATTCCACATCTATTAATCGATACAGTTTCTATTACACTTTGCCACTCCAAATACTATGAACGGTTTCTTTGTTTCATTCGAGGTAACTATCCACATCTATATCAAGTTTGTGTATATGTTTTATTCATTACACTAAAAAGTCACCATCGATTAATAATTAAATCACTTTTGTCAGAGGAACTATGAAAAAATAATCACATTTTCAACGAAAGAACTTGATATTGGTAAACTAAAAATTACCCGAGACAAACGAACTCCAATAACAATTATGATTTATCCAATGTCAAGATCCATAATCGAGCACCGACCAAGAATGTCTCAGAATTTTAGCGCACCATTTTCAATGAAAGAACTTGATATTGGTAAACTAAAAATTAACTGAGACAAACGAACTCCAATAACAATTATGATTTATCCAATGTCAAGATCCATAATCGAGCACAGACCAAGAATGTCTCAGAAGCGCACCTGCACAATTACAACGATATAACAAATAAACACTCAATTGCGATGGGGAATTAAGACGGTTTTTTCCTTCTATTAAACAGAAGACCTAAATACGGCAGTGTTAATAGAATTTATTACCTGATATTTAGCCTGTTTAATCTGTTTTGGATAGGAAATGGACAATAGACTAAAATAAAAGAATAATGTCGAGGCAACAAAATTCTCTTGGAAATGTAAGTAATGACAACTCATCTCAATATGGCCTGTGACATCATACCCAAGTAAGTAACATCATTGCCACATTTCCATATGGCGATTAGTAACCGCCTCAAGGTAAAAAGAAAAAAAGTTTACAATTCTATACATTCATCCAGAAGATTAGCAACTTTATCAGGTTTTCAGTATCCTAAATAAGAAATTCTTCGATAAAAAATGCAAGACGGCAACAATTCCTCCTGTGCTTTCAATACCAAATTTTGATTCCAAATGCCCCTTCATAAAATAACTTAGCAGCCAATGTGCTGTTACATTAATCACTAGGCTATAAATCACAAACTATGACATATTGGTATTGTTAGGTGCTATGCTTAAATCAACTTCATCACTAACAGGCATATTCTGAACATGCTCAAGAAGTTGTGTGAGTTCCCTATGAGCAAAATTAAAACGTTCTTTCGAGATGAATGATTCTGAAAATAAAGTTGCAGTAAGTGAATGAAAGGCTTGAGAACAGTCATTGTTGCTGTTTTGAACGATTTGATCATCCAATGGAACTAAGGAACTCTCCAGTCGCCATCTGAGTGGAAAATATTTTTCTGGGACTTGAAAGTAGTTCTTTACTACAAGCACTCGAAGGGAATGTCTGCATAATATGCCAGAATGTTCAAATTCTTTACAAGAACAGTGAACTAGCTCATCCTCAGGTAACCAAATTACAAGACACTCTCCTTCCATTTTCTTATAGTGCCTCACAAGATATGAGCCATTAGACATTTCTGTTACTGCATACTGCATAGACAACACAATTTCATGTTGCAAAGCACTAAAGGCGTAAGGTGTCAGAACAGTCCGAGCATGTTCTTCCAGAGGGAGACATGTCTTGATCGGCATATACAAAAATTCTTCCCGGTTCTGACTCTCAAAATTTGCGGCAATCCCAACCTGAAAGAGTCGAGAAATAAAACTAAGAAAATTTTAGAAATTGGAAGTCCAACAGTTCTGGAAGTTGAGTCATACGCAAAAACCTGTTTAAAAAATAACTGCAGTGATGGTTCTGCACTCAGAATATTTTTCAAAAATGTCTCCACCAATTTTGAATACTCAGGAGTCATAGTACGTGCTAGGAAGAAATTACGAACATAGCAAAATGGCCAACATGCTCGATAAGAGAAAAGCAGATCAATGTGTTTATCTGAACCAATTCCAAAGCGAGCAACCATATGATTCCACTGTTGCTCAAAATCCTCCACATTTTCTTGATGACACAGCACGTCAAACTCAGATTTAAAGTCTGAGTACTGCACGCCAAGTGGCAAAGAGAACCAGCTGGAGATTTTTGACAGGACTTTCCAAGTAGAGATAATGTGTTTGGTCTTTGGCATCTCGATTGATATAGCATCTCTGAGACCTGAATCAATGTCAGTCACAAGTATCTGTGGCCATCTTCCTCTCATGAATCTAACAAAAACCTGTGGAAATGCAAAATAATTACAAGTATCACAGATAAAAGAATGTAAATGCATAATGATCACAAGGCTAGCATCTCCACACCTGTACGGCCCAAGAAAAGGATCGGGATGTCTCATCTTGAAGTAAAGTGCATCCAAGAAAAACTGGTTTTCCATGATTGTCAATACCAAGCCACACACCAAGGATCATGTTATAAGTGATAGAGCGATATGTAGTGTCAAAAGTAACTACATCGCCAAAGACAGAAAATGCCCGAATGGAATCTCCGTAAGTCCATGCAATGTTTTCAACTTTCTCACTTTCATCTGTAGAATAATTGAAAACAAATCCCTCATCCCTCTGTGCTGCCACCTTGCATGTCTCGAGAAGTTCCATAAGTTCATTCTCCCGTTTTTCGGTAAGGATCACATCATTCTCATGAACAGATTTCTTACATGTCCGAACAAAATTTCTAACATCCTTTTCAATAAAAGGTAACTGCCCAGGTTGTACCCCCTTTTCCAATTCCAGCACTTTCACAATCCGATTCACAGGGAACCCAGCCTTCGAGAGTAAAAGAATACGTTCTTGATCGGTCTCTTCAATTTTTCTATAGGCAGGAAGTAGGCGAACTTGATCATCTTCCAATAATTCATGGTTATGAACATTACTAAACTGTGAAACATACCACTGTGTCAAACCATCAACAATCTCCTTTGTCAAGTACATTTTTGCATCACATCCACATCGTACTGATTTTCTATCTCGGGGGTGCTCCACATTGGCCTTCTTTCTTGGCTGATTAAACCCAGACCGGTAACAAACAAAATCCCTTCTATAAATTCCCAAATTTTGACTTTCTGTTGAACGAGCTTTCCTAATCGAAAAGCCACTCTTCCTTGCAAAGTTGCTATAGTATTCAAAAGCTTCATCGTCACTTTTAAAAATCTGACCAACATATGGAGTAAAAACTACTTCTTGCAATGACGAGAGCGTAGTTTCCCTCTTTAACAATTGAGATTGGACCGCTCCCTCATCATCTCCTTCGTTTTTAATGTAACACTTCCAATCCCCACAAGGGCATTGCTGGCGTCGAATCCAAATGTTATGTAACGGCTTTGCACCCATTGCTTGGAGGAAAGAATCAACACGAACTGCAAAATTCCAGGCAGGGGTAGCAGATTTCTAGTTTTTCACCTTCACTCAAAAAAAAAAAAAAAACGATCTTTCGTGAAGATCGAAACTTATCAATAGCTTGATTAATATTTAAAAGTATTTGCTTCAATTATCATATAATGTCAGATAAGTAAGTTTTCAAATTATAGAATAAATTTACAGATGCCCATTTCATAGACTAAGTAAGATAAAAACAAGAAATTTAATCCTATTATTCAGATAAAAATCATGAGCAGTGAATTTTCTGGATTGACAAAAAGAAATAATAATTAATTTTATTCTACAGAACTCAAATTTGAGTAAAAAATGGAAGTAATAGAGAATTGATACCAGGAAATGATAAACCCTCGCCCTGAATTTTCACATTTTTTTTTCTTTTTGGATAGGTCTCGATCATTTGCAAAATTTAGGACTGATAATCCCAACTCTGAAGTCAATGTTCTGCAACTCAAAGAAAAAGGAGATGAGGGAAGAGGGAGAAAATGGCATGCCATTTTTGGGCCACAATTTTGGGCCTCAAAAAGGCATCCATCTATCGATGGGCCGAATTCCTTGGTTTAATTACAGAGTTTAAAGTCTGATCTGGTGTGGTAACGTATAGGTTTTAACCGTGAGCTTGGCTAAGGAATTGCACAATATACCACTTATTTTATTCTTATGCAGTTTAGCCACTCAATTTTGTTTACGTTTTAGTTCATAATTTTATTTCTTTTCTTTTCAGCCTCAAACTTCGTCATGAGTTACAAAAAACCATATTTTCTAATCGGTTTTGCTACACGACGCAGGGCCGGCATGCGTGGGCCCTTGCTAAATATAGGTGGTCCCTCATATTGCCTATGTTCTCGTAATTACAAATTTTCAATGCCCAACTCGACTAAAATTTACATATTTATAACAATATGCACATAAATTTACTAACTTCAACGAGCCAGAATAGTGAGGTATTAGGATCTCCTTTCATAAAAATTACATTTTTTAAACTTTACCTAAACAGATCTAGATATTTTTTTAAAAAGAATCTTGACTGGTACTTCTTCAAAAGCTAGATTCGGTGTAACTCCTAAAAACTAATTTTAGTGCATGAGATGGATCGGGCATGATTTTCACAACATTGAGATGCGAAATATATTGTGCACTCGACGATCGAATTGGGTAACTCCATTCGTTAGACAACAAGTTTTATTTTTTTTTATGAGATTTTGAAACGTCTATAAATATGGGGCTAAATTTTCATATCTTTTCAAATCATATAGTTTTTTCGATTTTTCACTTATACTTGGTACTCTTGGATTGAGCTGTAGAAGTGACCTATGCGATCACTTCCGCTTGCATTTGACAGATGTTGAATTTATTATTATTATTATTTTGCAGCTTTGAGCACGTCTTGAACAATTTCAAGGCCTACCAATTGAAGTCTCCAACCTCAATCTAATATAGAGGTAAACAACATCATCTCCCACCAGAATACTCTGAATAGAGTATATCTATAGATGAATGATAATTGGTGTTACACGAGAATTCTAATACCAAATTTACTTGAAAATCCATAAAGCAGGCTCGTAAAATTTCCTAAAGCACATGTATGGTTCATTTTGATAGTCCATCGATTTCGGGGATGAATAGATGTACTCAAATCAGTTTGGTACCTAACGTTCTCCAGAATGTTAAAAGAAATCTTGAATCTCTATCATATACAATGAAAATTGAAACTCCATGAAATTGAAGAATTTTGCAATGTACAATTCAGTAAACTGTTCTATCTTGTACATAATCCGATTCGCAGCAACACGTATCGCCGTAGATCATCCCCCTTTCCAAAGACTAGTCGTATCTTGGGATTCACTATTACACGATTGCATTTTCAACTATTTTTCATGTTTCAAGAAGCCAACTTCCAACATTAGTCACCATGTGATGTGATGTGAAGTTTAGGTTTAAAATCTGGCGATGGAGGTGAAAGAACTTGGAGCTTTTTTGAGTAGTTTTTTTCTATCAATTCACTGTGAACAAACTGGGGTAGAAAGCAGACGCTGGACCAAACACGTAGAGCCACCGAGTTTTTATTTCTAGGTATATAGTGAGACGAACCACATCTCTTTATGAGAGCTGTAATAACATTAAAAGAAAGTTGATAAATAAATGCTCAAACGATTAATGAAAACGACAATAATGGATTTGCAAGAACAAGATCCTGTGACTGAAGTGCGTAGAGCGGTCGAATTTCAACTGAACTTTTCAATTGCCCAAACCGAATGGAAATTGATTAAAAATATGTTTTTGCAAATACACACAGACCAAAATGGAGCGTATGCCTTCTTACCATAAATGAACAGCTATTAGCACCAGGGTACTTATTAGACAAGAATGTCTTTGCAGCACATATATACAAGACGGTTGCTGCAGAAAGTGGAAAAGAACTTGAAAATGCCAAAATGGGTGGGGGGGGGGGGGGGGGGGGGGTGATTCTGTTCACCATTCCAACACATTTTACTGCTCCAAGTCCAATATAGACTATAAACTTGGCCCGCCCTTCATTAATGGAATTTCTCAACAAATTCCAATCTCTGCTCAATTCCAATACAGGACTTGTTCAGTTTACCTTTTTCCAGGGATGGCAACCAAAATACATTTTTCGGCGTCAATTCTAAGTTCGGCATCAACTTGTCTTGGACTTTGAAAGAACTCCATTCAGAACAAATTGACTAGAATCATAGATCGCTGAATGTTATAATCGTTCATTAACGTTGAAAAATCGGAGATTCAACCCAACTACACCTAGAGGGGGGGTGATTAGGTGTAAACGCGAAATTAAAATTTAATTAACATGCAACAAGTCACAAGTTAATTATATCTAGGTGATTAATCAAACAGTTCAGTTTATCCTAATTTGAATTACCGCAATACCGAAAGTAATAACGAAAGTAGTAAACAACACAAAATTGTTCACGAAAAAATCCAACGTAGGAAAAACTCTGGACGTTTTGTCAGTAAAAAATCCACTATAAACTGTATTATAAACTTACAGACCACCAGCAAAGTTGGCGACACAAGCTTTCTGATATCATGTCTGAAGTTCGAAACAACTCTCTTGGAATGTGCACACGAACACCAATCCTAACTCTTCTTGTAGTTTATCTCCTGTAGATCCACCAAGAACTCCTCGTTCTTGAATTTCTTTCTTGATCTTCGCAGCCAACTAAGTTGACGAAACAATCTTCCTGATAGATCCAAGTAAAAAATGGACACCAATGTATTTGATTGACAGTTTTGATATTTTCAATCCAAATGACGCATATGAATTGATTGAACTTTGAAGATAGTTTAGCTCTTGAGAGAATAAGAGTTTTCTCTTGAATGTATATTGTTCAATCCTTGATCTCGAATGCGCAGCACCCCATTTTATATGTTGGACGAATATGATAACTTTGACCAATAAAAATCTCGCGAAATCACGAATTAGGTCAAACCGTAAAACGGTTGCTCGAGCGAAGGACCTGTCGCACGAGTGACAGTGGAGCGAAGGTTGAGCGATGAATGTTCTACTTTACACGCTCGAGCACGACTCCAGCGAATGTCTAGCAAAAATGCGGCGAGAAATCTTCGTGTTCCAAACTTGGACCTCGAACCCTACGCTATACAACCAACTATGAAACTTTACAATTAAGTCCCTAAACTTCTAAAATGTTTAAGTTGGTCATTTTGTTCACAAAATAGCCAATTACAATAATCTAACACTAACAAACGTCATGCCAAGAAAAAGTTCAATACACTGTACAATTTCTAAGCAATAGACGTTCCTTTGAACTTCTCCAAGCGACTCGAGGATTGGTATTGAATGCAGAAGCCACTGGAGTCCCAACATCCATATAATGACCATGCAACTTGGGCAGCCATTGTAAAATCTTTGAGCTTGAAACAGTTCTCTCACTACCTCAAGCTAGTTTTGCCTGTTTTAATTTTAGACCACTTTCATCTGCAGGTGGTCGGCGAGCAAATGGAAATTCTACTAGAATAATGAAAGATGATTTATCAGCCTCTCTAAGATATTGTACAGTCCCATTCATAATCTTCACTAGTTTCTGGCTGATATACAGGCCGAGACCTTCTCTCGAAACACTATTGCTATGGTAAAACATTTCTTGTATCAACTCTTCAGGGATCCCCGGGGATGGATGAGTTATCCTGTCATGATAAGTAATAACACGTTCAAGATCCAATAATGTATAGCACATCCATGGAAAAAAGACAAAAAAAAAAAAAAAAAAAGGAAATTATTCTTGAATCCAGAGACATTCGACATGACCTGTAAATATTGATAGATATATCGAAAGAGAGATGCACACACGTACATCTAAAACAAAAATAATATCATGTGATTTAGCCTCTCTCTCTCTCTCTCTCTCCCCTCTTTCTTTCTTTCTTTTTTTTTTTTTTTTGGTCTTGATCCAGTAACATGCGCTTTAAGTGGATACATGAGTCGAGATCTTTTTCTTAGTGCTTATTTGAATAAAATTATAATGGGATTATGATGAAAAGAAGAATTGGGCCCTCCACGAAATTTGTGGGTAGTAGTTGTGAATGTGTAGTTAAAATTAATGTTAGGCTTTGACAAGGTGATTATAATTTTATCCAATTAATCACTTAGTACAAATGGGAATTAAAACTGAAACCTATTGATTATGAGGGTGGCCAAGGAGCCACCACGCTTCTGCCAGGGGAAATAATAGTACTGAGGCAAACAAGTGAAACAAACTCACAGCAACATTCACATGAAATAAATGAACCAAAAAAGAAAGAAACTTGCAGACTAGTATGAAAATCAGTTACCAAAATTCGATATGAAGAACATGTGTCAGTGTCCCGATACGCTCCTTTCTTGGAATCAGCCTGAATTCAATTGACGATCCTTCAGGAGGAGAAAAAAAGATAGCAGTCGCCAAAAAGTCTGAAAGGACTTGCTGAAGCCTCAAGATGTCACCGTATAAGTACATGAATGATAGTTCAGCAGGTAAATCATATCTAACTTGCACCTGGTGCTCCCGGCTCAAGATCATGACTTCATTCTTGACCACTTCTAAAGCTTCCCCAAGATTAAATTCATCAGACTTCATTTCGGCATAGCTGAAAAAGTGAGTTGCACAAGGATGAAGAACAGTACAAAAGCATCTGGAATTTGTCAAGATAGATTAATTACAGTTATATTTGACAGAGTGTACCATATGAATGCAAAGCAGCACTACAAAAACAATTACCTAACCAAACTAATTCATTATTAGATATATATTGCACCAGATTCGAATATAATTATGATAATGAAGGAATAACAATAATCAAGCACTGAACAACAACAAAAACTAGTCAAGTGGAATTGGGTGTAAAAGCAAATCACCATCAATCAGAAAAAGTCGATGCTGAGTTCTACCCTTCTTCATCATCTTATCTTTGCAGTGGGATGACTAAGAAAAAGAACTTCTACCTCAATTCTCACTCACAGCGCGGCATTGCTCGGCCTTAAAGAAAACGCAACAACAATCCTCAACAACATCATCCCGCAACGGAGATGTCTTGAGAGTGAAAAACATGAATTTATAATAATATTGCCAGCTCCATTTTACTCAGTTTTCCTTTTAAGAATGTTCTCGTTTTGCTTTCCATGTAAATAAAATCCACATCCCAACAAAAATTTGAGCCCTGGAAACGTGATAGAAATCAATGACAGATGAAAGCTGGTGTTTTAGAGAATCCTCCTGATGGCATGTCACCATCATAGTTCAGAGTTTTTTGGTTATTTTGCTTTTGCACCTTTTCATGTTCAGTGAGTTCTGCAGATTGACAAGTACATCACTTACCATGTCCTATATGTGTGCAGATAGACAACAAAAAAATCATTACATAAATTGTTCTACATTCTTATCCAAAAAGGTATCTTGTGTAGTTTATGAAGCATAACATTAAATGATTAAAATATGAGAGTTCTTATCAGGTGAGAAGTAGGCTGTCCAAACAATCTTATATTATAAGAAACTGCCAAAAAATCTATTACAATGGGAAGAAGCATATTGACCCAAAGAACACACTGCATATGGAAATTGTCCTCCATTTATCATCTCAACTAAACTTTTCAGTTCTTTTAGTAATAATGAGAGGTAGTTTCAAAATATGAAGCCATATAATGGAAAATACTCTTTTTACTAAATTCAAGTCATATTGCCATTATCCATCCTAACAAGATCTCAAATATTCTTGATGCTGCAATTTCTTCCTAAGTTCCTAATGTATACTCACATAGAAACAACTTTGTTTGATATTTTTTCCTTTGTTATCTGATTTCCTTTTTTCCTATTTTCCTCTTTTCATTGGAGGAGGAAGGGGTGTTGGATATATGTTGTTATGAAGATATTTAGAAACTTACGACTTCACACACCTACATAGATAAGTAGCTTTTAAAGTATTAATGTTTCAAAACCTACATCTACCTCTAATACAACAAGTTCCAAAAGTTTTTGCAACATAATATTACCTTGCAAGTTTTGAATCTCAATCAACTCAGCCTCTGTTTGACAACCATTATTTGGGAAAAACAAAATTTTGAATAGCGATTTTTAGAAGAATGTGTAATTAAAAAGTACGGAAAAATTCTGATTTACATGCACAATATTTTATTGTGTAAATGTGGGGTAAAAAATAAACATGTAGAAAAAGAAGTATTCAAATAATGATTGTCAAACAATGACTCAATTCGGACACCTTAAAGCATTGATGCTTCTTTAATTTCAGGTTTAGCCCATGTTCGACATTATTTAGGTAAAATGGAGTTTCGAATAATGATTTTTCAGAAATGTGTGGTTAAAAAGTAAAAAAAATTTTAGGTTTATGTGTAGAATATTTTATTATGTGAATGTGTGACTGAAAATGAATACAACCAAAAAAATGAGTACGTAGAAAAAAGAGTTTTGAAATAACAGTTGTCAAACAGGGGCTTAATTTCAGAAATAAGAATTAGATACTAACAACATGTAACGAAAAATACTTGTTCAATGCAGAATATTAAGCCCAAGTCATTTTTACTAAAATACTTCAGATAATAACAGGACCAGTACTGGTATTATTTAGAGAGTGCAATTTATGAATTCTTTCAATGGTCAACCAGGTCTCTACATTTATCCATAGGACATCATATCTACGAAGGCTCTGTTTGTCATTCTTTACCTAATGACATATTAGCATGTCTTTGATGAATTTATTGTTTTTCTTGTTCCAAAAATTCATTGACCTGAGACAAGCTAATTGTAGGCCAAGGAACGGATAATTGGATAAAGTTTCTTGCATTAGGTAATTAACAATCAAGAAGGACAGGAAGGTACTGAAGAAGAGATGTTATATTTGACGTGGACATGCAAGCATATGCATCAGAAAAACCTAGAAGCCTATTTCAGCAGTAACATTTTGTTAATTTATTGGCAAGCCTCTAGGAAAATTGCTAATGCATTCACCAAATTTATTAAGCTAGTGGATCATACCTTCCCTCAATACTCTCAATATCAGCATCATCAATGATCTTGGCTAGCTGTTCCCGACATAATGCACTTGTCTTCAACAGCTGTCTTTGTTCTTTACTCAAGTCTGAAGATTTCATTAAATTCTGCAAACACTTTATTCCATTTAAAGGGTTTCTAATTTCACCTCGGATATAAGCCAACTTTGTTTGGGTATTTGCTGTAGCCTGTTCAGATATCCTTTGCACTTGCATGGCATATTGAAGTTCAGGACTAGCAACATGCAAAAAGCACAAAATCCCAGTGACCCTGCCCTCTGTATCGGTCCTTTTGTTTGCAGAAATTAATGCTTCTACATATTTTCCTTGTTGATTAAAGAAGCCAAATACCAACTTATTATCATCCTGGCCTGCAATTACAGCATTGAGTAATATTCTGAGCTTTGTTAACGTGTCCTGATCTTTGACCCGGCAGCCAAAATTATGAACTGTAAAGACCTCACCAAGAAGCATTTGGTCTATGGCTTGTTCCCTCTTTAGACCTGACAATTTTTGCATCGCATCATTCCACTCCACACAACGTCCATGCTCATCCATCACAAAAATGGGAGGGATTAGTGGACATGGACTCCGAACAATTCCTACATAATCACCTTGAATTTGATTGTATTTATCCAATATCATCCTTTGCCCAGTAACATCTTGGCCGACAAAGCAAACTCCTACAATATTTTCCTTCACATCTCTACTACAGCACGCATTAGCAACCAAGATGACAGGACCATTCTCTTCCTGAGACCCAAAAGTTTTGAGTTTGATTTCAACATTTTTCTCTTCTTTGCCTGCAAATGACATATCAGATATGTTATGACTTAGCAAGAATATATCTTAGACAAACGGTAGCACGAACATATCTTAAACAAAAAAAGAGAAGATATAACATGTAACAAATGGAACAGGGGATAATTCTTGGTAATAAGAGAAATTAAGTCAAACACCAAAGCTAAAAGTTTTCCAGAAAGGCCCAACGTGTCAAAAAGCAGACCTGGAAGCTCAATTTCATCAGATTGGACAGGCAATGTGCAAGATCTTCCTTTTGTCAAAACAGAAAAACGAAAAATGACTTTTGGTTGCACATAAGCAGGAAAATCTCTTGTTATCGGAAATTCATCTAAACCAACTAATGGAGTCATGAAGCAGAACAAAGCAAATGGTTCTAGAACTTCATGTTTAAGGGTGAAGCAATACAATGCACCAGTCTTGAAATTATAGCATCCTCTATAGTCTCTTTCGTGTGTGCAGTACTTGGAGTTCGTTCATTAAGTACTAGTGACCAACTTCCCTTCCTGGTACAGGTCCACCAATTTTGGCTGCCCTGACAATCTAACTTTCTATATGCAGTTTCACATTCTCTTGACCATGCCCCTGCCCCACCATGCACGCGCACACACACACAAAAAAGGAGTAACCCACCCTTCTGTATCTTCTCATAAAAACTAGATGATGAAATTATTCTGTCACAAACCCAATGGTTCTCACTGACTCTCAGTCAATCTCTTTCTCGGTTCACTCAATGATTAAGGTTCTAAGAACATGTATTTTCACATTGAGATAATACGTAAACATATTTAAGCAACCTAAATAAAATTGTGGTTTCCTCCAGCAATCTATAATTTTTAATAGGAAAAATAAATTCCAGAAAAAATGTTATTGAGCAAGAAGACCAGATATAGTGTCACCTTGCAAAGCCAGGGAGAGCACATTCTTCACTACATCAACTGTTTCATCGACCACCAGATCAACAAAGGGCGCACCAAGAGCTTTTTGTAAATTCAACCCTGTAAGTTCAGCCACTTTGGTATTCCATCCATTGATATAGCCAAAGGTATCAACAGCCAATATAGGTATTGATGCCGTTTCAATTAAGCGAACCATTTCATTAGTCACTATACGCAGTTCATCCACCCTCTGTATGCTGGTATCAACTGCTGGAACACCGACAATCATTTGGGCATCATTCTCATCATGCAATGATCCTCTTAATATAAGCTGCAGGGAATGAATTGCATCCATTTCCACGTCTTCCCATGGTAGGCTCCGTCTCTTAACTACCTCGAGGAAAGCCTTGAATGATGATCTAGGGTGCATTTTTTTCCCATCATCTATGTCATCTGGATCATGTTTTGCACCTCCCCATTTTATTTCCTTAGCCGTATGCGAACGGAACCAAAAGAGGAAATTTCTAGAACTAATTCTAACAGCAGCCATTCCACATACTGCATCGCCAAGAATGGAAGCACCGGGGTAGCCAGCTTCCATGAGGCTGTCAGTACTTAATCCAGTACTACTGCCATGGTACTCTAGAAGCCAGGCAGCAATATCTCTGATTTGTGCTTCTGAAGGAGTGACCCCAAGCAACCAGCATTTATTATGGTAGAAAAGTACAGCACCATCACACCTCACAAGGTCCATAACATTAGGTGACCGAGTAACAATGCCCATTGGGGCATCTCTTAGCAGCATATCACAAAGCACAGTTTGCGTTTGCAAAATATGCTTCTCCTTCAGTTGAGCTTCCAACTCCACTTCCTTATTGATTTGAACCCCAAAAACTTGAATCAAGAACTCGCACGCATACCTCAAAGGAAAAGGAACAAACCTGGGGCTCGTATGGTGGCAGACAACCAAGCCCCACAACTTTCTTCCCTTTTGATGATTGTCATCTATCTCATCAACCTCCTCATTGATAATCACAGACATCACAAGAGATGCAATCGAACCCATATTTGCCATGTATTTTGCATGACATCCATGAGGAGATCTTAAAGTGGATCCAGAAAGACTCAGAGGTTGAGCCAATCCCTTGTCCTGAATTACTTTAACAGGCTGGGCCCAACAATCACATATCATCCTAACCTTATTTTTCATGAAAAGAAATCTCGACGCTTGTGGTATATCAGTTGCAGGGTAATGCAATCCAAGATAAGGTTCCAAGCTATGCCTGTGGCACTCAGCGACAACTTCCCCATGCTCATCCTCGTGAAATTTATAAATCATCACCCTGTCATAGCCTGTTAAATCCTTCACTTCTCTAACCATCACGTCACACAACAGTGACATATTTCCACTTGGCAGAGATTGTATTCTTGAAATAGCTTTGGCAGCAAGCTTGTACGATTTTAATGCTCCAGCAGCTGTCACTGGCACATCATCTGGATTCACCGGTTCCAGATCTATAACTAATCCAACATCAATTCGATGTAAAATAGCATAGAAGGGCTTACCAGAGTTTCTACAATGGACCAAAATTGGATTAACTAAATTAATTTCCTCAAAATTGGTTGCTTTTTGCAGTGCAGCAGCACTTGAAGGTCTGAAAAGTGTTCGAACATCAACGCCAAAACTCAAAGCTTCTTGTTGTTCCATGCTTGGAACTGCATGCGGTGCTAAGTCTAACATTTCAGGTGCATTTTCACTGTATGCAAGAATGCTCAAATTTTTTTCATGGATCGCAATCAAGCAACCAAATGGCTGGATAAGGCTCCCTCTTTGCATCTTCTGCAGATAAGATGACACAGTCGAAGAAGGAACATTGCTAGTGGAAGTTGATGCATTGACAGATGTTGAGTAATCAAACTGTTGCTTAGACTCTTCAAAGTCTACATGAAGCTTAGCATCAATCGGAGTCTGAGAGACAACATGGGTACCAAGCCTTGATCTAACAGAGCTGCTCCTAGAACAATTTGTCTCGTTTGTGGTCGACCTCGATGACATATCTTTCAATTCCTAATATACTTCTCCCCTTTGCAATTATCCAACTGCTTGTCACTATTGTTACTCCAACGGAGTAACTACTCTACCCAAAGAAATATCAACCTTTCGAAAGGCATATAAACCAATAATAATCCTAAAACAGGGCTGGAATGCTCATTTTAGCAATCGGAATTTTAAACAGAATTTATGTGCTTATATTCAAAAAGATTCCACCTTTTTATTTTCAATTCAAGAAACCAGCAGCAAAAAGAAAAAAGGGGGCAAAAATGGATTCCTCTAGAAGATATTAAGAACGAATTTTTCTAAATTACTTCACAAAACCCTCCATCCTCCGAAAACTCACAAGCCCGAATAACAGGTCCGAGAGCCCGCGTAACTGCAAAAGCATTCAGAGATTCATTATTGCATAATACACCGAATTACAGTACACAATTCAAGTTTGTTAAGTAACTATAAAAATGATAAAAATCTCAATCCAACAAACACCGAATTCGAAAACAAAAATAAATAATATATCAATAGAAACACAAAAATAATATAGGAAAAAAGAGAGTCTGACAGGTTAAATTGGGATCCGTAACACGTGATGCAGGACTGAATTCCTGAGCTTTGTCACCAGCCAAGAGTATTATAAAATAATAAATAATATTAGAGCGGAAGCAAAAGCATGATATCCAATTGAATCGTTGATGGAGTTGCAATTTGCAAAGGTATTACGTTTTATTCTACTCCGTGTAAGGTTGGGAATCCATTGTTTGTTACCTTGGATTCGACTTTTACCTTTCTTTTGGTGAATTTCCTATTCACTGCCATCGCCACTATAAGTTCATATGTGCATGTTTGCAAATAAGTAGCTTTTGACTTGTGTTTGATCAACATTTTAAAAATATTTTGATACAGTAAATTGACGAAGAATGTATAATTAAAAAAAAAAATTGATTTGTATATAATATTATTTTATTAAAAAAATGTGTGGTTGAAAAGTAGGTAGATAAAATAAAAATCAAGGGGCTTAATTTATCGGCAAAATAAGTGGCTTTTTTTATTTATTCTTAAAGGAAATTTCAAGAAATGTCCATTTGCAAAAATGTTCATCATTATAAAAATGTCCATTTTGAAATAATTTAGACCAAAATATCATTGTTAATAATTTATAATTTCACACTAATTCCAAAAATGAACATTTTTGCAAAATGTTATTTCTCGACATTTTAAATTTAGAGAATTGTCATGCTTGAAATAAAATGTCATTCTAGACAAATTAAAGTGTCAAGAACGACATTTGAAATGTCGAGAATATTATTTTAATGTAATTTATCATAAAAGTATTTCTCGAAATTCGTGATAAATTGAAAAAAAAATCAAATATCGAAAATGATATTTAAAGTGTCGAGAATATCATTAAGGGTATAATAGACAATTTGATATATTTTTCAAAAGTGTGAATATTTTTTAACTCACCCCTTTAATTTTAGACATTTTTTAAAATGTCTCTTATCCTTATTCTACTTTTGTCTTTTTTAAGAGTTCTGTCCGATACTTTTTTATTTTTATCCTTAAACTTCTGTTTTTCTTTTTCATTTTTTTCTTTTTTTTTTAAGAGTTGTGTACGGTAACCTTCTTGCATGTACCAATGACGTTATTTAGCGGTCTCATTTTGGTTAAAAATACATTTTGAAAAAATAAATTGACGAAAAATGTGTTATTAAAAAAAAAAAAGATAAAAATGTAGTTTGAAAAAGGGTAATTGATGCAAAATGTCCCTACCTTTCAAGATTTTTTGTGGAAAACATCCATACCTTTCATTTTTTTTTTTTGTGCAAAACGTCTTTATCTTTCAATTTTTTGGTGCAAAACATCATTTTTACAATTTTTTAACGTAAAATGATCAATATACCCGCTATTTAAATAGAACAAATTACAACTATAAATCCAAACTTTTAAAAAGTACAAATAACCCTTCAAACTTCACCTTCTCCTCGCACCTCACTCCCATACCATCGCCGCTTGTCAGCCCACCTTCCGGCCACCAAAACCACTATGTATGTGTACCCACTTTCTAGTAATTTCTCCACCAGTCTCCTCCCAAAACCCATGTTAACCACTAAATCCAAGTAAATCAACTGTGCTAAATTTCAGTATATCTAAACCCTGGTAACCGACAAGCATGAATTTCAGCCGACGAATTTGAACTCTAAAGGTAGCCTTGATTTGTTAAAAGGACAGAGCACTTATTCTAACGGTGGTGGGGACTCTATGACCAAGAAAAAGAATGTAAGAAAATGTAAATTTCTACTGTATTTTTCACTTGTGCCAGATCATTCTTGCTTTTGATTTTGGGTTTGATTGAAAATTGTGAAGAAATTCAAATTCTGGGCAATTTTACATTTGAACTAATTTTGCCATGGATAACAATTTCATTCATGTTTCCAATTGAGATCATTATTGTGAGGTACGTGAGGGCATTTCCATCGGTTGATCCAACATGGTTTTATTTTCATATCTTCTGCCAAGTCTCGTCTTATGCCATTGGTGTTGCTGGTTGGGGGACTGGTTGCAAAGAAAAATGTCAATAGAGGTCAAAGAAGGGAAAATAGAGACGAAATAACTAAAATTTAGCTCAATGAATTTATCAGGGTTTGGTGGTTAACATGGGTTTTGGGAGGAGAGTGGTGGAGGGATTACCAGGAAGTGGTTACACATACATAGTGGCTTTGGTGGTCGGAAGGTGGGCTGGCAAGCGACGGTAGTGTGGGGGTGAAGTGCAGGGAGAAAGTGAAGTTTGGGGAGTTATTTGCATTTTTTTAAAGTTTGGGTTTATAGTTGTAATTTGTTCTATTTAAATAGTGGGGTATATTGATTATTTTACGTTAAAAAATTGTAAAAATGACGTTTTGCACCAAAAAATTGAAAGATATGGATGTTTTTTTTACCAAAAAATGAAAGATATAGATATTTTCCACAAAAACCTTGAAATGTAGGGACATTTTGCGCCAATTACCCGTTTGAAAAATAATGGAAATCAAATAAAGGCTTAATATAGAGTAAATTGTTCTTTTCACCCTAAACCTTCGTCATAGAGTAGCATACAAGCCCACATTCTTCTTTTTACCAATTTTAACTTCAATCTTTCGGAAATTAGAAATATTCGTTCTAAATAGACTCACAAGTTTACTTTTTAACTCAAATAATCCAAAAAAATAAAGCAACGAAAAAAAAGAAAAGCGAAAACATAAATAATAAATAAAAGAATAAGTAAAACGTGGAAGGAAAAAAAAACGGAAAAGAAAGAAAAAAGGATGGAAATCAGCATTCTACACAAATTTAACATAAGTTTGTATGAAAATCATCCAGACAAATCTTGCTACTTCTGTAAGATCGGCCCCAAAAAAATGATGGGATAAATGCTACATGGACAAAGATTAGGAACCAAAAGTACAATTTACGCTTTAATATATAGTGGGATTTCTTGAATCTATATCCCATGCCATTTGCCTTTTCATATATGAATAATATTATAACCCTTATTTTAAATCCATACAAATAAAAATGTGTAAATTCACTCTAATTTAATATTATGTGATTGAAAATTAACCCTTAAATCAATTAAATGGAAATGGTGGTGAAGGTTTAAAGCTTTGAGGCCTGTTTGATATGGCAAATTTTCCACGAAAAATGAAAATTAAATTTTTTTTTTCACCCAAGAAGCATGTTTGATAGGCAAAAAGTTCTTGGCAATTGATTTTCCCACCCTAACGTGCCACTTTTCTTGGTTTGGGAGGAATTGTGTTTCCCATAATTTTGGTGGGAAAAGCTTTTCTAGGATTTTTTATTTTTTTATTTTTATTTTGCAATTGAAACAAATTTTATTCCTTTAATGGATAATTTCTATGAAAAACAAAGTCAAATGAACATCAAAAGATCCAAAATTTCAAAAAGTTTCAGATGAAAAATTATACCAATAAAAAAAAATTAATTGACAATTTTAGGTAAAACAAGTTATAGATAATTCAATTTCCTACGATTCTTTTTTTTACACCCAAATTTCACATTTACAATCAAACGGACCCTGAATGTTCATCTTGACGAACTTGTTAAAACAGTAAAACCTTGAAGAAGAAAAATATAAATGTCCCTTGTGTGTGAAAGAAAGCTCATCTAATGTTGTAGTCGTGATAGGAATTTTCTGAACTTGAACCCACATTTAGAGTTGACTTTTTAATGTACATGAAATCAATAAGTTAGTAGTATCCCCTATTTTGTGCCATTAGGTAATTCTTGGAGTGATTTTCAAAGGGCAACGTTGTTATCTAAAGATTCTAAACTTTCCATTATTTCTAGACAATGAAAAGACATTAAACAAATTAAAGAACAAACGAGGGGCACAAATGAAGATATTTGAACGATTTCTTTTCCTATTTAGTCGCTAAAAATTGAATTTTTAGTAGATTCTGATAAAAAATAATGAAAATATGTTATTGAAATGTTGATTAAAGTTATGAATTTTTTGAAATGTGTTATTAAAATATATTATTGACTTTTACTTGAAATTTTATCAACTTTTTAACTAAATCAGAAATGGACTTTAGTCCAAGGATTCCTCGTTGCTCTCAAAAGCTGCGAGGCCATTTGACTTTAGATGTACATAATCGTAGAAGTAATTCATTCACTCAACAAGTCAATTCTTGGGATGACATTCCAGGAGGACTAATATGAAATATATATTTATATATATATATATATATATATATATATATATTTATTTATTTATTTATTTATTGTTATACTCCTCCATTTTAATAACATGAGTCAAAATATGTTAAAAGGATTTGAAAATAATATTCAATACATAAAAATAGACCTATTCCTATCAAGAATGTTAACCTTTAAGAATTAAGGGTCCATTTGATAAGATGTAATTTGAGTGAAAAGAAAACGAATTGCAAGAAATTGAATTTCCTAAAATTTGTTTTACTGTGAAATGTCAATTAACTGTGTGTTGATTGGTATAATTTTTCACCTGAAAAATGTTGAAATTTTCTATCTTATAGTTTTCGTTTGACTTTGTTTTTTTTTTTTTTTTAATGAAAATTGTCAATTAAAGTGATATAATTTCTTACATTTGGGGATAGAATTTGTTTGGATTGCCAAAAAAGAATTTTTTTTTGTGTTCGTTTGACTTTGTTTTTTTATGAAAATTGTCAATTAAATAGATAGATTTTTTTACAATTTGGGATCGAATTTGCTTGGATTGCAAAAAGAAAAGAAAAAAAGATGAAAATGAAAAATCACCAAAATTGTGAGAATTGATTTTCCTTAAAAATCAAGAGAAGTTGGTCACATCAAGCAAAAGTGGAAAATCAATTTCCTTGAAAATGTACAATCAAACAAGTCAAAATGTGGAGAAAAAAAAAAAAAAAAAATCATCTTCCATGAAAAATTCTTACTATCAAACAGGGTCTAAGAGTATTCACTTTTTATTCACAAATTTCATGTGACTCATTACTCATCTTCATTACAATCTCATTAAATGAAACTCAAACAAGCACAAACCTTACTCTCAATGTATTTTGGTTATATATTTTGTAGATTATAAGCTATGAATTGTATGAAAGTACTTATGAATCAAATAAATTAAAAGTGTTTATCATACGAAATGTGAGGATAAAAATAATATAAGACTAACTAATAGTCTTAAATATGCTTTGTCAACAAATTGCAGTGGTGAATTTTTGGAGAATTTGTGGTCAAAGCCCAAAAGTAGAGAAAAGTTATGAAGACATTTAAAAAATATTTTTTTAAAAGAATGTATGAAAAAAGAGAGAGTTACATATAGTTACTTTCAAACAATGGCTAAGTAACTACAAACATGACGTTCTTAATCCAATTGCACGAAACTCCAACTAAAATTGAATAAAATGCTTATTATTTATAGTTACAATGATTTGTTAAAGTACGATCTCATAGATGATGACTCGACGAATTACTCGAATATTTGTAAAATCAATTTTAAAATTTAAACATCGCCCATTGGAGTGCATATTTCTAAAGTGAGTATGCTATAAGATTGAAAGTTGGTAAAATTGTTAGGTAGTCATGTCTTTCATTTCAAAATTATTAGTGAGCAGGTCGTTTGGTAATCTTAACAACTTTTTTTCTTTTTTGTCATTATTAATTATTGAAACACAGTAAACATATAAACAAACAATTATATTAAAATGTAGGGTCCAAGAAAACGATGACATATGTTCTTGATTCGTCTTGAGCTTCAAAGGTATCTTCCACGTTTCTCAGTCTAATTCTTTTTAGTGTTGCTCCGGAGAAAATAAGGAATGAAGCATCTAAAGAGAGATGAAAATATTCTCAGTCATGTAAAGATTTTGCTGTCCACAACCAAGAGTCCAAAAGCATTGCATGGAAATGTCGAATAATTTGGAGGGGACCATGGAGTCCATAAGAGGGCAGACCAAAAGGAAATTCAGGAATTAAAGGAGGCATGCAGCGTGTTACGGGAGAATGAAAAAGTTTGGTGGTGATACTACTCTATCCTCGCTCCACCACCATTGATATTGGATAACGCTAATAATTGTTACGACGACCAACAAGGCGAATGATACTCAATTGACACTCTACGTATAGCATCTCGTGCTAGGCTATCTACCAATAAGAGACCTCATACGTTTATGCTAGGCCGTCTATCACTAAGAGACCCTCTACGTTCACGCTAAGCATCTACCACTAAGAGATCATCTACGTTCATGTTAGACCGTTTACCACTAAGAGACTATCTACATTCATGCTATACCGTCTACTAGGATGAGGCCGTCTATAGCTATGAAGCCCTCTACGTCCATCTTGGGTTGTCGACCATTATGATGCCGTTTACCTCTACACGATCGACTAAATACTCAACCAAGAAATCGTCATTGAATTGAATGAGGATCATTTGACGGTTATCACAGGCGCAATCAACCGTTGGATAGGGAGGGGCCCTCCAAAGAGAAGTGGGGGTAGTGGAAGGGGCTACGTGGAACACGTAGCACTAAAACCACCCTGCAATTACATGGCTCCAGTAATTTGTAAATAATGCTAAGGTGAAATAGGTATGGGTCGAAATTTTTTTGGCTACTTGAATACCCATTAAATATTTTTTTAAGTTTACATTCAAAAATTTCGTATTAATTCTCACGCGCGGAGGTACAACAAAGGAAAAAGCTCCGACCTCATTTTGCAAGTAGAATTTGTTCACTGGAATAGCAGAAACGCCTTACACCGCCAAGAGGACGGATAATTGTTCCATAACCACTTCAACCATTTTCAATTTTAATTCCATGCTTTATTCTTTAATTCATTGAGAAAAAAAAGAGAAGTGCAATAAGATCCATGCATGAGGATTAAACCTTTTCTAAAATTTGATGGAAAGGTGTATTTGTCATGGCTGGGTTTGTATATATGTATATGTTAAATTTGTTAGCAGATGATTTTGTAGTACTTGAAACTATTTTACATATAACATAGTTTCTCGTATATAAAAATATGAGAGAGTGTTCAGTATTCCGAGATGTATTAGGGTAGACAAGATTAAGATGAATTGAATTATATTATTACTTTATTGAGTATGATGCGGCGTCATATCTAGAATAGGGTAATCGACATAAAACAATCTTATTATTTACTTGTTTTGTGCATAACAATTCTATCATTTCATTTTGGCGCAATACCTCTTTAGATTAAGCAAATGTAGCAAAAACAACTCAATCGTCCATTTTTTTTTCTTTCATTAAAGTCTAGTAAAATGATGAATTTACTCTTATCTTTGAATAAATAAAAAGAGAGGAGAAAAGAAAAAACATAAATAAATAATTGCATCTGAATTTTTTCAAAAAATACAAACAAGTCCCAAATAAAACTAGTGGCAGCATGTTCATAAAACACGAAGAAATATTTTGCCCACCGATACAAAGATATTAGCACTTTTGAGAGGCCTTCTTGTTTGCATGTGAGAACAAATTTGTCATTGAGGTTGCCGATGTGAATGAGATGCATAATGTGAATGCGAATGTGATGCACCACATGTCATTGAACATATTCAATTACAAAAACACTCATGTTAAATGCTTTAGTTATTTTAGATAATGTAACGCTTCTCTCAGACGTCGATTGTGAGACTCGTCACTTCACCCCGTAAAAAAGATGTGGTGATCCGTATATCAGGTCAGTTAGCTACATGAAGTATAGTTGATAGATTATCGATTGATTATATCATCAAAAGTTTGCAATGAAAATCGTTAATAATAAAGTTTTTTTTTGAAGTAAAATCTACACATGTTAGACGAGGAATTATTATAGCATCTCCAATAGAACTGTAGAATGCACTAAAAAGTGTCACATACCCTGAAATGCTCACGTGGAGAGGAAAGAAGTAGAATATATCTATCATTAATTTATTCTTCATGGGAGGACGTGTTAAATTTACTTTTTCATAATATTTCGGTTAGAGTAATGCTATTTAGTATTATTGGTATTATAAAAGCAGTCTAAGTGCACTGGATGATATTAAATCAGAGGTACAATTAAATGCCTGTTTGAGCCCCTTTCTTCCACCAAAATTTTCCCCAACAGTATAAAGGGCCCCACATCTGTAGCAAGATGTATGGAAGTCAACAATGACGAAATTGTTTATTATTTTTAGATATGTTTCTTTTCAATTCTGCCCTTAAATACCAATCAAAATTGGGAGAAGGATTGAAGGGTAAATAAGTACATTTCCAAGTCATACTGAGGGCAAACACGACATTCAACTAATAACGGCTGAATTTTTCAAATGTGGGTCAGGTGCCACAATTATTTTTTCTTGTATAATTAATGTTTTTCACTATTGGAAAAATGAAATTGGTAGGAAAAAAAAGGGTCAAACGGGAGTTAAATACGTCGCATAATTATACCTTTAATATAACTTATCACATAATGTAACCTAAATTGATGTTGTCGAGATGACATTATTCTTTTTCTTCACTCTTTTTCTACATCCTTTTTCTTGTACACGAGGACTCACAATTAGGGCTCACATCCTAATTGGAGATGCCCTTCTCTCTATCCCCATTTTATTTGCCACATGTATGGCATATGGCAATTTGCACTATAAAGATGCAATTATGCCACTCACTTGATACAAGATGAAAATTTTGTCATGTTCCCTACCTTATAGCTTGTTTGGTAGCCATTTTGTTAGAGAAAATGAATTTTTTGGGTTGATATGATGGTAAATATGTGGTTGAAAAAGAAGGAAAAGTTATTGATGTGATGGAAAATATTATTTTATTGAAGAATGTGTGGTTGAAAATGAAAATGAGAATGAGAATGAGAATGAGAATGGGTACCAAACAGGGCATTAATATATTGATAAAAGAAATAAGAACAAAAGGGACATCAGTTTACCTCCTAAGAGCATCACTATTGAGTGTGTAAAATTAATTGTAAATTGGTATATTCAAAACTACTTTTGCACTATCATCTAAATTTCGATAGATTTAAATTTAAATTTTGCTCAAATGAAAAGATCTAAATTTACGTTTTGTCTCTTGTGAATATAAAGAATTCTGTAAATTTATGTCTTTTTTTTTTTTTTTTTACATTTTTTGTCAAAAAATACAATTTGCATTCCATTTTTATCTCATCATTGGAGAGATTTTCGATTACTTTGAAAATTTAAAGCATAATTTAGATCTACTATACACTACAATTGAAAATAACCTAAGGATACAAAATAAGACTCATCGGTGCTATATACAAAATTTGAAGCCTCGTTTGATGCACATTATTTTAGAAAGAATGTTTTTTTTTATTGATGTGATAGGAAATATGTTATTAAAAAAAAAGTTATTGATGCGATAAAAAATATTATTTTATTAAGAATATGTGGTTGAAAATTAGGGCAGAAGAATGATAATGTAATTTGTATCAAACGGTTTAATGCTTTGTATAAATCAAACATTTCATCTAAATCAAATTTTGATTTAATTAAGTGAAAATTCAAGCCAAATCCGGGCTAAACCAAACCCCACGTCCACGGCAAATCGATTATTACCCATTTCCCCGTACCGGATTCCCGACCGAAAAAGTTTTCAATCCCTCTCCCCTCCCGTTTCACTAATTTGCTAGTAAAAACTGTAAAATAGGTAAATTTAGCTGGAGAGAACCAGCCAAAAAAGCGAAAAAATGTCTTTGGGTTATGCAGAGAAGCTCTCTTACAGGGAAGATGTGGGCACTGTTGGAATGTCTGAGATTTTCGACCCTAACCACCTTTTGCAACAAAAAGTCGGTTAGCTTGCTTCGTTTTTGTTTTATTATTATTTTTTATGTTTTGGACAATTTTCTGTTCTTCATACACACACATGCACGGACATTTAGCTATTTTGTGTAGAACTTCATACCCCATTGTACAAGTATTAATGCTCATTACTGGAAACACCACGTGCTTGATTTTGGAAAATTTTCTTTTATTATTTTTCATTTTTCTTTTCAATGGGTTCAAGAACTGGATGTGGTCTTTGTTTTAATATTGCTTTTTATTCTTAGTTTTTAATTCTAGGGGATTTAGTGTAGTTGTTCAATCTCCTTATAAACCCGTTGTCTATCTTATGTTTAGCTGGGATTTTATGGGCTACTACATCATCTCAGCCTCCCTTAGTGGAGGATGATCCATCTACATTCCTCAAATCAAGAAGGATCACACCCACCAAGGCCTAACTCTTCCATTGCATCAATGGTAGTCGTCTTGTATACTGGAAAAGTGGAAACAAGACCAGATATAATTTGATCATTACGAACAAATCCAAAATCTTTGTAGACAGAGCCATTCATTAGTTCCCAACCGTGATTTGGAGCCAACCATGAACTTTTTGGCCACCGGGATCCAATTTGGGACCCACAATCTCAGTTTGGCTACAACTATGGATTCATCTTGATCGTCAATATTGCCACGTTTGGGGTCTTCTTTTGACACCATTGGAAGGGATTAGGGTCTAATTTCAAATTGTTAACCTAGTAGGTGGTGTAACCTAGTCCCTTGTAAACTCATTATGTGCCTCATGTCAAATCAATTGTGAAAATTTGTTTGTACTTTCCCAACAGTAATTGGATTATACTGATCTCTCATATTATTTTTGGTTTTATGAATTTGGATAGATTCAGCTGACTTTATCTGTTTTGTCATGCAATGACAGATTGAACAGCTCGCATTGATGATTGAAGAGGTGGAGGCTTTAACTCACTCTATATTCGTCTTTTCCCTTTGAAAGTACACATGCAAGGCCATCATCATTTTTAATTTTAAATATGTCGCAGAGTAAACATCTAGTGGCATTTACTGGTGCTGGAATTTCGACTTCTTGTGGAATACCCGATTTCCGAGGCCCAAAAGGAGTTTGGACACTGCAGGTGAATATCAAGCTCCTTCGCATTGAAATGAAAAATTACTCTAGAACTCGAAAAACTGTTACTCCCTCAGCAATTTTCTACTGTTTAACAGTTATAGGCATTGCACGACTGGTAGATTATATAATCCTTTTTAATTGAGTCGCAGCATGAAGGTAAAGGAGTTCCTGAAGCATCTTTGCCATTTCATCGTGCAATGCCAAGTCTGACACACATGGCTTTAGTTGAACTGGAAAAGAGAGGCATCTTGAAGTTTGTTATTAGCCAGGTCAGTGAGAAAATCTTGAAGTTTGTTGTTAGCCATGTCAGTCTATCTTTCTTGCATCACGGCTTTGCCAGACGTTCTTTGTCAACTGCAGAACTTTAAAAGATACGGCAATGGGTGCATACTCATTCTATTTATTTGTATTTCAGAAACATTTAGACTGTACTTCCTGTCTAATAAAAGAACCACAATGCTACATGCTACTATCTGTAATTTAGAAATATCTCTGACCGTTATGTTGTGAATGTCTGAGATGGCCTGTAATTAATTATTTGCGAAGTGGGATTTTAGCCCAACCCTTGGGACATATACTTGTTTATTGGATGGATTGCACGATCATGCCTGTTGAACACCCTAGCTAAATGTTTCTCATTCCATTGTTTCAGTTGCACAACAGAAATTGGTTAAATTCTGTCATTAGGAGCTCGCAACGTTTTCTTTTCCTCTTATGTATTTGCCTACTGACAATTTTATAGTACTTTCATTCCAATTGGCCTCTTATACTGTATACTAACTCTCAAGACAATAATTTTTTTGTACCATTTTGTTTCTAGAATGTTGATAGTCTCCATCTCCGATCTGGAATACCTAGAGAAAAGCTTTCAGAATTACACGGAAACTCATTCAGGGAAATTTGCCCTTCATGTGGAGCAGAGTGAGAATTAAACTTAATATTGTTTAAGCTTAAATCTGTATTAAGTTTGATTTCTCTTCACTCTCTTACTCCGTCCCTTTCAAACACACACACACACACACACAGACACACTTGTCAAGCATGCATATATAAAGTTTTTTTGAAAAGATAACTTTCATAATGTTGCTTTTTCTATCGGGGCGTTGAAGGTACCTGCGGGATTTTGAGGTTGAGACAATTGGGTTGAAGATAACACCAAGACGCTGTTCTGATGTGAAATGTAACTCAAAGCTTAGAGACACTGTCCTTGATTGGGAGGTAACAATGATATCTGTCTTGTTTGATTTATCATGAACCAATTAGCAAAATGCCTGTTCTTTGTCAATGGATTTTGGGCAATAAGAAGGCTCTCCCTTAGATTCCAATATTCTCACTCTTCTAGAAACAGCCTTTTGTTTATGTCCTGTCCCTTTACTTTGCGAATAGTTTGCATTAATTTTTATGGTGGACATATTTTGTACTTGACTGCTTCATCATAATATTGATAATGATACTTCTAATGCATTTACTTAGCTAGTTTGCCCTTTTATGTTTGCTTAGTTAAAGTAACACATGCTGTACAAAGTAATTCATGTTTAGTGGATTAAGAATAGCATTTAATAATTTGCTTACGGGCAAAAGATTCCAGTAGATAGTATAATTTAATTCCAGGAATTGCTACTAAATGTATGATGCTTCCATATTCCACTAATAATTTTTCACATATTCATTCCGACTGAAGTTGTAGCCTGTGACTCTTTGGTGGTGGGTCAATTCAAACTTTTAAATATTTTTTTGACAATGAGCCATCCGAGATATATATATTTAATAAAAAAAATAAATGCAGTGATTTGATCATGTGAAAAAGTCTGTCGAAATCTTTGAGAGGAGATCTTTTATGGTTAGGGGCAGGATTAAAGTCGGTGTTTCCTGATCTTATGAAGCAGTATCATTTTTACCGTGAAGAAGGGACAGTAATTTAGGGAAAATGGAACTTCAAAAGGATGTAGGTCATGTTATTCTTATGAAGTTCTTGGTTACGATGTATCTACTTAACTTTTTCCTCGCAGGATGCGCTTCCTTCAAAGGAGATGAATGCTGCAGAGAAACATTGTCGTATGGCTGATGTGGTCCTTTGTTTGGGAACCAGGTCAGTCTCAAAGCCTCAATGATCTTCGTGGATGTTTCAAGTGATTATGCCCTTGTTTGGGCTCCATTTTAATGAGGTTTTGGGAAAATGTATTTTGGAATAGTAATTTTTTGGAGAATGTGGGGTTAAAAAATAAGGAAAAGTTTTGAGGTTTACATGTAATGTTATTTTATTGAAGAATGTGTGGTTGAAAATTAGTTTTGAAAAAAATGTATTTTTTGTTTAATGGAACCCAAACAAGGGCTATGTCTGTCATAACCTCATCTTTACTGTATTTAATTCATCTAAGATTGATTGATACATGGTGGAACCTACAAGATATGTGTTAGTTATTTAGAGTGGATTCAGCAAATCTTTGATGTTTCTAGTCGATTTTAACTTTTGAGACCTTTTTAATCTAAGTGCAAGTACAATGAAAAATATTCAACGTGTTCCGAGCACATATTGATTTTCTATTTGAAATCAGTTTTAATGGATGCTTGTTTATTTTCAAAATCAATGTAAGAAATGAATACAAGTAACAATGTGCTACCAGTATAAGGGAAGATGGAGAAATGCAAATTGATTTTTAAGAGTCCAGGTTCAAAAACTTGCATCCACCCCCAAATGACTCCTTTGAATTCCAGCAAATCCTGAAAAGGAATAACAGCAGCAGCAATTTTTTTTTCTCCCTCTGGAGGTCAATCCATGTACAATCAGCTTTCTTCCTTTAGAGGGGGAAGAATGCTTTTCTTGTACTTATAAGGTCAGTCTAATAGCAGCATAACTACTACTTTTTGACTTGGGAGGGTTAGTCCATCGACCGTAATATGCCTTTGGCTGATATTGCAATGAAGTTCTCTCCACTATTTTGGCTCTTTCAGACTTCATCTTGGAAATCTATTTCTTCATTTTGAATGCCCACTTTGGTTTTCAACATTCACATCTCCTAGAACTTCTGTTCTCGTATGCAAGTGATATGCCGACATATTGCATGGAACTGGAGAGTCATTTGGCAATATTCCTCATATGATTTTTGCTCAACTAGGTCCTCCTTTATTTCCTTTTAATTAGGGTTTTCTGCTTATCTACTGCTGCTGGCGTTGACAGGACTTGGATGTCTGGAGTTAGTAACTTTATATTTCTTTTGTCATTATTCTACATACAGTAGAAGAAATGTTACAGCTTCATCAAATGTACCTCCAATACACAACTGAAGAGATTAACGGCAATTAGTAAATTGAATTTTCTTCTGATGTACAAGAATGGTTTGGGGTGAGAGTCCTAGGAAATTTCCATCTGAAACGCTGAAAAATTAATTGAAGTTTAATATTCTGGCCAGCGTATTGATTTGTAAACTGTAGTACAGATTGCTTATCAGAACTTCCTGCATCCTGGTGCAATAGGATCATGGAAGGCCGGAGGTTACCAGATTAAACTTTTATAATAGAGTGATTTCTGATACTTTAGCCTGAAGAGGATCAGAATATTTCTTTAGCAAGCCACTGAAAATTAATTTGTTTTCTAGACTTGATGCATCGCATTAGAACTAAATCACTAATCTGAACACAATTGTACTCTCCTCTCTGTATATCTGGTTGCCCATCAAGACCTTTCTTGCTGGAACTTCCTTGTTTTTCGTTTTGGTTCTTGTTATTTCATTAACTAATTTATTTATTTGAATAATCATCTCAATACACATTATACAGTTTGCAGATCACTCCAGCGTGCAACCTGCCTTTAAAATGTCTCCGTGATGGAGGGAAGATAGTAATTGTCAACCTTCAGGTTTGTAGGTCCCTGGAATCCCCGCTCTTTCTTTGAGTTTTGGGTGTTCATAGTTCTGCCCTTCATCACTGCAGATGTTATGCCTATCACATCTATGCTTTTATCTATTAGCCTTTCTCAAGTTACCTTAAGTTTTCAACGAGATCTTTAAACTAACCCAAAAGATAAGTAATTTTTGGTAAGTTAATGACATGAACCCTCAATTACTTTGGGTACAGTTATTAATTCCCGAGGCGCCAAGCCTATTGGGAAGTGAATCTCAAGTTTGGACTTCTTACCACATTCTGCATAGGTCCCTCTTATCTATTCGTTCTCCAAGCTCAGATTAAGGAAGAAGGAACACAGGATGCAATATCACTATCAACATGTTATGGGACAATTCATGATATTCATAATGATTTATTATGTGGCTGTACCTAGCATTGGATACACGTCATTCTTCTGCTATATCTTTCTTCATTTTTTCTGGAACAATACCAACCACATTTTTACTTATCTATAGCAAGCAATTCACAACTTCTGCATGCAATGTTTATTCCGAAATAACCTCATTTTACGATTATCTAACCACGATTTTTACTAAGTTCAATGTTACAAGATGTTAGTTGACAAATAGTTCCCTTGATTTATTAGGCACATTTTATTTGTGAAGTTGCTTGGATGGTTGTTTAGTTGGTCACATTTTTTCAGCATATATCAACATATTTCCAGGATACGTATCTCACTCCAGCATATTTCAGTGCATATTTGAACAACAATAACAATGGGGAATTCAACAATCTTCAATATCCAAGAATTTTCCATAAATTGTAATCTAACTTTGGAGGAAGAGAAGCTTCCAAGAGAACTTTCTAGTTCTATGCTTAAGCTTCTGTATATGGTCTAGGGCATTCACATATTTTGGAAGTAAGATTGTGTCTTGTGTTGGCTCCATGCCATTAGCCACAGCATGGAGGAGCTGCTCCTTAATCTGCACCACAACCAATAAAAATCTCCTCATAAAAAGAATGAAAAGCCTGGGTGGAAGCCACAAACTATATGTTGGCTCTAGAGCTTTTCCTACTATATTTCTAACTGATGCAAACGTGTTCAAGTGATATTGACATGATGCATCTCAAGTGCATGTTAGGAAACAATTGTGCATGTCTTATCAGTTTGTGATGCGGAAAATGGCTAGATTTATTTTTTGAATTTTCTGTTTGTTTTGTTTTGTGTCTGTTTATTTTCTCGATTTCCTCGTTACTGATTATTTACATATTCTATTGTTCCCAGCCTACTCCAAAAGACAAGAGAGCAAATTTGGTGATCCACGGGCTTGTTGACAAGGTAGCTCTTTTTTTTTTCTTAATTTTCTCCTCTGAAAATGCAATGCTGAGTGACCTTTCTAATGCTTGAGGAAATCCTTTTTAACATATGATCTCATGATTTGTCATAGGCTTCAACATTGGGTTTACTCATGTCCTTAGTCTAGTATCATGTCAATTTTTTCTGTTGAATCATCATTATGTTCTATCTCTGAGTTCTTGTACATCAATTTCATAAACATCTATGACATGACAACATTTTAGACTTTGATGTTGCCATTTTCTATTGGATAGTACATGACATGAGCTGCAGGTAGTTGCAGGGGTTATGCAGCTTCTTAACATGCAGATTCCTCCGTACATTCGAGTTGATATTTTCCAGGTGGTTTTCTATCAATTCCGCTGCATTTCAGGTATCACTTTTTCAAGACTTCAGACTCAAATTCTTGATACTTGTTGCAGTATGGGAGATGTTATGCAAGCGTCTGTTCATACTAACTGAGGCAACATTCATTGTCGACTTTTGTTGAATTGTGGCACAGGCCTCACACACTATCCTGTTTCACCAGTGAAAAATCTGGTTTTATTATTTTTGATGAAATTAAAAACAATTGAATTTTATGCTGGATGCTGTGGATGTAAAGCTTGTACAGTGAGTTTGGTGCTGAGTCGAGGTAGTGGGGTTGCAAAGTGAATACATGGCCTACTATCAGTGGTTGATGGTTGACTTTTGATGATAATAGTGCAACCTTTGTTGGGTTGAATTTTTGGAGATTGGATATCAGATTAATGTGGTACTTAATGGCCGTTTAGGTCTAGATCATTTGGCTTTAGACTTTCATTAGGACTATGAATAGAGATTTCAGTTTGGAAATTTTAATGAACTTTGTTTTATGGTAATAAAGGTAGTTTTGAAGATCCCATGACTCTGTTATGCATATGTGGAGAGACGTGAAAATGTCTGGTATGTTTTGGATACTGGTTCTGAACTTCTTAATGCAGTTGTTTGCCTTATATTCTGCTTGATATACTCAGTGTGCAGTCAATGTGCATGTCAAAGCACACCTCCAAGGGAGGGATGGTGATGCGTGCCTGTTACTTATTCCAAATGCACATGCTTTTTTGAGCCTTTTTCATTTTAACAATTTTATTACTCAAATTAGGAGCATCTTTTTCATAAAGTCTCACTTCCTCCACCTATTCAACTCTCAGTACTATTATCACTGTAATGACCACCAGTCAACCCTACCTATAAATTCACTGTAGCTCCACCAAATTGACCTTCACAATGTGCATCACAACAAAATTTGCATCACTCCATGAAGGAGATGTAGATAAAATAGAATTAGAAGTTAGATTGGATTTTCAAATAAGAGTTTAATTCATATTATGATTGTTTAGATTATATTCAGTTAGGTTTATAAAGTTATAGCTTATTAAAAGTTCTTTTAATTTTAGATTAGTTGCTTGACAACGAACAATTGAAGATCAAGAAAAGAAAGGAGTGCAAATAAGAGAATAATTGAGGGCAAAAGAAGATATCAATTTATTCATATAATCAATGGTTGAATATTACAATGAATAAATCCCTCTCTTATATAAAGCAAATAAACTAAAATTAAAAAACTTATAATAAGCTATAACTTTATACCTAACTGAATCTAATCTAAACAATCATAACATGAATTACTTATTTTAAAATTCTTACTTCTAATTCTATTCTGTCTTTATCTGTATCTCCAACACTCCTACGCATCACCAACCACCATTTTTCCCTCCAAAACCATTGGCATTGTAACCACCAGGACTTTCCAACACCAACAACTGAAAATCCTATACATATCACGTGCACATCCCTAGATCAATATTTGAGAGTTCTATCCAATTCCCATCATTTCTTACCATACTATGATGTTAGAAGTTTCAATTTTCTGAGTTGGTGATGTAATACCCAGACCAGGAAAGTTTAAAAAGATTTAATAGGTACTACTCATACCAACAAGGTGCACTTTCTTTTTCGGAAGTCCATCGTTAGAAACTTCACAGTTAAGCGTGCTTGACTTGGAGCAATTCTATGATGGGTGACCTCCTGAAAAGTTTTTCCCGGGGAGCGTGCGAGTGAGAACAAAGTATGCTGAAAAGACCCGTGTTGGTACAGTGGGGACAATACGTCGTCGATCTAACGGTCGAGACAGCCCATTAAGTGGGACCTGGGTCGTTATAGGTGAAGCTAGTGAACACAAGATGCATGACAGTCTATACTTCAAGGCACAAACATTTCTGCTTCGGATAATGCTTTATTTGCAATTGCTTTGAAGTTAAAAGGAATCAAGCGAGGTGTTGGAGAGGAAGGTTTCCATTGACTGGCTAAATCATTTTGATCTAGGAGGGTTTCTTAACTAGTGAAATTAATTTGGGCCAGAGGTTGATCGCCGAATGTTGAAACTGAACAGATGGCGCCCTCTCTCTGTAGCACTTGCTATCTATGCCAATTGGAGTGAATGGTTATGATCACATTGAAGAGAAGAAGGTTTTGGTAAGGGCAAGGATTTGGTATAAAGATTGTGATGGTGGACTGAAAGTCAATTAGGTGCTTGTGCTGAGCTGTATTTGAAGGTTGAAATAGATATGGAGTATGGGCCAGTGGTAACGATGATGGTAGTTAAGAGAGTGATTTTCACACTTACAGTAACAATGAAGGGATTATTCGTTTTCCCCTTTTTTCTTGTCATATGCCTCCTGATTATTAATTAGGGTTGTAAAAGGCTCATGTAGTGTATAGGTGATCGTTAATCAGAGAGCAAATAAGCTCTAGAGCTTCTAATTCCCTCTTGTTTCCACCAATTCTTAGCAATTAGAATACCTTAAAGTCTTTACACCTAGAATACCAATAAGGATAATTCATTTCTTCTATTTTTGGCTGCTTATTCCATACATATTTTGTAATATTTCTTCTATCCCCCAATGAAAATAGTTGTGATGAAGATAATATATAAATGATAAACATGTGTCATCTGATAGCTTAAGCTTTTAGATGAACTAGCTCAATAATTTATAAACTAGCTATGTGAAGAAATAGAAATACTATTGTAGTTATTTCATTCTATTAATAAAGTTCTATAAACAATAGCACATTGATTAGATTTGTTATTTTAACTTTCGTCCAAGTGACATTCATCCATTCAATAAGTATGTTCAGTTTGTAGTTTTACTTGGAAGCCATTATCCTGTACTTGCTTTAATTGTTTATATCCTATATTCTGATTATTTTCTGGGGATTATTACCAATTAGTTTATGTTCGTCATATCGTTGTACGTGAGAATAATTCAATATGCCTGGTAGTTTTAGGGTTTTTGAAAGATCGACTACTCATACTTTAGACCTTCGTGCACTTCCAAGTTCCCTGTATTGTTGTTCTTGAGAATTCCTTGCTTGCTATGAAGTGGACATTGATCAAGTGCTCTTAACTATTTGGATTTTGTGATGCCTTTGCAGAGAGAAAATATGCGAAGTGGTCTCTAAGGGTAACTAGTGTACATGGAGAAAGAGCTCCATTGCCATTCATTAAATCGGTAGAGGTATTTCCATTCATATGTTATCAGTTAATAATTCATCCTTCCAATTTAGTTCTCATGCCGTTTTATCAATGTTAATTCGAGAAAATGTGGTTGATTGTGATTACTCATCTTGTTTTATCCTACGGCAGGGCCATGTTTATTTCTGAAATTATTTGGTCGATTAATTTTCGGACTGAGGTGAAACTAGCCTGTCCATTTTGTTTCATTATGCAGGTTACCTTCCCTGAGAGGCCAGAACTAAAATCAGCTATACTGGAGAAGCAACCATTCTTACTAAAAAGGTACTTCCTTATAGACAAAGCACTGTTACAGTTTTAACACGTCATTCAACTTTTTTCTTTTTCTTTTTACCATAAACAGAAGTTAAGAAAATAAGAAAGTTTTCAAACAATATCCCTGCAAAAAAGTGCGAACAATTATCTCCTTTAGGATGTTTATTTGAGCTGCCTCCTATGCAAAGAAGTCATTCTTTCTCAGTTTCTTGGTACTCTTATTCATTTTCATGGTAATTCTTCATTCGATTCTCTGTGAATTGGTAGAGGCGATTTGGCAGAAAACATATAATTCTTTCCCTCTGCTCCACCTCCTCCCATCCTTCATATTTTCTCCCTATGCTCACATCTTCTACCGGCAATTTCACCCTCACTGTCCATTTCCCAGTCCTGAAAATGCTACTGAGATTTGGATTCCACATTCCTCTTCAATATCTTATTTACATGACATCACACATTCCATCCTCTTTTTTAGCAATTGCATAGGGGTTGGAACTCATCTTAAGCTCTTTTGTTACCATACCAGGTGTCATGCTGGAGTTTATTTTTTCTGCCATCCCATATCTGGTAATCAAAGTGTTTAACAAAGTTGTCCCATCCGTTCCTTGTATTCCTCTAAACAACCACTCTATGAGTGAAACCCTAGATGGTGTCTACCTTCTCTCTTCCAAGTCATATTTAGCCCCTGTTTGGTTTAGCTAAAAATGATGGTAAAAATTAAGTCAAAGTCAACAACGACCTGCTTATTTACAACTACAAAGATGAAACTGCTTCTGTCCAGATATTGGCTTAAACATGATATGTAGACATCAATAGTAGGCGAGAGTTCTGCATATTTTGTGAGTTGGAGGAGGGTGAATCACATTATTCAGATGCATACATAAATTACAATCTAAAACAACTGGATGTTCCATAAAAGAACCTGATTGGATTGGGAGACCATTGTACTGGTTTATTTCATCATTGCCCACTCAATTTCAGTCCTTGAAAGAGGACTTGTTATGTGAGATGCCAAGATCCATGCTTATAGTGGAGAAGAAAATCTGAAATAACCTGGGTCCTAGAGACAGTGGAGTGATAATATTTGGGATAAGAAACATGCTGCACTGTCAGTTATGGTAATTTTGTCATTTAAATGTTTCTCACATCCATGATTATTTGCAGGAGTAAGATTTAATTGCTGAAGGGGTTTCATATACTTTTTTTCAATTCCCTCAATTTCTTATAACCTTCCTATTTTCTAAGCCCTTCCTGCTTTCTTTGGTGCTTCAGGGAAATGCTCAAATCGAGACCTTTTAAAATGGTTCTGAAGGTTAATTTCAGTGATGGCTGTGGCTGTCCATTTACCAGCATTGAGTTCCCAGTAAATTTTCAGGTGAGTATTAAGGAATAATTATGTTTTCACTTATAATGTTCCCTCCCCCATCTTTATCTGAATCCAGCTATGACCCCCCTTTCCCCTCATAGAATAGAAATGGCAGGCTGGGGATTGTCGTCGTTAAAAATAATGAATACCTGAAACCTGATGGAAAGAATCAACTAGAAAGGTCTCCAAGAAACCTTATGTTGTCAATTCGACTCAGAGTGGTTTCATTACTAAAGCATGTGAAGGATAGTTGTGCACTATACACTGATTACTCTTCCAGTTTGATTGTTTTCCATGTATGTTTCTTCTTGCTGGTTTCCCATGTATCTTTCAGCGAGGTACATGTCCTCAACACATCGAAGATATGACAAGCCTGATTTAATTTGAAATATAAAACTAGGAAACATTTATATTATTTAAATATTTTGTAAAAGAATCGACATAACGTGTGAAAAATTGTAGGAACTTCATGCTACTATATGCAATCTTTAACACAAATTTATTTATTTTGTTTCCGCTAGTGACACGAAGTACAACTACTACTCTCCTCGTACTAAAAAGATTCATCCTCCAAAATTCAAAATCAATAAAAAGAGTTACATTGATAAACTAAAAAGGTATTGAAATAAATGTCGAATGATTAATGGTGTTGTGCTTTCCAAGCATCATAGCACTAAAGTTTCATGATAGCTGTTCAATCTGGATCAACTGAAGAAATTCTTGCCCCCATATGTATTCTAAATAGGAAAAAGAGTAAAAACCCATAGTTTTCATTCAGTCTTCTCTAGTATAATTTACATAAACTTACCTTTCTCTGCAACTTCTTTGTTGTCTTAGGCTACCAGGATACACTGTGTTCATAAGGTCACCATCACTCTGGTAGTAGTATACCAATTATGGTTTGACATTAACTCATACTGCTGCAGTTTCCACTTTGTCCTCTCATTATCATTTACGTTGCTTTTGTATCAATTCCAGTTCGAGGGATAACTCAATTATATCCAGCAGAAAAGTCACTATTTGCTCTCATGCCATGCAGAAACAAACAGAAAGCACTAGCCAGGATAAAAATGTTGTAATTCAGAAGCTGAAAGACACAGCAATGCAAGATGAATGCTGCGGGAAGTTCTCTTTAGTCGAGAAAAATATCCTTTCAGGCCTGAAAAAGGAAATTGCCATGTATGCCGGCACTACAAACATCGTTAGATACTGTGATTTTTCATCAAGCAAAGGCTTTGGCAATATCAAGTGGGCAGGTAAACGAGAAAGAAAGGAAATCAATGTTAAAGGGAAAGGTTGCTCAGTGGCAAGGCATGGAGACGAAATTGTGAAGAAATTGAAGGTCTGTTGAATTTGTTCTTTTGGAGTATATATTTCCGGGAATCTTAATCATCAGGAGGTATAACATTAGCTGTATCGTAACACTGCTAGTTAATAGGTAAAGTATGACTAGCTTGTAAATCTATCGGAAAGGCTCGACTATATTTTGTGCGCTTAAATCGAGTCTCAGTTGGGAATGTTGAACTGGGCAGTAAATATTGTCATATGATCTATCAGTCCTTTTGAATTTTTAGACACTGTGGCTTTGTGACTAGCCAGTTAAACTGTAAGGCCTTCTTTTGCAGTGTTTCTTATTTAACAATTTTTGATGTCTTGTGCTGATTATCAAGTAGATGCATATATGCGTGAAACTATTTGAATCAATTTTAATTGTTCTAATGAATGGCTCTCTTAGTTAATGTCATCGTACACAATTCAAAATTTTTTTTTTTTTTTTTTTATTTGTGATCATAAACAATTCAAGAAATTATTGTACACAACTCGGTTTTATGGAATCCTTATAGTGTTACCGCGACCAAAAGCCATAATGTCTCAAATCGGGAAGTTTATCATGTCCAAGATTCTATAGCTTTCCTCGTTCGTCTCACTCGACATCCCAAACTAGCAAATGGGGCTTAAATTGAATCTTCAAGTTTATTAGAATTAGGGCTTGTTTGATAGATCATGTTTTCCATTTTCCAACTTTTGGTGTGTTTGGTAGACAAATTTTCATGAAAAACATTTACCGCTTTCGTCTCATGCATGCACCATTACCCATCATTTTGGTGGTTTTTTGTTTTTCAGCATTTTTTTTTTGTTTTTGTTTTTAGCAATGAAAGCAAATTCTATCCTCAATTGTAAAAAAAAAAAAAAATGAGTTTTGTTTCATCTACATTGTTTTTGACATTAAGTTTGACATTGTACTCACATACAATGGGTGGAGCCCACGATTAATATATTGGTGGATCACACACATTGTGAGTACAATGTCAAAAATAATGTACAAAATGTATTTTTCAAAAAATATATCCGTTTAATTGACAATTTTCATGAAAAACAAAGTCAAACGAACACAAAAAAATTTCCTTTTTTTTTTTGGCAATCCAAACAAATTATATCCCCAATTGTAACAAATTTTATTATTGTAATGGATAATTTTCATAAAAAATAAAGTCAAATGAATACCAAAAGATCCAAAATTTCAAAAAAAATCGGATGAAAAATTATATCAATCAAATATAATTAATTGACAATTTTCTGTAAAATAATTTCTAGTCAATTCAATTTCCTGTAATTCGCTTTTTTTTCATCCAATTAACTTGCAATCAAACAAACTTTTTGTGTTTTAACTTCTTTTCCCATTTGGTACAGTAGAATTGGAGAAAGCAACCGTGACTCGTGATATGAAAAGGAGAAAACAAAAATCTAATTTGTAGATTAGACTATTGAAGTCAACAAAGGCTCCCACCAAATTATTTGTTTTCCTAAACAAGCTGTTGAAGTTTATTTAATAAACAACAAAAGGGGTTGGTAGCATAGGTGGCATTACGTCCCCCATACGATGTTTACTAAGTGACTTCAAACTTTATACACTCATCAATTCAATTTATAATATATATTGGCATCCCTCTTTTGACTCCAATTGTCCATTCTATCAAGTCTCGACTTCAGTCGATCAAGATATAATTTAAATAAATATTTTTTTAAATTTTCTAATAAAATAGTTTAAAATTAAAACGTGCATAGTACTTGAATTCAAACATCTCCATCTCGTTTTAGGCATTTGATAGAAATATAATTCAACCTATACATGAAGGAACACATTGAGATATAAATATTGAATGTGAAAAAATCCCCAACCAAACCTAAATAACAATAATAATCATCATCAAATGCTTTCGTGATAAAACCTTGATGCCCTGTTTGATTGGATATATTTTTCATGGAACTGGAAAAAAGTTTTCTTAGTTCCAACTTTTCACTTATTTGATACCACCCCACGCGCCCAAACTCCCACTTTTCATTGAATTGCCTTTTCCACCATTCCAGGTTTTGTCCCCTTTTTATTTTTCTTTTATTTTTTTGGCAATAAGAAAACATTCTAGGTCTAGTGATAAAAAAAATTATCCCTTTAATTGACAATTTTTCTGGAAAACAAAGTCAAGCGAATGACATTCGATATCACTTTTTAATTTTTTAATTTTATTTTTATTTTTTGACAATTGAAACAGATTCTAGACCTAATTGTAGTAAAATTTATCACTTTATTTGACAATTTTCATGAAAAACAAAATCAAATAGACACCAAAAGTATTACATTTTCCAGGTGAAAAATTACATCAATCAAACACAATTAATTACAATTTTCAGTAAAACAAATTCTAGACAAATCAATTCTCTGTCATTCGTTTTCTTTTCATCCAAATTTCATTCTCCTTATCGAACGGACTCTAAAAAAAATAAAATATTTTTTTTATCAACAGTAAAAAATTAAATTTGTTTTAATAAATGCTTCGCCGATCATTCTCATTTTATTTTATTAATAAACTAAGATGATAAAAAGAATAAAACAAAGAATATACTGATCGTTTCAAAACTTACCATTGAAACACTTTTCTTTTTGTTTTTCATCAACTTGTGTCTGTATTTGACAATTACAAGAAGGATAAGAAAGGGGAAAAAAATATAAGCTATTTAGTCATTTTTGAATTAAGAGATAAAATATTATTTAGACAATTTGATTAAGATAAGCAAGCTGCTAAGGACAAAAATCTTAATAAAGATTAAGATAGACATTCGTTGTACGTTAATAGATACGGTAATAAATACTTACCAGTACGGTAAATAACAGCTATTTGTTCCACATTCTAATTTTCATTTTCATTCTTCTACTCATTTTCAACTATACATTCTTCAATAAAATAATATTTTTCATCAAATCAATAACTTTTTCGTCTTTTTTAACCACATATTCACCATCACATCACCCAAAAAAATGTATTCTTTCCAATTTATAGGTAAAGCTATCGATATCCCATTAGTAGTCTATTTTATTCTTTAAAACTATCTAACAAGTTAATTTAACAAGCAATTTAGGAGTACACAGATTGACATAGAAATTATCTCAGGTCCTCAGGAGTACACGAAGTCTGTATTTCCACTATATAAGCTATTATTTATATCTACAATCATACTACATGTACATAATACATCACCAAATACATTATACCCCTCTCACATGGAGAAGGGCCCACACACAATAAAATATTCGTGGGCCCCTCTCCATGTGATAGGGGTGCAAACTATTGTGTACACCTCATGGTGTACACATAGCTTTATTCTTATATCTATTAGTAGATTTTTCGATGTGATTTTTAGGTATAGAATTTTACAATCATAGAAATGTTTTAATTTATATAGGTGCACTCAATCAATTAAACTTTAAAGTCATAGTAATGTGAAATAGAAATGACATGGTGGCGGGCCAACTTGCTTTTATTTTTGTGTACACAACTCTGCATAACTGCTTAATTAATGCCCCATATTATAGGTAAAGCTATCACTATCCCATCATATTTTTAGAAGAGAAGAAACTTGGACAAAATATCCATTTTTAATGATGCAAGTGATACAATGGCCACTTTTAGTGGCATTTGGAAAATGACCGTTTACTTGGTGAAAAATTCGGACTGAAATATCGTTCTGATGTAAAATATTTTCTTCTTGTTCACTATTTTTCCTTCACCTCTTTACTATTACCTACTTCGAGATATAGGCTTACTCATCCCAATCAATGCATTTTCTTCTTCATCATCTTCTTTTTGTACTCGAGCAAATATACGCATTGAATTTCTTGTCTCATTTTTCAGAATCTTACGGAACTCATATTTTTGACAAACAATTACAAACGTTTCTTAAAATTTTACAAGAAGGTATTTTGGTCTATTTTCATTAATATTGGCCATATTTTGCAAATATTTTTGAATATGGCCATTTTTCAAAATGTAAGCTTAAATATGGCTAAATTTTGAAATATTGAAAATATTTCTGGTGGGATGGAGTGATTAAACGATTGCTGAACAACTTGTGTAAAAGTTGTAATAATGATATAAGAGTATTTTGATTGACTTTATTTTCTATGAAAAATGTCATTATTCACCTAAGTTTCTACTTTTAGGATGTTTGAATGACATTTTTTTTTCCCATAAAAATAGTTTTCAAGATTTAGTCACGTAATCATATTTTCCTTGAAAAAAAACATTTTTTTTATGGAAATGTATGTTTTTATTTTTTTAGGTAATTAACACACTCATTTTCATCTACTTACCAATAAAAGATGGACGAGTTCAATAATTTTTAGGTTGAAAATTAAATCAATCAAACACATTTAATTAATGATTTTTATACAATTGTTTAAAACTTATTTTCTTTCAATGCAAATTTTATACTTGCAATCAAACATATCCCAAATCTTTGTTTATATATCTTCAACACGAAATTAATTATCAAGGATAGTTCTGGTGGTGAAATTTAAATAAAAGACCTGCATTATAATTTTACACTAATTTTCTTATACGGTTTAATTGACGTGACAAATATAACTAAGCTCATATTCGACGATCAAGTCTTTAAAAACTCCTTTTCTCTCATATTAATTTTCAACCACACATTTTCAATTTTTAATAATAAAATATTATTCACATAAATTTAAATTTTGTTCATACTTTTTTAATTACACGTTTTTTTCAAAAAAATTATTATTTAAAAACTCATTATTTCGAGGAGAAAAAAAAACTTGAACACAATAACAACAAGAGGAATGCTCTTTCCACAACACGGTGACAGTCCCTCACAATAGGGGGTGGGCCCACGATTAAATAATCGCTAGCCCCATTCCTTATTGTGGAGGGGGAGGGGGCTATGCGCGATACAATGCAACGTGCTGTGCCCCAGCTCTGCCCTAACAACAAATCATAGCATCTTGTCACAATCAGAGTTTGGCATTTAAAGATTCCAACAGTGCATTGCTATAATCAATTCTTCATTTTAACTTTTATGCATACAGAAATGAGAAAATCGAACAGACACACACACACACATTCTAATGTATCTCCTTTAATTATTGTTAATTAAATACTATTGTAATAAATCAATTTCATTTGAAACACTAATATTATATTAATTAACAATTTAAGAAAAAAAGAGCAGACATGTGAGTCAAGAAAGACGGTCCTTAACAAAAATTCCAGTTGCCTGCGTTTACCTCTTGCAATTTGGGTCGTTACCTACCTCACTAGTCACCACCCCCCACACCTGTGTATGTATATATGTGTGTGTATATATATATATATATACCCATTTTGCTCTGTTCGATAGATAATCCATAGTTGTTTTGTTTCTCTGTCACTGCTTTCAGTATTCGACTCTTGGCATTCAACAGGTATCCATTATTTAGCATTCGCCCACATACATAAGTGCATGCAAATTTCTTCGGAGCTTAGATTCGTGCAGATTTCCTCACTAGTGTTATCGTCCCAGTTGATTGGATCTAATATATTGGATCGTTGATTCGTACTCGAGTCTAGTTTTATATTGGGTTGTTTTACTTGTTAGATCTTTATATATGTATTTCGTCTATACATGTGAGAAAAAAGTAAGGAAGATTAGACAAAAATATTATAAAATCCTAGGATGATATTTTCTAATCTTTATTAAAAAAATGCTTTGTTGTTGCCTAATATTTGTTGGGTTAGGATACCTTCGCGTAATTTTTCCATTTTTTTTGTTTAACAAATTGGTACCTATTTTGTTTTCATTTTTTTACTGAGATTTTTGGTTGTAGAGAGGAAATTTTGGGTCCGTAAGAATTTGATGACAAAATGGAACTAATTTCGCCTAACCTCATGCTTATTCTGTGAAAGTAGTGTATATAATTTGCGTCTAAATTTGGTGGGATTTGTGTAAACAGGACAAATCTGCATATACTATCCTCATCATGGCTCCAGCAGCAGCAGGGGATTCGATTAACCCAACGGGTATTATTTTTTCTTTGTTTTATTTCTATTTTTACGCACTGTTATTTGTATTTTAATGCGACTGTTCTTTCTAATCTGTTGTTTCAAATCCTGGGTGATTTTGGATTTAGCATATGATGTTTGAGCTCATTGATAAATCATTTATATGATTGTTGGTTATGAGTCACTACGTTTCATTGAAAAAACTTTTCCAGAAAAAAATCTATGAAGATTACAAGGAAAATTTATTTGAAAAATCTTATACATGACATATGTCCTATATTATTGTACCTTCTTTATTATAACGCTTCCTTAGATAGATCACTTAGTTTTGTATACTTGTAGTCGTTCTCATAAACTTGTATGCTTCCATTTGAATAGATGTTTGCATTGTTGGTGTTGCCCGTACTCCACTGGGTGGCTTCCTTGGCTCTCTTTCTTCACTATCTGCAACTAAGCTTGGATCAATAGCCATTGAGAGTAAGATTACAGCCTTAAATTTTTGTCTTTCCAGTGGAAAAGTATCTATTCTAACATTAGTTGTCGTCAGTATTCTAATTATGCTTTTTTGGAATTCCAACTTTTAGGTGCTCTTAAGAGAGCAAGCATTGATCCATCACTAGTCCAAGAAGTGTTTTTTGGAAATGTACTCAGTGCAAATTTGGGACAGGCCCCTGCCAGGCAGGCGGCCTTAGGTGCAGGGATACCCAACACAGTGATCTGCACTACTGTGAACAAAGTCTGTGCATCGGGGATGAAAGGTACGGCACTTGCAATTACAATTGTGGTTTCCCTTTTCGAAAACAGGGATTCAAGTGTAACATATATAGGAGGCTTCTGTTTGTAATATTGTATATTTTGTTTTGACCATTGCAGCAACTATGCTTGCGCCACAAAGTATCCAGTTGGGCATTAACGATGTTGTTGTGGCTGGTGGCATGGAAAGCATGTCCAATGTACCTAAATACCTGGCAGAAGCAAGGTTGGTGCTCTAAAATGAGGGACATTTTTTTCTTTCTTTTCATCTAATTTTTGCTCATTGAATTTCCTACTCTTTCTATACCCTCAAAAGCATTATTTAAAAGATCAACAAACAATGATGGATGCAAGCAATGACAATTGATACTGTCATGCATCCTAAGACAGCGTGAAATTATATCTTCATATGCTTAAATGAAGGATCCAAAGCCATATCCTTTTCGATGTCAAGGGTCAGGAACTGGTATATGAGCCTCACAAGAACGGTCCTATAAGGCTATAACATAGCACGGATTCATGCTGAATAAATAGAAGAAGCACAATCTAGGTTTCTTGTCTGCGCTAAAAATATTTATTTTGTGCGTCACCTTGCTGAAGCTGGCCGAAACAAAGTTTCACTCATACTGTAATTATTAGTTCCCATCTTATGTGATGATTTGCTCTTAGCCTTCTACCCTACCATGGATTTTTCAAACTTTTAGTATAATTAATTAAGCTTTACGATTTTTATTTGAGCTACCTAGCCTGTAGTGTACCATGATACACAGTTAATCTCTTGCATCAATAGTCAAACTTCTAGTTCTTGCCTCTACCTCTGTGAACATATTGAATGCTAGACCAGATTATAAAAATGATGGGATGGCGAAACTGTGCATGCACATTATACTTGTCATGTTTATCATTGTTGACCACACGGAGCACAAATTTCCATCAACTAGTATGCTGATATAAGAATGTAGTTTAATGTAATTGTGCTGAATCTATATCTACTACAGGAAGGGATCTCGACTTGGACATGATTCTCTTATTGATGGAATGTTGAAAGATGGACTTTGGGATGTTTATAATGATTATGGCATGGGAGTTTGTGCTGAATTATGTGCCGAACAACATGGAGTTACCAGAGAGGAGCAGGTTTGTCTTTAATGACACCTTCTAGTTTTCACTAAAAAAGATAACCTTAAAGTCCCATCAACCTTCGTCTGTGATTTTTTATTCCCATTTCACTTCTATTCGGTCATAATTTTTATTGTAGCAAAACTTTATCATCTCATATCGTATTATCTAAATGACCGATTCCAATTTTTTCCGAGTTTAGGAGGACTGGAGTTTGTGACTATTATATTTGAAATACTAGTCATTTCAAGGAAAGACAAAATCTCTCTTCAAATTTCTTTGTTCACTGTTCACCATTCATCCTTCCACATTCTTTTGATTTTAATTTCTGTCAATCTGTCTCAAAAGTCTCTTATTTATATGAGTAGAAATTCTTATTTGTTTCTGAATCATTTATGCAGGATAATTATGCCGTTCAAAGCTTTGAACGTGGCATTGCTGCTCAGGATGCTGATGCTTTTAAATGGGAGATTGCTCCAGTATGATCACTAGAGATTAAATATTCGTACTTGATGTAGCTCAAGCAGTTTGTTGTGGATCACAATCTAAATATTATTATGGTATCATGCAGGTTGAAGTCGCTGGAGGAAGAGGAAAACCATCTACAATTGTTGACAAGGATGAAGGTCTAGGAAAGGTGAATATCCCCTTTTCTATTTTTTATGAACACGTCTCTTGCTACAATGCTGGTTTCTCTCCCTAAATTGTTTCCCTGTAATGTGACTTAATTGTTGGCCAAAATATTTATCTTATGAGAAAGATTGCTAATTTTTTTCCCTTAATCTCATTGAGCTTGTGTGAGGAAAAAATAATTATGCATATGGTCAAAGAAAAGTTCTTCTCTCCCCTATGCACTATTGATTTGGAAAAGCATTATTATATTATTATTTCCGGTAATGTTCCTGTTTATGCGTCCAAATCTACCCTGGATCAGAAGATGAAAATATGTAATCAACTAGCATAATTTATGCATATATTTTTACATATATTTAGTCAGTTGGAAACTTAGCATCATCTGCCTCATTGCACTGGAGCTACTATTATCTTTGTTGTTGTTGCCACTGAATCCTTCTCTTTATGGTCAGTTTGATGCTGCAAAATTGAGGAAGCTTAGACCAAGTTTCAAGGAAACTGGTGGTACTGTGACAGCTGGCAATGCTTCTAGCATAAGGTTTATTTCCTTCATTCTTACAGTTAGATTCTACTATGTTAAGTGCCTAAAGGCCCTGTCAAAACAAATATGCGGAGATCACTAAATGCTTTCTATGGTAAAGTACCAAGTCGCAGAACAACTAGATCAAATGAGAGTTGGATCCTCGTAAAAAGGATACTGTACATTCATGAAAGTTTACCAGAGCTTCTTGAGAAACCAAACTAAGTCCTGTTATACAATAGGAATACTAATTATTCTGCCCTTGTCGCTGTATTGAAATGCTTATAAATTCTAATTCACCTTGATTTTCACGCTATCTCATACATTGACTGAATTTCTCCTGTAGTTTAGGAGGAAATGAAATTTAAAATATTTTGAGTTCAGGATAGAACTCATGCCTCTTGATCCCTGTGCTTGCACTTCCATAATTGTGTTCGTAACTGCTTTGTGTGCTGGAGTAGAATGGTGAAGATTTTTGAAATTCAGTTTATTATTATTTACCGAGTTTGATCTCATTTTCAGTGATGGTGCTGCTGCTTTGGTCTTAGTAAGTGGAGAGAAGGCTCTTAAGCTTGGTCTACAAGTGATTGCAAAGATCACAGGATATGCTGATGCTGCTCAGGTAATGTGCATACATATCTGGAGATCTCAGCAAGTAGTTTGGTTTGGTTGGCTCTACCTTGAAGATGAAAACATGAAGGAATCAGAGGATGAAATTTACTTTCGTTTCATTTCTACTTCAAATATGACTAATAGTTGAGTTTACGATTTTAATGTTTGACTGGAACACACTGTGCAGGCACCTGAATTATTTACAACTGCTCCAGCCCTTGCAATTCCAAAAGCTATATCAAATGCTGGCCTAGAAGCTTCTCAAATTGATTTTTATGAAATCAACGAGGCTTTTGCGGTATGCCCCTTCAACCGTAGTCCTTTTAAAGCAGCAAGCAATTAGTTTGTTATTATATATTGAACATATGGAACGTGCAGGTTGTGGCTCTTGCAAACCAAAAGCTGCTGGGACTTGATCCAGTGAGTTCTACAGCTTCAATCCATCCTCCCACCCCAACCACCACCACCACCACCCACACACACAAGCACCTGCTTGTGCACATGAAAATCTGCTCATCTGTATTTACTCTTATAATGATTAGACCTCATTATGTTCTTACATTCCCGGTATCAATTTGCAGGAGAAAGTCAATGTACACGGAGGAGCTGTATCCCTAGGGCATCCTCTTGGTTGCAGTGGAGCACGTATCTTGGTTTCACTTTTGGGGGTATGTTCTGAAACCCACTGGAATGCAAATGTGATGTTACTTAAATTAAACGCTTGGTCATCAGGAGATATCAACTCCAAAATGTGGCAATAATTAGGGAGTAGAAATTTATAGTTCTTTGTCTGAGTTCGCTAGGAACTTAGGGCTTGATGCTTTGATCTGATGATTCATTTTCCTTGGAGCGGATTCAGTATGCCATTTCTTCCATTAACGATCCAATTGTGTGGTAGGTATTGAAGCAGAAGAATGGGAAATACGGAGTTGGTGGTGTTTGCAATGGAGGAGGAGGTGCTTCTGCGCTTGTTGTACAGCTCGTGTAACCTTCCTCAGTTTTGGTAAGCATCAAGTTAATGAAGTCCTTTTAAGGAATACATCATGAATGTAGTGCTCATGGTTCCATTTTATTGAGTCGTAGCATAAGAAATGGTGTTGCATGCTAAAGGGACCGGGATATGGGAGCTGTTCTAATGCATTTTGTCCCCCAATTAACAGAGATACTGAACTAGAACCATACCATCTTGGTTGATAAAAAAATGTACCTGACTAGCATTTGAGTGGATGTGTCGAAACTAAATGTTTATTAATAAACATGTTTCGTTCCTCACGGCTTAAGCTTGTAGATTAGCATGTCTAACTGATAATCTGTCTCTATTGCAGCTATTTTCGAGAGTGGACCATACATCTGCAGTAGATTATCACTGTTGGCTGCTACTTTCACGAGAATAGACCTCATTGCGAGTAGATTATCAGTAACATCTTCAAATTTAGATTGTTGCACAATTTTCTATCTTTTGTCTGTCCATTTTATCTTCTCTCTCTCTCTAAAACAAATAAACGAGAATGTATTGCTATTGAAATAGTAGAAGTGAATAATTAATTTAATCTTCGTTTCTCTCTTTCTATCTCTCACACGTGTTCACATCGACAACACTAAACAGAATTGTGCTTCTTCTTTTTTCTTTTTATTCTCGTTCGTTAGGTTGTGTTCTTTCCTAAATACTCTTTTTTGGGTTGTTTCTGTTTTTGTTTATTTCTCTTTGGAAAAATGTTATTCACAATGAAAACTATCGATAATCGCCCTACGTGGCATATACATGGCTATTTGTCATTTGATTGATGAAACAATAAAAAAAATTACCACATTAATGCATTAAATAACAAATTGTCATGTGTATGTCATGTATGACGATTACTTGTAATTTTTCACTACCCTACTAGGCATTCACATGACTATTTGTTATTTGATTGATGAAACAATATAAAATTACCACATTAATATATTAAATAACAAATTATTATGTGTATGTCACGTAGGACGATTACAGATAGTCTGCACTATGAATAACATTACTATTTTCTTTGAGGGCAAGGAATATTGTGTGATTTAATTATTTTCTCTACTACTACTCATCTTTACTTTTATAGTAAGTTGGAACTATGGTTCTGACATTTTCTTCAACGCGTTATGTCAATCAATGGACTTTTGTTTGTTTTTAAGTCGTTATAGTTGACGTCGCTTCTGTTCATTGAGGTGTCAAAAGTGGTGGTTGTCAAGGCCCGATAAAGGTCTTGTACGTGGTTATGTTAGGTGTTTCTTTAACGAAAAAATTTGGGGGCCAGTGATTGTCCATCCCAAAGTAGGTTGGCCACTCTACTCTACCATACATATGTCCGATATCTCAATAGCACAAAACTATCACCGTTCATTTACAGCAAGGTATTGTAACCACGAAATTGCGTAGTACATAGGAAGAGACCACGTGACTCCAAGCTATTCGCTAGGGGAATTTAAGCAAATTGTGGAATTGGGAATTTTAGGACTATTTTGTCCATTTTTTGTGAGCATTTTGCCCAATATTTTCGTATGTTGTATGCCAAATTCTTTAGTACCAACTAAACAATTTTATCAATCAAGCTCGACTTGAGTTGAACAAACATAATTACGGTCGAGTTGGACAAAAACATGAGCTCTACCTCAATATAGCAATTTGACTCTAAGTTGAGTTGTATGAATAAAAAGTTCAACTTAACTCTAGCAGAGACTATTTGAACTAAAAATAATTTTTTACTAACTTTGCCTAATTCAATCTTGGTCGGTCTAAATCGATTTTTGCAAATGTTTAGGGTGTGTTCTCTTTGCTGTTTTCAAGTTATTTTTTGTTTTCGATTTTTCAAAACATTGAAAACGCGTTCTCTTTCCTATTTTCAAAAAGGAGTTTTTGAAAACAGTTGAAATTTTTGTGAAGAAAACAGAAAACAACTTTTTACATTTTGATTGTTTTCTTTTCAAATCTGTCAAAACTAAAAAAACACGGATTGAGAAATATTTTTTCAAAACTACAAAAAGAACGAGTTTTCAACAAATTTAAAATGGACACCTAAAATACAAAACACAAAACAAATTCAAAACTCAAAACATAAAATTGAAACACAAAAGGAATGCGCTCTTATATATCTAAATTAAACTCATTTTATGTCAAACAATGAAATTGAGCTCGTTTGGAGCTCCTTGATGTTCAAGTAGACTCACAATACATGTCCACCGTCCACGTATGATTGGTTTTGTATTTGATAAAATATATGCTTGAAAAGTTAAAAAATGTGAATATATCTAGATTTTAAAAAAATGAATTTTACAAAAAATGAGGTGAGGCGAAATTTGTTGAAAACTGATCCTAAATTGAAAATTCTCCACTGGTCGCTCACAATCCATACTGGTTTGTTAGTTCTTTCAGGAAGAATTATGATAGCTAGTAGCAATTTCATATCCTGCAATTTCTCCTTTCTGAGAATTACCAACAAATCTTGTTCGAGAAGGATAACCCCATTATTATCATCATTTATTAAACCGTATGATTTTCAAAGAGTCTCCAAATTTTCAGCTTTTTTGAACAATTACGAGGAGAAGAAGAAGAAGGGTCTTCTCCAAATATGTCAGAATGCATTCTACGTAAGGAATACTATACAAGACCCTGTACTTGTTCCTTTAAAGGAAAATGGTGGTCGTAGTGGTGGTAGTGGAGGCGATGGCGGTGGTGATGGTGGTGGAGAAGAGAGGGACTGGACGTCGTCGTTTTTGCTTTTTGCTTTCTGGGCTGGAATCATGTACTACGTTTTCTTCCTCACACCCAACCAGACTCCGGTAAGTATTATTCTCCTCTTATCGTAATTCTTCAACTCTGTTTTTTATTTTGTCCCCACTTTTTCAGTTTTTAATGCCAAATTCCTTATATGTTCTGATTTTATTTTGTGTTTTTATTCCATGAATCTTCTTGTGTAAATTATGTTCTAGATACTCCAGCTGCTTGTTCCCATTGATCTAATTTTGTGAAAAAATGGAAATGCCAACCTCAAAAGGAGGGAAAAAGCAACACTCTATATACTATACTTGATTGAATCACATCCCTAAAACCAAACAGTGTTTAGGTATTGTCATGTCCATAAGAATTCCTTGTTACTGAAGCAATTTCCACAATAATTATTTGTGGGGAGTGACAATATCAAAATCCGGTTGGATGACAATTATTTGCTCTAAGGTCTGAAGATTTTTTATTTTTTTTATTTGGGTTTTGTTTGGGGGGGGGGAGGGGGCTACAAGTCTACAACATGTCTAGTTTATGAGCCTTTGATCTTTAAGCCAAATTTCTGTATTTAACGAGCGCAAGTGCCCGAGCACTGTACTTTCTTCCACATGAAAATGAGGATTCTGTGGTTCTTGATTGGACATCTTATCCATTTGGTGCATGTTTGCTACCATGTATTGGACAGTATAACGAACATTTTAGCTTCTCCAACTCTTCTTTCCACCCAAAGAATGTAAAGTTTCCTATGTTTCATCGTTTATATTCCATTCTCCCATCTTTGACTCTCACCAGGGAAAGGGTTAAGATTGCCATGAACAGAGCAGTAGTCTCGTGCAGAATATACTTATTAATTAGACTGCGGTTCTCTTTATAATCTCTAAGTACCTCTCTGATTTAACTTTCATCATTTTGGTCTTCTTTTCTAACTTTACGATGCTCTGATTTTGAACCTCTGCAGTCATTGGACATGTATTTCTTGGAAAAGCTCCTCAATTTGAAAGGAGACGATGGCTTCCAAATGAATGAAGTGATTGTGGCTCTATGGTACATCATGGGTTTATGGCCTTTAGTATACAGTATGCTGCTTCTTCCAACTGGTAGAAGGTAACTTGCTTCTATTCCCTCATTCTTTTCGCTAGAACTACAAAAAGGTATTGTCTTCTAATTGGAGAAATGAGTTTAGAATATTGGCATCATTCCATTGCGTCCAATTTTCTTTTGATCACGTGCAATGTGGGTTTTCAACGTGGTATCATGTGGTTCTTAGGTTGCAGCATAGTCAGGCAAGGGATTCGTATCATACAAAAGCTGTGATGAGAGCTTGGGAAAAAGTATTCTTTCCAATTTCCAACAAATCTCTAGGAAGTTTTTCTAATCTTAGATATATTCTTTTTGCAGTTCAAAGGGAAAAATTCCTGTTTGGCCATTTCTCATACTTTCATGCTTTGGTGGTGCGTATGCACTTATTCCCTATTTTGTTCTCTGGAGACCACCGGCTCCACCTGTCGAAGAAACTGAGCTGAGAAGATGGCCTCTAAATTTTCTGGAATCAAAATTAACTGCAGCGGTAGGGTGTGTTTTCATTATCCTATATATGAACGTGTTTTCCTTTATATGTTTGGGACATGTAACCTAACAAATTCCACATTAGATTACAATGGCTGCAGGGCTAGCTATAATCACTTATGCCGTTTTATCTGGTGTTGATGCGTGGAAGGAATATTTCCAGTACTTCAGAGGAAGCAAATTTGTGAGTATTTCTATTCTTGGTAGATATTATGAATATGAAATGAATTGATGACAATACACCCCCCACCTTTAAAAGAGAATGAAGAAGAGAGGGAGGAGATAAGCTTATGGAGATTCTTTTGATTTCAGATACATCTCACCTCTATTGATTTTAGTCTACTATCAGCATTCGCTCCTTTCTGGGTCTACAATGACATGACTGCTCGAAAATGGTGAGATTCGAGTCATCAAGTTTTTCTTTAACCTTATTGAATAGAATTTTACAAAAGATGTTATCTTGTAGGGAAGGAAAAGGCTATTGGCTTCTTCCCTTATCACTGATTCCATTCTTGGGTCCTTCTCTCTATCTTCTCCTGCGGCCATCGCTATCTGCAGCTCCAGTTTCACAAAGCCCAACAGTATTAGACGAGAAATGATTTATAGAATCTGCATGTCCAGAATCACTTCTACATGAACAAAGAAACTATACAATTTGCACCTGTAAAAAGATCTGATCTAGTTATTCAAGAGGGGCAAACATGGGAAGATGGATTGTCCAGAAGCTCAAGGTGCACCAGAGTATAATTGTGATCTTAAAAATGGCAGGTCTTTTGTAACATTATGTTCAAATGATTTCACTCTTTAACAAGTTTCTTTTCTGTTTTTGGTGGACTCATAGGGCAACATTCATACATGTATCATAATAGAATGGCCAAATATCAAAGAGGCCTTCCTAGTTCTGAAAGTATACTTTATTCCTTGAAGCAAATAAATTTAGTAAGCAAAGCAATAGAGCCATCTGTTAAATTAACATATACAGGCATAAAAATATTAATGTGAAATTATTTATTGTCTCCTAACACAACATCATATATTCAATTGTGTGATGTTGGGAATGCTCTATCATTAAAAATTCATTATCGACGTTTTTATATTAGCATCTGGGAGATGTAGGAGTGACAAATCCGCAAAAAATGACATATTGTATACTCGTCTTTCAATCATCCAAATACCAATCAACAGCACAATATGTTCATATTCAACACGTACATATATAAACAAGCCACTAATATTCGATAAGAACACCTGGATAACTTATCCAATAAAGATACTCTCTGAACTAAATGAAGAAAAACAGAAGCATGCCTGAGAAATATCAGAAGAATCAGCAAGTGGAGTTGGTTTGTCACTGATACAGTATACTAGTAATATCAGCTAGATTTATAGATTACATTATTGGAGAAAAAGATTCATGTCATTAAACTGAAAATTTGCTGATCAATCTTGGGAAACAGGAAAGAAATCTTACAATAGCCAAATAGCACATAGAACTTAACCCCTCAAAAAAAACTTGGCATTTGTAAGAAACAGCAAAGAGATTCAGAGTGGCGAAACATTTTCCCTTTTGATGTTAAATCACAGCAAAATGACACATGTAAAGGAAGAAAATGCATCACTCATACAACTCCTGGAGCTCATTCTTGAACTTGTTCTTCAATTGCTCCCTTTTTAATTTGAGAGCTGCAGTAACCAATCCAGATTCTGGAGTCCACGGTTCTGACAACAGCTTGATCTTTGCTGGCATTTCAAATTTATCCAGTTTCGCAGCTTTTGCTTCCTGCAGATTGCCAGTCACATAAGTTTCTATATGAAATAAAAGACTGCAGACACCTATTGTCTTCCTACTTCCTCAACACTGTTTTCTTTCACTTTTCACCATATTAGAAATAATAAAAACAGAAAAAGGAATTCCGAAGGATAAAAATTTTAAATGAATGTTTCAAATATACTGATTTCACTCTTTCATACGAACAACTTTAACACTGAATCTGTCTATAATAGTAGGAAAGGGATAAACCTTGGAAAGTGACTGTTGAACCTCCTTAATAGCTTCCGGTTTATCACACAACTCAGAAAAATCTTTGTACTTGATTCCAGCTTCTTGGGCCCATCCCTCCAGGACCTGGCGTGAAGGGACAAGCAGGCCTACACAGAAGTTGTGGAAGGGGTCTGCATATATCATTATGTTTTCTACATAATTGCTGGACATAAGTGCGGCCTCAACCTATAATTAAGCATCAATGCATTAACCGATCTCAAATTTATTCATGCATATTTATGACGTGAAGGAGGGAGAGGCCATTGACGAACACATCAAAATAATTATAAGTATGAAAACAAAGTGCAAATTTTATTTAATAGACCAAAAAGAGATGTATTTCTGCTCACAATTAATTATCTCAATTGAGAAAAATATGTTCACCATCTCCACGCCTAAGAATTAAGAACCTGTCAGAGGGGGAATTTTGTCTGATCAAGGTAGATAAATGAACAGTTGAATAGAATAAAAACCTTTCCAAGTGAGATGTACTCCCCATGTTGAAGCTTCACAATATCTTTCTTCCTATCGATGATCTCAAGACATCCATCAGGATGAAACCTTCCAATATCTCCGGTGTAGAACCAATGCATGCCCCTCTCATCAACCTGTATTGCAGATGTAGCAGTAGCAATAAGCTGCAATGTCAACCATATCATTAGCATGAACAGGCTTGTACCTTATACGCCTCTTTTGTTTTGGATTCATTATTGAAGTAACCAGCAGTGACGCTACATCCACCAACAAGAACCTCTCCTCGAGGCATTGGCTTGTCAGTTATAGTGCACCCACCTTCTTCCCAAGAAACAAGCTGCAACAGTGAAATCAAGACTTCAAAATAAAAAGCAGGCAATCAAGAGCCAACCATATTACAATTTCTGAAAAGACTAAAGTTGATCCGTCATTTTTTTCTTATGCAGATTGACACAGACTTTTGTATCTAGGGATCTGAAATGATAACTCTAACTTGTAATCCATGTCCTTTGTTTTGTATGATGTACTCTAATCAATAATCACTAGGATGTGAAGATGATACATACAGGCTAAATTTCTCATTTAAACATTAAAAAAAAAAATAGTTCTCTTGAAATTCCCCCATGTCATCCGTTCAAATTGTTGTAAGATTGTATGAGATGGAGAAGAATACCAATAGCTTCAAAGACTGAAAGCCTCACATTTGAAGGAAGTTCACACTTCACAGTATCTTGTAATATATGATAGAAAGTACCTGGTCTGCTATCATTAATAAAATACCCTCCAACATGAATATGGAATGTTCTAGTTTGAGGCTCCTATTGGAGCTTGTCTTCTCACCCAAAAATCTTAGCCCCTGTTTGGTACCCATTTTCACCACATTTTAAGAATTTTTTTGCCCGTTGGAATAGTAAATGGGCCATATGCAGCCGTTATGTTTGACTCAACAACATTGAAATTCTCTGAAATGACTCCCTTTTTAACTATGAAATAAATGTGAAAAGGGTAGAAAGGTAATTATATTTCAAATGGGCATTAAACCTGTATCTTTCCTGTGCTGTTTCTCTTTTTCCTATGTAACGGTTGCAATTCCTCTACAAATGAAAAATAAAATGGCAAGCAAACAGGGGCTTAATCTCCGTCCACACCCTACTCCTTTCCACACCATCTCCCAATTAAAAAGATCAACAAAATTCCTTGACCCCACCCCCACCCCCACCCTGTTTCTCCTCTGGACATTCCAAATTACCCCTAAATTTAGTTCTTACACCCATCCAACCCAACTATCACCACAACACTCAACCCCACCACCGATGACACCTCCTCCCACCCCCATCTGACCTCTCTTGCTGAGTAAAAACCGGCCTCTCCAACAGACTCTTTAGGGTGGGGGTAGGGGCAGGAGGAAGGTGGGATTAGGTGGTGGCATACCTAAATCCTGGATGGGAAGAGGTGGAGTTGACATGGGTGGAAGGAGCTGGGGATGTGGTGTTTTCTTTAGCTCCTCTTTTGTACTTTTCGAGGTAACGACTTACGTCCCCCTCATTATACTTTACACGTTATTAATCTTCATGTAGGGGATAGTGCCAAAAAACACCATCCATGTTTGAGTAGGAACATAAAAGCTTTTGGTCGGATGTAGATGGATTTTTTAAAGGAAAAAAAAAAAAAAAAAAAAAAAAAAACTAAGAAAGCAAGAAAAAAAAATGCTGGGATTGTGGAAAGAGAAATAGTACAATTGACAATTATATGAACGATAAATTGGTATATCAAGGTTCTTTAGGAGACAAAGAACAGATCAAAGTTTCTTGGCATCAATTCATCTTTTTCACAATAGGGCATATATGGCCTTGGCGTATGTGTGATTAAGTCCATTTGCACATTCCCATGTGAAGTACATGTTGAGGCTGCCTTCATTCCATCTAGCCTACTCCTTCAATCCTTTTTTATCAGATACTTATTCTTAATATATTTCCCAGCTTTTAACTTGAGAACTTCATGGTTGTATAATTTCATTCTATAAGAATTACAGGGAAGCATCAGCAGCCTCTGAGGATCAAAACCACATCTCTTGTCCCGGGGAAAAGGATTGAATTTTCAAAGAATGCCATTTCTCCTGAACCAAAAAAGGCCCAAGACATGCACTTGGAGTACAGGATTTGAAGGGCATAGAGAGATTAAGCCCCCATTTGGGCCCCATTAAATTAAATTTTATTTCTCTCTTATTTTTCAACCACACAATTTTCCATAATATAGTTTGCAATCCAATACAGCATGACGGAACAAAACTTGTTAACTATACCATCACTTTAACAAGGAGAACTTAAATAAAGGTGTAATATATATGCCATTTCTTTCTATTGAAAAGCAATCAACAGCAATCCTCACTAAGGGTCTTTCTGTTCCGTCCTCTTAAAATTCGACAGACAGCCTGGAAATAGTATGCATCTTTGAACTGGCTCGAGGGAGAATGTAAAATTATCAAAGTTATTTAATTATTAGAATTTGTAGATAGTATCTAGTTCTGTTACAACAGAATGATTTTTTATTTTGAAGGATTTTAAGTTCTACATGTGACTTCTCAATTTCTATTGATTTCAATTGTATACTTATAAGGGTCTTTCCTCATAAATGGACAGCATACATGAATTACTCTCTCTATGAGATTTCAGTTCAATGACATATCACAAGGTGCAAAAAAAATCCATTTCAACGCTTCCAAGTAGATAATCAGGCGAACCTAATAATTTCTTGGCCCAAGGAAGTATCATACCTTGATATAGCAACAAGGAAGAGGAGGACCAACACGCCCGACAGATGTGTCATCCGACTCAGAGAAAGCAGCACCAGCACATGTTTCTGTCAGGCCATATCCTTGACCAATAGGGGCCCTGCAGAACATGGGTAGAAACACAAATGTAAAAAGCCATTTTATAAATTCATAGATGAACAATATCCATGACTGAGAAAGAGCAGACTATGATACACTCTCGAATAACTACATAGAACTAATTAGGACATAATTTCATAAAAATTTACCCCATACAGATGTTGATAAATCTTTGTGTATCTCCAGCTAAAGGAGCTCCACCACAAAGCATGAATCGAATTTCTCCTCCAAGAATAGACCGTATCCTTTTAAAAATAATTATATCCCACAAAGACGTCTCTAATCCCCATGCCCCAAACCAGCTCCCTCCAATAGCTGCCAGTCGCCGAGAATAGGCGATGTTGAAAAGCTTCTTAGCAAAACCTCCTTTCTCGTCAACCTATGACAGAAAAATGTAAAATACGATAGTACTGATACCACATAATATAATTGCAGTATCAAAAAGGAAAATTTTCGAATAGCAACTAGGAACCTTCTTCAGAACTCCATCTCGAACACGGTCTAGAATAGCTGGAACAGCTGCCATTAGAGTAGGTTTTAATGCAGAAGCGTCTCCCTTAGTTCCTTTTTTTATTTTATTGGATGTGTCTGTTAATGTCAATGCTGACCCATAGCCAATTGCGGCACCAGCAGTTAACATCACGGTCTGGAGAACCATCATACATGTTAGAACTAAAAGCATATTCATCATTGACCATGAAAAGATTTCATTTAGTTTTACCTCAGCAGCTAATTCAAATACATGAGCTAGAGGCATGTATGCCAAATAAACATCCTTGCTTCCCATTCGAGGGATCACTGTCATAACTGCAGCTGCAGTGGCCACAATGTTGCCATGAGTTATCATAACACCCTACAAAATCAAGCAGTGAAATATATAAAGTTAAAAGAGAAGCCCATTCAGGAGAAAAATATATCACAGAGTTGAAGTGCAGATGATCCAAAAGTAATAGGAAACTTTAATGAATACTGTCCTAAAGGTTGATCAATGCTATCCATCAATTACATCTGAATATAACTATTCTGAAAAAGCATATTACCTTCTTCATTTTCAATGTCCTAAAGGTAACTCCTTCAAAAGGAAATATACTAAAGCATATGCTTCAACATCCTTATTGTAAGGAATGAAAAAAGGTAATCTGATATATGTATATACGTAAATTAAGATATTTTTCTGCATTTGGAAGCTGGATGACCTTTCAGTTGGCAACCTGAATTCGTAATAGCTGACTCTATCAATAACCAAGATCTGACAGGCATACCTCAAGATTTCCACCAAAGATGGGATTCTACCTATGCATGCAGCATGCAGTCGATGACATTAGATGTGTATGTCTATGCATGAAATGAGAAGCCCAGTCAAACCTTTGGGAGGCCTGTACTGCCACTTGTATACATGATGACAGCAATATCTGTCTTGATTGGAAGCCTAGGTTGAACAGAACTATCTCTACCAAGTTTCTCCACTTCTGAAAAAGAGGAAATTCTCCAATTGTTGATATCTTGGTTAACACTGAAACTACTCGAAGTTTCTTCATCATCAAAGTATATGACATTTCGAATAGTTTTCAGGCTTGAACTTATATCAGCCAACTTCTTCAATTGCTTAGATTCACAAATCAGGGTTGGCACTTGAGTCTGTCAAATATCAGAAACAAAAAGTCGTATTCAATATCAAAGTCGTTATGGCCTACACTATTTTTAAAAAATAGGCATAGTAGAGAAATATAATAAAAAATGGAAAGCAAAAGAAAGTTACGATATTTGACAAATAAATAAAAGATAAAGTTTTTCCTTTGGGGTTTCATTTATTCACTATGTTCACCTCATTTAGCGAGTGTATTAGAGCATCATCTCCTAAAGAAGCATAAATGGTGATAACAGTGATATTCTGACGGAAGCATCCCTGAAATCAAGGAGCAAGTACAAGCAACGTCATTCCTTTGAAACAACTAAAACCAAAAAGATGAGAAGTTGGGTAATCAAAACGAATATTTTCAAGGTTACCTGGAATGCAATCAACCATTCTGGCCGAGTATTGGCAAAAATGGCAGCACGGGTATCCACATCATGACCTAGTTTAACAATACCAGAAGCAAAGTTGCACGCACGATCAAATACTTGTCTATAAGTTTCCCACTGGTACTCACCCAAGTGAAGCTTTTCAAATTTCCTCCCATCGTTAGCTGAAACAAACTCCTTACTAGTTACTTTTCTCGTCCCAATACACCTTTCCTGGGAATTTTTCTTACATGTCTGCTCAAATAAAGCAGCCATAGTCGTGGCCCCTTCCCAAGGAACCTCAACTAATTTGACTGATCTAGCATTGCGCATTGCCAAACCAGCCTCGCCACCAACTTGAACTGGAACTCCTCTCCGTTTTGATTTTCTTTTTCCCATTAGTATGGAAAGAAAGTATGGGTATAACTATGGCAACAATAACCGCACCAACTATCCCATATGATCCGTAAACTTTGAGAAGTGAAGAGGAATTACTATCTCCCAGATTCTCATTCTTGTTCGTGCTCAAAGTACTTCTCTCGGAGTCTCCCATCATATATTTCGTATACAATTATATTTTGATAACCAATGTTAGTCTGCAGAGAATGTTAATAAGATACCTAATTCACAAAACAAAGAACTGGTAACATGAACAAGGAATAAAATGCAGGCAACAACAGAAAGTAAAACAGTAATGTACCATATGACAACCTAAATTACCTGCTATCTATTTACGTTAATATGTTCCCCACACAAAGAGAAAACAACAAAAACATATGTGAAACAGAATTAGTATCACAAATGACCCTAAATATGCAATCCAGTGTACCTGCACACAGCTTCATGACTCATGAGCATTAAAATTATTTTTCTGAAGGCCCAAAAAACCATACACATTGTATAGGCTAGTGAAAAACACGAACTTTAAATGACCTAGATTTAAAAGGCCATGTTGTCATAGAAATCCATAAATCTGGCTGCATATTTCTAATGCTAATTACAAGCATCGTACTAATCTCTATAAATTTAAAGGTCCATAAACCATTTTCTTAACATCATAAGTCATAACAGTGTCCGGGCACACACTTTGTCATGGACTCAATATACCATTACTTCCTTATTGGACCATTTACTTTTATTTTATCTAATTGGGCTTGTATTGTTAGTGAGCTAGCCCAAATCCCTTTACTTCTAGGGATTGTTGTTTTGTTCTATATATGGTTGTATCTCTGTATTTGAGAAAAAAAGTTGAATTGGATTGAAATGAAATTGGTTTTGGCTTGTAGTCAATGTTTTAATCCCTCTCCCTGAATTTATATTCTTCTCCTGTTTCTTCCATTTTCTTCTATGTTGTTTTCTTCATCTCTTCTTCCCCGTTTCTTCTTCTGTTGTTTCTGTTCTTCTTCTTCTTCTTCTGATTTAACTGGTTTTGGTTGAAGTTGAGCTCCAACCATAACAAATGGTATCAGAGCAGCTACAATCATTGGGTGTCTCTCGAGTGGATAGCATAAGAGAAGAATTTAATAGGATTCATGAACGGATAATTTCAATATTGACTAAAATGATTGAGGATCAATCAGCCTCCGGAGATAAGTCCAACCATTACAGTTCTTCTGTAGAAATGGCCGAGGCATCAGATGTGCAAATGGGCGATTCGGGTTCTGAATCAGAAGAGAACCTAGTCAAGCAGGTTGGTTCTTCTGAATTGAACATAGATGATGATTCAGTTGCTGTATTTACCAAGTATGTTGTCAATGAGAATAGTGAAATTATGGTCCCTCCTAATGAAAAAGTAGAGAATGAAAAAAAATTGGTGCGTCAGGAGAATAGATTCCATGCAGGAGATCTTGATTGGGGTAAAATTAGGAGTCAGTCGTTGTGGCCTAAACAAATTCATAATCAATTGGATGCTTTTGCTGAAGATGAAGATGTTGGTGTTGAGCATGGTGAGAGTGATATAAATGCTAGGAACTAATAGTAATGGAAATAATGTTAATACAACAAGTGGGCTTAAGGGAAATATTAGGCTGCCAAAGATGGATTTTCCACTTTTTAGGGGAGAAGGTCCTAGGGAATGGCTGAGGAAGGCCTGAAAATATTTCCAGACACATCAAGTAGCTGATGAAATAAGGGTGGGAATAGCTGAGATGTATTTGAAGGGAAAAGCGTACATATGGTTTCATGGCTTCATCTTCAACCATCCCAATGCTAATTGGGACATGTTTTCAAGTAAGGTTTGTAAACGATTTGCTGAAAACAATGCTAAGGAAGAAGACATGAAAATGGAAACTGATAAAACTGGAGTTCTGACTCTTGGCAATGGTAATCATCATGAAAATGAGGCTGTAGTTATTAGTGTGCCGAAGGTCAAAGGGGAAAGCTACGGGGATGTGGTTTTTTCTAGGGAAGCTCCACTTGAACGACTACTAGAATGCAATGGAGATGAAGTTTTAAAGGCAGAAGTTGGTGTCAAGGTCCAGAAGTTCACAGAGTGGGCTCTTAAATGTATAAGTGTCCACTCTCATTACCAGGAAAATAGAGACAGAGTGGGCTGCAACTCTGCCACCGAGATTCAGCTACAATTATCCGCTTTCAAGACCTTTGTAGATCTTGCTGGCAACCATCTTACAGGGAAGGATTTTACTGAAACATTTGGTGCAGATTGCTTCCTTTTTGCACTCTTCTCTAGTTCAAATGATCATGGTTAGGCATCTGGTATATCAGTAACTTCTATCCAAGGGTTGTTGGGCATGCTGGTTGATGGTGGGGCAAATAATGTCAACCAAACACATGTTACTTTGTACTACTTGCTTCATCCAAGGATGGTGAAGAGAATGAGGCAGCAGCTAACAACATATAAAGATGACATTCCTACTTTGAACCTTGAGGACAAGGTTAATTTTAAGGGGAAGGAATGTCATGAACTCAATATACCATTACTTGCTTATTGGACCATTTACTTTTATTTTATTTCGTTGGGCTTGTATTGTTAGTGGGCTAGCCCAAAGCCCTTTACTTCTAGGGATTGTTGTTTTGTTCCATATATGGTTGTATCTCTGTATTTGAGAAAAAAAACGTTGAATTAAATTGAAATGAAATTGGTTTTGGCTTGTAGCTAATGTTTTCTCCCCTCTCCCTGAATTTCTGTTCTTCTCCTGTTTCTTCCATTTTCTTCTATGCTGTTTTCTTCAACTCTTCTTCCCTGTTTCTGCTTCCTTTCTCTTCTTCTGCTGTTTCTGTTCTTCTTCTTCTTCCAATTTAACTGGTTTTGGTTGAAGTTGAGCTCCAACCATAACACACTTACGTGGCATTTTCTATGTCTTTCACTTTTATACCAATTTTCCTGTTTTTTCCGGAGGCAGAAAGTTTAAAGAAGAATTCAACAACCTCGATGACTATAAAATTGTAAACAATTTACTACCAAAAACAGAGGCACACCCAAAATTAAGATTACATAACAAACAGACTATTACAGTGCAGCTTTGTTACTAATCAAACACAATTTCCTCAAAAAAGAAACTAAAAAAAAGGGAAAGAGCTTAAGTTCATCACTACACGAACAGTTTAAAAACAAGCAGCGGTCTCCATTTACACAATAAAATCAATTGTTTAACAAACATATATCAATTCACTACAAAAAAATGACATAGTATGGGCATGATTTATTAAAATGAATATAAAAAAGTTGATGAAAAAACATCAATTTACCAGAATTTCAGTGACAAATGAATTGTATCCCAACTAATACGATCATATCTTGATAAAAACTTGAGAAATAGATATTATTGCAGCACCTTCTTTAGGAACGAAGCAAAATGTCGGTTTAAAGTTTTTGTTCCCTTCGATTCTCGGCTTCAGTTTGATGACACGCTATGATGGGAAGTTGATCAATATATATATATACAATCTTGTCTGCTATATTATAAGTATCATCTATTATATTGTCAATTGATTACTCAACTTTAATTTGTGTAAAATGGGTCACATTTCAAATCAATATGTCACTTTCCGGGTCCAATTATCCTCCTCCTGCTAAAAAATTACTTTAGTCGGCAACAATAAATCCTCCCTAGTTTTACTAAAATCAGATTTTTAATAAATTTTAATAAAATATAATTATATATATTGAATTTATGTATAAAATATTTTATTGTGTAAATGTGTGATTAAAAATAAGTATAAAAAAAAAAAATATATATATATATATATATATATATATATATTTTAAAGGAAAACAAACAGGAGCTTAGAAGGCAAAACTCACATCCAGAACTTTCATAGCTCTTCTATGTTTGACACGTATCAGTTTAGATTTTAGAGAGTATAGTTTTAATAGTTGTGGTCCAATTTATACATTTAAAAGTATCTGATACTACTGAAACTTGAAAAGATGATGAAGAATAGTATCTTATGCAACTCAATTCTTTTTTTTTTTTTCAATGAATAGTCAATCAAATAAATATTTTTTAATTTAATTTCAAAATATTAATCACCAAGGTTGAGATGCTAAATAACTGAACTTCCAATTTATTTTTAACATTAGTCACTTTGTTAAGCATATTTACTATATATAGATTCCGTTTGAGAGAACTTTTGCTTTTTTATCTTACAAAATATATTTTTTAAAAGCCCGCGTTACTTTGTGTCAAAAAACTAATTTATGGCTTTGTTTGTTTCCAATTCTTTGAAGAAAAAATACATTTGTTGCCATTATTTGCCAGCACATGAGACCCAGTTGTGAGAGAAGAAGTCAACAATTGCGGCAGACTGGTTTTCAAAGGTCCGATAATGCATTAAAATAGGATGAAAAAATAGGAAACAAACAGGGCTATAGATGAAATTTCATTTTTGAAATAAATTTAAGAGAGTGAGACAATTTCTTCCAAAAGCTCATCTAATCCGATTAAAAGAAAAATATTTTCAAATTAACCAAATGAATTCAAAACAATTTTTGAACCTCAAAAGTCATGGCAAACGAGCCATTAACATCTCGACCTCCGTTAGCCTCCGTATCTAGATAAATACATTACCAAATCATGAGTGGCTATGCACTTCTGAAATCAAAGATGAATAGAACTGTGAGTATGCTCAATCATGACATGATTACGTCGCATATTCTCCCAAATAAATAAGACACGTTAGATCGATAACGGAAATATACAAATTTGCTGAATAATTGACCTCTTAATACATTGTTCATACAGAGCGAGCAACTCAAGAATCCCATAGCACTTTTCCAGAGGCACATGTTTTCAATTTCCTATATAAATGCACTTCATCCCTTTTCATCAAAATCACAGAAGCAGGCAGGTAGGCACACGATTCCACATATAATAAATACCTTTTCCAGAAGTGAACATATTCTGCTGAATAATTTAGGAACTGTTTGATTGCAAGGATGAAAAATGAATGACAGAAAATTGAATTGCCTAGAAAACGTTTTACAGGGAATTGTAATTAATGATATTTGATTGGTATAATTTTCCACCTAACAAATTTTTCGTTTGACTTTGTTTTTTATGCAAATTGTCAATTAAATGGATAAATTTTTTTACCATTGACTTTGGAATGTGTTCCAATTGCTAAAAAAAAAAAATTGTCAAAAAATTGAAAAACGTTTTCCCACCACTATGGTGAAAAAACGTTTTCTAACTTTTGTGCATCAACCGCTTGTACCTTGAAAAATGTTAGAAAACGTTTTTCCTGAAAAATTTGTGCAATCAAACAGGTAAATAGTAAAAAGTAGAAAAATATTTTCCACCTTCCACGAAAACTACGGTCAATCAAACAGGCCCTTAAATTTTTTCAATAAGAAATGAACAGGAATTCGGTTCTGCATCCCATCTCTTACAACAAAACCCAACTTCTAATATAATAAACACAAAAGGATTAAAAGGAGTAGAACAATGTGATGGGTAATCTGATATGAATAAGAAAAGAGAATCATTTTGATGGACGCTTTCCAGATTGGAGATTGTATGTTCAAAATAGACAAGTTGCATCCAATGTATGCTTTAACAAACTCGTTTCGCATGCATTTGTTTTCAAATTCAAATCATGGCAGATTAAGCCTTATTCCTAATAAATTGGGTATATAAATACTTTTCGCCTCGTCCACTGAAACATTCAATGCCATCTCGGTGGTTTGATTTTAGGAAGGTTGTAGATAGGGAAGAAGGCATCAGTTGCCTTCCCCTGTCGCAATCAAATGTTTTGATTAACGTTGAAAAACACACCATAGAATGAAAGTCTTAACAGAAGAAACTTAAACTGCAGCGAGACTAGAAGTAATATTCAGCATTACATGTGGCAACATTCTAAAATCTGGACTCGCATTCTGTATTAAGCATGACCATTCGGGATCAAAAGGTGTGTACTGTATTATATCTATTATATTAATAATAATGGCACTGGTAATGAATGGGGAATTGTTGGCCATTTGTCCGATATGTAGAGAAATTTTTAAGTAAACAAGAGTTGAGGACACGACTAAACAATTTGTCCAGACAACAGTTGCAATTAGCAAGTCGGGCGTCTAAGGTCCGATCTTCCGATATCTTGATGGTTTGTAAGTAAGTTTCCACCCACACTGTCCAATAGTCTTTCGAATGAACAACCATAGATGAAATTTCGACATCAACTAAATATATGATAACTGATTCGCATTCCTAACACGATATTAGACATTTTCCATATTCCATGCTCAACATGATTCGAACATTGCAAATCAAATTCGAACATACAATACTCATGATTTATTACGACATAAAAATGCCACAAGGTTTCTCGAGAAAATGAGTTCGTAGAGACGGCGAGCTACTTTCACAAATTAACAGACAAGTGTGTGAACGAGCAAGCTTACATCAAATGGCTTATAAATTTCTTCCGAATCCTCATGGGTGAGCACCCCAACAATTCCTTGACCAGCAGGGGAATTCTTTATTATTCATTCAATCCAGAGACACGGACTCATCGTGCTGCCACCATAAAAGATCATTCTCATCATCAGCATTAGCGCCCACTTTCTCAATGGAAAACCCAGAAAAGCCAATGAAAAATCAAGTTGCATGAAAAATATATTGGCCAAATCAATAGCCACTCTTGGCCACAGACCACAGAGCCCTCAAAATGTAATCCTTCAAGTAGAAAAAACCAGAGAGATTTCAAATCGAGTTTTAACAACATCCTATAAAGTCTAGAAACAGAGAAAAATAAGGGACATTTCCACCAAAATGAGGTCAAATCTGCTCTTTTTCTTTTACTTTTTGCTGACTATGATAAAGTACAACGTTCATACATGCAAGTACAAATTCTATTTTCTTTAACAAACCATAAGGCTTCTGTTGTGAGGAAGTCTGTAAGTAGTAAGAACAACAGTTTAACGTTCAAACAGTTAACATTGGTTAAGTAAAATATGCTATAGTAAAACAAAGATAAATAATCTACATCATCAGGAGTTTTGTAAGGAGTGCAACTCCCACCCCAGTGAGTATCATTGGGTTGCTGCATTGAGGAAAGATCTAGGTTCAAGAACTTCCACAAACAGTTGATTTTTCTTAAGTACCTATCATCTTTATAAATTACATGGCGTGCACGTGGTGCAGGGTTCCACATTAGCTGATTGGGCATCGATAATGTTCAATCGGACTGGGATGATCAAATCAAGCAACCTCTTCCTAGACTTGAGTCTGGTTTACTAGCCCCTCTTGGCCCATCTCGCTCACTCTATATATATGTGAGTCCATTTTACACTAAATATATGTTTTTCAAAACCCTAGCCAAATCCCTTTAACCCATCTTTCTTGCACTCGTTCTATCTCATTCCTACGGTTGACTTGACCGTCGAAGTGCAAATGATCATCGGACTTTTTCTCAATTATCACGTTTGCACCCTAACGACCTGTTCTATTGTGCAGATGATGCCTACGTGGATGAGGATGAGGCCGAGATTCTGTTGACCACTCGATTTGGACAGATTTTGAGGTCACTAGTACCTACTTTTCCTCTTCTTCTCTAACTCGGCAACTTTCCTCTTCAAGGTTGTACCGGGATCATCACCGACGTCAACCCCATGCATGTTCACCAAGGAAGTAGGTCATCTATCACTTGTTTAAAACAATCCATGAAGCATTGAAAATCCAATACTTGCAGGACCAACAGTGCAACTAGAGATCCATGTCAATAGTTCATTTCGAAGAAGAAATAACTGGCAAAAACTAATAAGGGAGTACTGATAATGACAGTACTAATAGTTATATTAAGAACAACATTAATAAAGACTATCAAATTCTTCCTATAATAAGCCCCAAGAGTTTAACAAGTACATGTGCATGTGATTGCACTTGTGGACACACAGCTCACGACACTGACATTCTCAAATTTTTTGTTCCAATTTACAAATAGTGTAATGTGAAGTTGAAGTGATGCTTGATGTATAAATGTTCTCTCCATTCCACATAATATAGCCGTTCTTTATGCATCCTTAAATCCTCCAATCGCGATTTTTTAGAATCTCTCTCTCCTTAAGCCAAGTTTTTACTTCTTCAATCTATTCAGTTTACCAACTCTGTTTATTATTGTCGACACCCTCTACAGTAACATTATCACTGTAGGCACATAAAGCCACAATTGCATCATAGGTAGGAATGAGACAGATAGCTTGTTTTTTCTTTTAATCGAAAATGGTACACATTGCTTAGTTATTGTTATATAGATGGTAGTAAGAAGAACATGCAGTTATACAATAGTGTACCTGAAGCAAAACTCTATACAATAACATGTAATTTCGTTATAAACGGAGCTTCTTGGAGAATTGGTTACCATTTATCTCTATTACAAAGCAACCCTTGACCAAATCAAGCACTTCAAATGGAAGCTTATATACGGGAGTACGGGAGGTGCATGAATTTAGAGGAACCGTGTAAAGAATCACGGTTGTCCCACAGTCAAAAAATTTGATGATCAGCTGATTATGAATCGAGAATTATTTCAGGGGATCAAATGAGCTAAATTATATAACATTTTCAATTTTCTAATATCTACGGGAGAAACCCATTACTTTTCATGCACAAACATACAATTTTAGAAACTCTAGTACAAAAGCATTTCCTCGAACAGGTCAGCTTCACTATTTTGACTACACGATCTACACGAGCTGTTCGTTAGCAGTTTCGAGGACATGTACTTAATTAATTGATCAAATAGAGCGATCTTTGATCTTCACGAATTATTATGAAGAAAAGTAAAAAAGTTACATGCATCAAATGATTCTCAGACGTAGCACAGTCGTTTATTGCACATACAGACATAATAATATCCAGTAATAGAAATAAGTAGCCGGAGGCAGAAATCCAATAGTAGATCTTCTACCGGGGCGCCTCCGCCATCACATTATAGAACAATGTGAATATGTTCCTGCATCAAATGTTAAGATTTATGTCTGGCATAGCTTCTTGTTAGATTTATGGCATATCAACAATTTTCAGAATTCATGGAAGAATGCCATTAAAATTGACCAATGGTGCTCTTTCTGGTCTTCAAAATAACCACTAACAGTCTTTTCAAGTTAATTATTTTCAGGATTTCGTCTAGAGTCTCAGGTTTTTACTTACGACGGTGAGGTTAAAAGTCGTCGTGTTTTTCTTTGCATCATTTTGGCGCACTGATGTGAGGTTTCTAGGAGTTTTTCCTCTATTTAGTTTGGTTCGTTTTATCAGGAGAAAATTTCATAAGTAAGAGTATAAGTATGGTCAATTTTAATAATAACAAAATAAGTTTTAACTTTTAAAAATTAGATTTTTATTAATTTTTATTTATAATTTAATTAATTAAATATATTAATATTACAGATCTATATAATTTGATCACAAATTCATAATTTAATTAGTCACATATTATTTTCGGTCACAAATCAGAAATTTTAAATGTCAAAAATTATTTTACGTCACAATTCAAAAATTTTATAGGTCACAATTTATTTATCGATCACAGATTCACAATTTAATTAGTCACATATTACTTTTCGGCCACAAATCAAAAATTTTAAATGTCACAAATTTTTTTACGGTCACAATTCAAAAATTTTAAAGGTCACAATTTTATCCTTGGTCACATGTGAAAAATTTATAGGTCACGGATCGAACTTTCAATAGGTCACAAATCATTTATGAAATCACAATTCAAAAATTTTACGGGTCACAATTTATTCCATTGGTCACATATCAAAAATTTACTCGTCTCAATTTATTTATAGGTCACAATAAGTCACGGATTAATTTTTAGTCACAACTTATCAAATTATTAGTCACAATTGAAAGTCACGGTCACAATATTCAGATCACATATCCAATTTCAAGTCACAAGTGGAAGTCACAATCACATTTTTCCTCACAGCCAACGTCACAGCAGTCAGTACCACCCTCTACCACCACCACAGCCACCAAAACCCACTCCGCCACTAGATCTAGCAAAAATCTCGTCACATCAACCACACAAAATCATCACGCCACCGTCGCCGCCACACACCACCACCACTATCACGACCACCACCGTCGCTATCACCAATTTTTCCAGTGAATAAAAATCCCAAAACCAACGCAGTTGCACCCCACCTCCACTCGTCACGCTACCACCTCAAAAATCATCACTGCGACAGCATCGCCACAAAAAACAAAACACAAAATCGGCGAGCATCGCCAAAGCTCCGACCACCATAAAGCAGTGAAGCTCATCGCTTGTCATTTTCTTCCTCTGTTCTTTTTTTTTTTTTTTGTTATGAAGCAGGTTCCTTCTGGTTCATCTTCGCACCCACCGCCACGCGCATCAATCGCACCAGATCTACGCCGCTTAAGATGTCGTCGCTGCAGATATGCCATTTAAATCGCCGCTTCAATAGTTGTGACGACGACGAGAGAGGAGAGCTGCAGTGGGAGGCGGCGACGGTTTCGATTTGGGAGTAGAGAGACGGTGGTAAGAGAGAATGGAGAGGAGATGACGATGCACTGCAAATCGCCGTCGCAACAGCGACGGGCACATCGAGTGGGTTGCTACAGGGGCGAGGGGGCTGGCGGCGACGAATCTTTCAATCTTTTATATGACTGAAGACTCCGGGTGGTGGATTGTTTATGTGGGCGGTGGTCATCAGGGTGGGGGTGTAGAGAGACAGTGAAGACTGAAGAGAGAGCGAGGGGCGAGATGGAGAGGTTGTGATTAGGGTTTTGAAATAAATTTGTGTTATTAATAATTAATAAAATATATTTTAATTACAATAAAAATAATTATACCATATCTGATTTTTGAAATGTTAAAGATGAAATCTGATTTTAGAATTGATGATTTTAAAACTAGGGAAGAGTGTAATCTCCACTTTTATTAAAGGTTGAAGCCCAACTCACCATGTCGTTCCTAGAATATTGTGAAAGAGGTAAGTCGTGGAAAGTGCCTCAACAAGTCAGGATACAAGAGCTGTCATACTGGTACCCATAAAGAGTCCAATTTCATATCTTGTAAGATGCAGAAATCGAACTCTAACACTACGACTGTCAGTTCAGCTGAGATTACCTCACTCACGTCCTTTGCACAATTGAGTTATGCTCCGGGGGACACTATAGTGTTTTATTTTCTGAGCGTTTGTTTGTTCCCCATTTTTTTAAAATATTTTTTTTTTCTTCTTTTTAACCACATTCTTCAATAAAATAATATTACATGTGAATTCAAAAAAATTCTTTATTTTTTTAACCACACATTCACCATCAATCTATTATTTCAAAATTCATTCTTATAAATTTAAAAAAAAAAAAAAAAAGAGGGCAAACAAGCTTTGAGTTCTTGTAAGTCACTCTTTGTTGTCTTTACTGTAAAGTGATTTTTTTTTTTTGTTTTTGGTGAATCAGATGTCTGAATTTCACCCGACTAATTCTGAGGAGTGACGGTTGTCTCCCCTAGATCGCCACCTAAATAAATCCGGATAGGAAGGTGTATTTTGGAACTGTAAAGTAAATTTTGTTTCTTGATAGGTAGGTGTATTTGGAACAGTGGTGACAGATTTTGTATGCAAGTGGCTGATTCAATTGTGGCGAAATTTGCATCATCTACTGGTAATTTACGAGTATTGGAGGGTCTCTGTGATGCAAAATGTGTGTTAGTCGATCTCCAAGGCAAAGTCACGGAAAAATAACGCTAGGAGAATTTTGTACATTTAATTTTTTTTTTGACAGTTAAATCTTTTGTACCTTGAAAGCAAGATGGAAAAGAAGGCAAAGCATTACGGCTGAGTTCACTCATAAAGTAGATATTAAATGATAAAACTAGGAGTATATCTAGATTGCACTAAAATTTGTTTCTTGTTACCCCCAAAATGCTTACATTTTAAGGAAATAAGTGAATAACGTCACGCAGTATAGAGGGTGTGCTAGACATCTTCTATTTATTTTTTTGTAATTTATCTCATCCCCCCTCTTATACATGTGACCCACAATTTCTCCAATTCACAAATGCCAGATAATCTTTTCGCCATCTCTATTTTGCTTGTCAAATGTACAACAATCCACACTGTTGCATTAGAGAGACCCAGCTATGGATTTTGAAAAAAAAAAAAAAGGATATGTTAATCATTGAAATGGACGTTGTTCATAAAATCTCTTCTTCAATGAGATAGACAATGTCAATTAGTAATGTTATTCATAGTGAGATGTGGACTATTTGTAGTTGCCATACGTGATATACATGTGATAGTTTATTATTTGATGCATTAATGTATCATGTCACACAGGATGACTACTGATAGTCGTCACTATAAATAACATTATTCGATATCAATGTGATGTGTTAGAAATTAAATTAGACAATGTTGAGGTAACTATCTACTTTAAATTGAAAGACTTTTGATCCACGTAACATTAATACATAAAAATTAGTATTTCAAATTTGATCTCTTACAAATTCTGTTTATAATTCAAATTTTATCTCTAATGCAACATTTTATAGGAGAGAGAGAAAATAATAAATTGAAGAGAAAGAAAAAAGAAACAACGAAGAGAAATGGTGACTCAATTCATCTAAAAGAACACTTACATCTTCACAATCCTCTTGATAATATTTATTTATCTTCTTGCCATGTTAGTTGGACATATTGTCTCTTTTATTTATGTGATAATTTTTTTAGTACAATCTTTATTAACATTGGAGATGCTCTTAAAAGTTTTGTCGAACAACGGGAAGGGAGAAAAACACTTGGAGAGAGAACATAAAATGAGTGGGAAATTATCATTCATATTATGCTCTTGGACAAGAGAACTAGATAACACAAAGAAACATTAGAGACCTATTTGGAACTTCACAAGTCTACTTGTGAAGATAATGTGTGGTTAAAAAATAATGAAAATTTTTAGATTTGCGTATAATATTATTTTATCGAAAAATGTGTCATTGAAAATAAGAGAAAAAAAAATGTATTTTGAAAATAATGAAAACCAAACAAATGCTAAATATTATTGTCATGTAAACTGAAAATTCGTCTATTTAACTATCATGTAAATTACAATTTACGGAATGCATTGAAGATATGCATAACTGTTACATGTACAATAATGTGACATAAAATAACAATATTAATAAAAATATCTCATATTTATATTCACCCTTTGCTTGATACTCATACATTCTTATTTTTCAATGATACATTATTCAATAAAATAATATTAAACATAAATCTAAATTTTTTTCTTATCTTTTAATCACGTGCAATATTATTTCTATTCACGTCACATGATATAATCTCATGAATCATGCTACATTTACTTACACTCTCTTAGAGATCATATTATCGAATTATTTTATTTACATGGAACCCGCATACAATATAAGTAATAAGTAATACATAGCCTCCCGGGGCACATCCAAATTGACAAAGAACGGGCATTGTAGGATTTGCAACCTCAGCGTGGGGAGTTCGATTCCTGGTTGGAGCAGTTGAGTGATATAATAATCATTTATTGGTTGAAGCAGTTTGGTGATGTAATAATCATGGAGGAGGCTCATTTGGAGCCAGGAGTATAAAGGGTGTACGGACTCTAATCAATTTGGGCATAACTCGCGGTTTACTTCCGTCAGTTACTGAGGGGTCAATGGCTGATGGTCCAAGATATAGTCTAGCGTAAACTGAAAAACCTGAATATCAAATAAAAAAAAGAAAAAAAAAATACATATAGTAATCCATTTTGGACATTTAGTTTAATCGTAATCCCATTACCCTTAGACCGGGCCGGTTATCAATGGAGATAAAGCGCATTGTTCTTTGTGAAATTAATTGGATAAATGTACAACTCCTCAAGAGGAACGTACAAGACCGTACGCATGATCTCCTCTATAAAAACCCAGAAAGAGAGAGCCATACAGAGATTAATTATAGCAGAGGGAGCCATGGAAGAGGAGGAAGCCATGCTGAAAATGGAAGAAGAAAATGATGACGAAGAAGACGAAAAAGGAGAAGAAAAAGAGGAGAAATTGATGCAGAAGAGTACTATTAACAGAATAATAATGGAGGAAGTAGTGGGTAGGCTTGGGAATGGAGATCTGAAGGAGAAAATAGAGGCCGCCATGGCCATAAGGAAGCTGGTGAGGAAATCCAATTCCAAATCCTCCAAGAGTGTTGTACGCTCTCGCTTGGCCTCGGCGGGCGTTATTGCCCCACTGGTTTCAATGCTTCAGCCTTCCTTCCCGCTGTCCGCCCGTGAGCCGGCCCTCCTTGCCCTCCTTAATCTCGCTGTCCGCAATCAAAGGTTTTGAGTTTCTCCCCTCTTTCAATTACTGCTTCGGTTAAAATTCTGAGTTAATTAATGGAAAGAGACTTACGATGGAATTGAACACAATTTTCTGTTTAGGAGTTTGCCAAAATTTGTACCAATTCTTTTTACATGCACATATGTGTCTGTGTGTATAAGTGATTATATTTTAGATATCTGTTGTCCTTTATTTCTTTTTGTTTTATGGTATATGAAGCTTTATAAAATTGGACATTGGATTGGGTTGTTAGGGTGGGGGATTGAGCAGTTGAAGATTATTGTCTATCTAAATTTTCGGTAGTGTGTTCAGGGAACCAGTAAAGAATTTCTAGAATGATTCTTCAATGGTTGGAATAGGATCCGATGCTAATTGATGTAGAAAAAGAGAAGAGAGAATATGAACAAGAGAATTTGAGAGAAAATGTCCAAGTATACTTAATATGTCGAGCATAACAAAGTTGAGGACGTTTTTAGCCGTCATGCTGAGTACCTTCAATGACATACTGTCTATTAAGTTTACTTGGCATAGATGCTGGGGCAATGTGTAGAATCGCTGATGCACCTCTATCGTTTGGGAGTCTTTAATGAAATATTGTTGGGCTAAGACATCTTTTCCTCCCTCAAAACCATGTCAGGGTCTCTCAAAAAATGTTCTAGGTATTCATTAAGTATAGTTAAATTGTCTTTTAACGGTTTTGAAATCAATTTGTAGGTTTTTAACTTTGTTTGGGAGGGTTTCAACTTTTTGTCAAATTGTTAGACAGGATTATTCGAGTTCAACAAGTTTTATGATGAAAATTAATGATGATAAGGTAGAATCAAGGATATTGAAATGAGGATAATGTTGAGTCTGTGAATTACTACAACCGATTTCAAAATGTCTTTCACTATTGCAAAAAAAAAAATGTAGGAAGAAAAACTTAAACTAAGATTTATGTAGTAACTCGATAAGAAAATGCAGCAAGAGTTAGGGGAATGTAAAATACAAAACAAAGGGGAAACAGTAATTGGAGAGAAAATGAAAGGATTCAAATTTTTTTTTTTCATGATTTTAATTTTTGAAGATAATAGGATCGATAAAAAAAAAATAAAAAAAAAATAAGTAGACATGAAACCGGAACCCTGTTTGTTAATACTCGCTTCAAAATGCTGGAACGATGCAATGTTATTGGGATTCCGCTTTCTACTACTATTAATACATGAGTGGGACTTAAGATCTCTGTATTGAAATTCTGAGCAAACTGATAGTCGACAAGGAGAGGTAATTGAAAAGAGGCAATCTTTGGCCCTAATTTGGCTGAAAGAGTCCTCGATCTAAGAAAGCGTTGAAGGAATATCTTGGAGAATTGGCAAAAGCCCAAGAAGAAATACCCGTACTATGAAGCAATTGCCAGAGCGTGTGCATCAACTGTCATTGGGGGGGTGCTTCAAGCACACAACACGTTGTTTGTGCTGTTCACACGGATATTATGGAAAAGTCTGATTTTTTTTTAAGATGGGTTCGACTGATGGGAAGAAGAAACTCTAATAAGAATTTATGTTGAATGGTCAAGAGACGAGATAAGAATGAGAGAATTAAAATATACTGCATATCACAAAGTGGTATCTTATTATAATGCGTCCTATTTATATGTAAAATTTCCTAACAAAAATGAAACTTACTAAAATTAATTGTAAAGAATTTCTAACTTAAAAGATTTATTGCAAGTACTTTTCAAATGTATGCTACAGTATGTGTGTTTTTGAAATGTCCCCCATTCAAGAATGTAATCTTCCACATTAAGAATGTAGTCTCCCAATTTGATCAAACCATGTGAACTTTGAACAAATTGGTTTAGCTGGTTTAATAGGTGGAAACTGTCATCCCCTTTTCTAACACCTCCATTATGGCCCGTCAGTGTTTTAGTTCCTTGATCTTTTGCTGCTCATGTTTTTATTCAACACTCAGTTTGATCCAAATGCAGCTAATTTCACTTATTCGCTTCTTTCATTCAAATATATCAGAAACAAGATCAGGATAGTTACATCTGGTGATGTTCCTACTCATGTGGAGTTGTCAATGTGAGGTTACATGAAATGGTTAAGCTGAATTCATCTGATTGACAGGATGTTCTTGCATCGATTGGCAAATCTATTTTTCCCCCTCAATATTAATAAAAGATTTTTTAGTCAAAGGGTAATTAATTCTTGCATTTTTGGATGTTGCGTGTTCAATTTTCTGTTTGTGCAGTTCTCCTCTTTTATTTGCAAAGTATTTGCTTGATGCAAATGCAGTCAATTTCACTTGTTGGCTTCTTTGATTCACATATTTATCAGAAACAAGATCAAGATTGTTACATCTGGTGCCATTCCCCCTCTTGTGGAACTCCTCAAATTTCAACTTGGCAATTTGAGAGAGTTGGCAGCTGCTGCAATTCTGACATTGTCATCTGCAGCACCAAACAAGCCAACAATAGCAGCTTCTGGAGTTGCACCTCTTCTGGTGCATGTCCTGTGCTCTGGAAGTGTGCAGGGAAGGGTTGACGCTGTCACAGCTCTTTACAATCTTTCCTCCTGTGAAGAGGATCCTAAGCTGGTTCTTGATCCTGAAGCAGCCCCTCCTTTAATCGACCTCCTCAAAGAGTGCAAGAAGTATTCCAAATTTGCTGAGAAAACCACCGCATTACTCGAGATTCTCTGTAATTCAGAGGAAGGAAGAATTGCAATCACAAATGTAGATGGTGGAATTTTGACTTTGGTGGAGACCGTTGAAGATGGATCTCTAGTTAGCACGGCAAGTGCAGTCGGAGCTTTGCTGTCCTTGTGCCAGAGCTCTCGAGATAAATACAGGGAACTTATTCTTAGGGAAGGTGCCATACCAGGCCTTTTGCGTCTAACTGCAGAGGGTACTCCCGAAGCTCAAGACAGAGCTCGAATTCTTTTGGACTTGCTTAGGGAACCTCCTCCAGAAAATAGGTTGACTTCCTCTGTATTGGAGAGAATAGTTTATAACTTTGCAGCACATGTTGATGGAACAGATCTGAAACTGCCAAGAAATTGTTACAAGACATGGTTCAGAAAATTATGGAGAATAGCTTGAGCCATATGCAGCTTAGGGCGTCTTCTCCCTTCAAAGATTCAATCAACGTGAAGAATCATTTGGTTCCAACGGGTGTAGACAGTAAACCAATGAAGTAAACTGGCCAGGAATTTTTTAACACGGGCCAAGGTTTTTTTAGTCTAGATAGGCTTTCCCTTGCATCCAACTGATACAGAATTTGAAATTGAAGGCTGTTAGTACTTCCCCGTCCCCATAAGGTGATTTCCACGAGCTTTCTGGGAAGTGTATATTTTTTTAACCTTCGTTGAAAACGTGTACAAGTTACTTGTATATTTCTTTTTAGTTTCAGTAGGAGATGACGACATTTCGACTGTGAAGGTATCTGGTTCTGTCTCTTGGAGTTTAAAGGCGAACATGCCTCCTGGTTTTACTTTCTTTGAGTCCAAAACTCTTGACCAATTTTGCTGCACCCTTGTGGGTTGATGATGTTCATTGACCTTACTGGGCTTTGCGTATTTTTAACCAGGAATTTAGTTCCCTGTATTATTCCTTAAAGTTTCGGTGGCAGGAGGGAAGACATTGCTAGATGATGTGGTTATTTGATCTTTTTCTTTCATCTGTTCAAAAACACTATTTGAGCTTATTATTTCATATCTTAACATCAGTTGAGCTTTATCATCAAATCTTGGTGCGTTTGGGTGCGTCTTGCTGTAGGAATTTGTAATAATTTCAATTGTATTTCCTGTTGAATGAGTTTCCTAGTTATACATGCAGTTGACAGAGGAAACAAATTGGTTCATTTGTTTGATTTGTGCTTCGTATATGCGGTTTTTGTTTTCATCTGTGCTGGATCAGGCCTCTGTTCTGGTCTGACTGTAGCAAATGGCAACAAAAAGATGGATTGACTCTCAATCATGTGGGGGATTTTAGGGTCAGACCAATGAAGCTAGCAGAAGTAAAAGATACTTCGATTATGAGGAAGTTTTTGTCGGTGGAGCCCGATAAATGCTAGTATAGAGTGCGTGAAGGTGAGAAGAAGGCTGTGATCCACGGTCATGGCATATGATACGGTTGTTAGTTATCATATGGCTTCTGCAATTTTCTCAATGAGAGAACAACAAATAGGGATTTGTCGGTATGAAATGACTTAAACTTACTAGAACCTAAAAAATTATCGATGCATACGCAAGTGGGAGATGTTCGAGTTAAGTTTTGCCTGAGGTGACAAGCTAATTCTCCATGCAATCTCTCTTGTAACCACACAACAAATTTATGATTCTCACATGGAATAAGAAGAAACCACAAAAAAATTGAGACTACTATTCAATTCATTTGAATATAGAAAAGAAAAGTTACAATATTGTCATTCTTGAGAACATCAGGGCATTTTAGTCAACAAAAATGCCATTATTTTTACACAGTAGATAAAGATTAAATAAAATTTGATAGTTATCTATTCTTGACTTAATCCAAACCTTAAAGCCGTACGGCTCGTTGAGCCAATTAGAATATAAGTATCAAGGTAAAACACCTGACTAGGGGTGAGTCTCTTCTAATAAAAGTAAATAAAATTATTTGTGGAGTAAAATTGAGATATTTCCGCAACCTCAAAATCAAACCTAGAAATAGTGAAAAAAAAAAAAAAAAAAACACAATTCTCTCACATTTTTCTTTTCATTAAGAGGAGAAATCCCAGAGATCGTAACAAGAGAACAGCTTTGGCGTCAAATATTCATTCCTGGTAATTCTTGAGCTTCTTCTTTCAATTATTTGCTTTCCTTATATATGAGATATCGATTATTTGATTTTTTTTTTATTTTTTATTTTTATTGTAGAATCTCTTTGTTTGCCAAGATTAAATTCTCAAGAGTTTTGAATCGCAATAATTCGATGATTGTTATTCATAAATGATTAATCTTTAATACGATTCTTACAAATAATGATTTTAAGAATCCAACGAGAAAAAAAAATGTTCATATAATCAACGGGTTGTCAATGTGATCCTGTCAATTTTTGCATTCCATTCGTTAAACTAATATATAGTAGGATTAGGAGGGTAATGTCATGACTTGACTTGACATGCCATAAAGCTCAATTGATCTCCTGTCACCCACATGAATCAACGATTTTTTTATCAAACTTTTAGGGAAAAACACCTTAATACCCTTCGACCTCAATTACAAAATTATTCCCTTGGGCTAGCCCATGACACGGCCTTACAACATGGACTGGGTTGTGTTGGGCCGACATAGAATGGGGTATATATTTGGTCGTGAAGACCGTACCAACTCTACACCTCTAACTTTCTCTCGAATCAATGCTGTGGGTAGTGCTTCAACCTTCAAGCATGTGTGAATGGCCTGTTTTTGCACACAAGATTACTCATCATACATGTTTCATTAGTAAGAAAAGATGTTAACCAGGTTTCGTCTTAATCCAGCACAGGAATGGCAGAACATTCAAGAAAAGGCGAAGAAAAGCGCGAGAAACCGAAGATAGTTGTGCCTGAATTATGCCTAGATGTTGTGAAAGATGAAGTGCCCTCATCGCCATCTTCACCAGTTACCCTGAGGAAGACATCAAGTGTGAGGTATAATTGCTTGTGCTCCCCAACGACACATGCCGGCTCGTTCCGGTGCCGGTACCACCGGAACCACTGCCTTACTCGCAATAGCATTTCTGTCGGTTCTAAGCTTTCAGAGTTAGCTGGTAAATCAACTCAAATCTGTGGTGGATTTGACAATCATCTCATTTCTGGGCAAAAACAGGGCTCGTGATCAATCATAAATGCATCAAGACTAATTTGTTGGATAGCTTGTGCAGTATTTTCTTGTTTTGAACCAAAAAATTATATCTGCAAATGACAGATCATGGTTCTTGAAGTTTCTGATTGATTTAGAGTCCATGAGCAAGTTTCTGATTAATCTTAAATGCGTCAAGACTCGTTAATGATTTGTATTTCAATCATTTAGATTATCAAGTGAGTAAACATTTTGATTCAGTGGAAATGAGGATGTCAAGGATAAAATAAGAGAATTGACGACTAAAGTAGTTGGAGAACGAGGCCCTCGTTCACGAGAGCAACGAACTGAGTAAAACAAGCCGGAAGATTGTTTCATCTTCCAGAAAATCTAGAAATGAACCTAACTCGGTGGGGCCAAAATGACCTAAAATCTATTATGTACAAGACTATAAAATGAATTTCTTCTCGGGCTTTGACGGGGCGCAGATTATTAGATCTCTCGGAGGTAGAAGATGCTGCAGAATGTGAATAATACCATGAAGATTATGTTCATAAAGCCTGAAATCAAAATAAAATCTCAGGATCATAGCATCGGAAGACTTTCATGTACAATGTTGGTCGAAGAGACCCGTCACTAAAAGAGGACGCAAAACACGACACTAAACATACAAATCAAAAAACACAGAAGAGGCATAGTCTTATACATTTTTGTACACTACTAGGATGTACAATACAATGGAACTTCCTCGAGAAGCATCTTGATAATATAATCACATAGGACAAGCATCATCCTCGACTTCTTGAGGCATCATGTGAATCCTGCAAAGAGGACAGGTGACATTCCAGTACTTCAACCACTTCTCAAGGCATGACTTGTGGAAAACATGGCCACAAGACAGATGGTTAACCTCTGCATATTGCTTGAATTCGGAGAGGCAGACTGAGCACTCTTCCTTGGGGCAGTCGCGAATAAACATTGAGTCGTAACGTATAGCTGGTGTTCGGCTTTGGAACTCCTCCACGTACAACTCTGAGGGGGTTCTACAACATTCAACGGAGTCTGAGGATTCCAAGGAGAGTTCTTCCCGAGATGCCATGTGGATGCCGATGACATGAAGAATTGAACGAAAAATCTCCTTGAAAATGGAAATGGATATGGCCGTGTTTACCAGAATTACGCAGAAGACTCCCACATCAGCTGGAGTTGAATACGATGACAGACCCATTTTGGATTCGTAACCTAATGGAAAATCAGAAAGTATCAACTTAGCTGTAAAGAGAAGAACCATACGAAGAAAAAATATAATTCACAACTGGAGAAGTTTTATAATCAGTTTTATGGAAGCTCATGATATTTAAATAAATGAGGATAAACCAAACTTCCAAATTTTATTGTTTTTTCAGATGATAAATTTAAACTGTAGTCATCCAACCCCATTTTTTCACAGAAAAAAACTACAGGATCTCAAGAACGGTATCTCTGGAATCAAACAAGACGTATCGATTGAAAATCCCACGATGTCAATGGAAGAGAATTTTCGAGAAATGCACTGGCCAAAATGTCTCTTCTGTTCTCAGAATAGTTCTCTTCTTAGTACTCTCAAAGTTTTTCATATTGTCAATATTAACGAATGAAAAAGGGAAAACAAGAAGAGTTAAAGTGTCCTTTCACTCAAGGCTTAGAGCTTAACATGTATTAATTGTGAGAAGCAGATTGTCTACAAGTTTTACAGAAAATATGGAAACAAAATACAATAGATTCACAAACTTACCTTCAGCAAATTATCGCAAAACAAATCTCCTAAAACACAGTTCCCACCCTATATCAATATGGATTGACAAATAACAGAGAAACTGAACATTATGCAAAGAAGATTAATTTATTTGCCAGATATCCAATATAGAACAATACATTCATTAGCCAAAAAAATCCACCTTTTCTTTTCCCTTTCTTCATATTATTAGAAACTTCCCTATTATTTGACAATTAATATGCAAAAAAGCCCAGAAATTTGAGTCTATGATATGAAATTGGAAAACCATAAATATACCTTAGTCCAGAGCAGACAATTTGCTTTGGAGAATTTGTTCACGAACGCTCAACAATACTCAAAAATAAATTAAACAAAAACCTAGGCAAAACTGAAATATTTGATCTCTGCAAAATCATTTACTAATTTCCACATGGAAACCCATCAAGAAATGCTCAATTTTGTTCCCCCCCCCCCAGAAAAACTAAAAAGTAGAGAAAACGTAAATATGTTCCATAAATTAAAACCCAGAAGAAAAAGGGAGCAAGTAACTTACAGATGTTGAGATTGTTTGTAAAAATAAGAAAGATGAAGATTTAGACAGGTGTTGACAATGGTAGATGAGAGTCTGCTCTTGAGCACTTATGCTGTCAAAAAACTCCTGCCCTCACCAAAATTATCACTTTCTATTGACTCCATGTTCCTTGCAAGTTGCATACAATATTTTTTGGCGATAATTACGGGAAAGGCAAGTGGAAACGTTTACTAATTTTAGTATTTTGTTTTGAATAGTACAATCAAAGGTGTAATCCAGTTTGGCACGACAATTACAAGTTACAATGACGGCGTGACTAGTATAACATGTTTGGTCTGCTTTACATTTTTTTTGGTAATGTGTGACTTTTCATATCTTTGCAAAACGCTTTCTCAGCATGAACGAGCAATTATTAAATTGTCGTTTTTAACTTTTTCCCTGGACAATTGTTTCTGATTTTAAGGTATCATTGGTTTCTAGTTAACTGAAAGAATTAAGCTCATTGTACATGAATTTTTGTAGCTGATGAGGTGACAATATTCAATTGACTGATTTAAAATTATTTTTTTGTCTAACATCCAAAAAAATCAACTGTGCTTGCTGTACATGGCTGTTTTACCGAGTCCTGTATAGCAGGCTTTATTCCAAAAAAATTGTGATAACTGACAATCCGACAAACTGTCTGAGAATCCCCTACACATGCAGTAAGATTGTAACAGAGATAGTCTAAGAGTTTAAAAAGTCACTTTTTAAGGAAAAAGGTGATTAAAAATTCTTATTAAAATTATTTATATATATTTTTAGTACATTATTGCTTCAAAAGAATAATGGTTGTCTGTTCTCAAATTTGACATTAAAGGTCAAAGAAGGGCAACCACTCTTTCTTAAAACATAATATAGTCTGCGTTCATTTATGATATGACATAAAGACACAGTGTCCTAATTAAAAATAGAGAAAATAGGAGAGAAGACAACACGAAAATGTCAGGTATGCTGAAATGGATATGACGAATTATAAAGATTTTACATCTCTCTTTTCGTTCAGAATTTACATAGACTACCTAACCTTTTCAAAAGTTTACTATCTTATCACAGCTAAGAATACATAGTAAGAAAATGCTGATGAAGCAAAAACTAACAGAAATAACTCAACATGGCAAACCGAGCACAACTGCAGCTACAAACGGCTTGCATTTTTGTGCTATTTAGTAGACGGCTGACAGTGAAGACTTACGCACTAGGTGGTCAGGCTATTCTTGTCAAGAGAATGACAATCTATACACAGTAGTTATATGTAGTAGGGAAATCATTCTTCCTGATAACCAACACGCCAAGTGAACATGGTGAAAAACAAGATCCCTGCATGGATTTGTCATTGCAAGGGACATCTCATCCTTTTTCAATCCCTGATTGCATTTGTTTGAACCTTCTCAGTTTTGAATAACCATTAAGATTGAAGATTGACTCAGTAACTTCGGGTTTTGCTCAGTGGATCATAATCATATGCTTCACCAGCCTTAACAAAGCGTCCCTTCACGCGTCTTCTTACATCTGCTCTTACCTTTCGAGATGCATACCTCACTTTCTTCTCAAATCTGTTACATGGTCAAATTTAAAAGACCGTTTAGAACAAATTATAAAAACTTCAATTCCTATGAAGAAGTCGAAACCAATAAATGGAGTTACTCAACACCAGCAGTACATGAGCTTCAACACCCTGCCCCTTCGTATACTTGAACAAAACAACAGTTTTTACACAGAAATTCTATGTTCCAAAAGCATGACAATCTTGGAAGACATATACGAGGTTAGGTCAGCAAATAGAAACACCACATAGGTATTGAATTTTATCCTAGATCCTGTCTTGTAATCATTGTATCATTATCAGTTTACTGTCTTCTTGGCTTTATATCCCTATTAGTTTAGCATTCTAAATAGACGAGACCAATTTTCAATTAGTGTATTATCTCTCATTAAGAGAAATAATGACGTCCAATACAAATTTTCATCCATCAATATTTTCACTAGACCTGTGTCGAGGAAGAATGCCCTGTGACTCCAGCCCTGGCACTAGGCAATGATGGGGAGTGTTAGTGTGTCCCACTTCGCTTGAGTACATTTGAATGTGCAAAAAACAAGTCGAAGATAAGTCTCACACTGTAAACCGGGTTTATAGTGATATGTCAGGTCCATAGATTTTATAGTGGTATCAGATATAGGTTATGATTCAATACTACTCAGGTGCATCTCCTATAAGTTCAACTTGAAAATTAATAGGAGAACTCAAATAAAATCTTACTTTCGCATCTTTTTCTTCTCTTTGTAACGCATTACTGCATCATTCCTGATAGAAGAAGGCATGGAACTTTCAGGACCCGGAGAATGCCATGGTGGCTCTCCCATGAGAAGCATCGAGGAAGGTCCGCAATCGTGAAAATCTCCAACACTACTCTCTCCATTGATGCCAGAAAATTGCCTCGTAAAACATAAGTTTGGATCAGTCCTACAGCTTATATTTGAATCAGCAGACGCTGCATTGCTGCATGTTGGTTGTGCCACATTCGCCCCCACAGCAGATGACCGCTATTAAGAGGAAAACAAAGGTGTTAGAGATTTCAGTCCAATCCAAAAATGTTCATGAATAACATGTATATTTTTTGAAACTATAAAAAAAATTGAGCGTTAGCCTTCCATAGGAAAAACAGATATAGCCTGCAACTTAGTGGGCATTTTTAAGACGATTAAGAAAAAACTACTATTATTGATGTAGTCATCAAAATGAATGACATGAACTGGATGTCCAATATTTGAACCTTAAGAAAATACAAATATCATGAAACTTCACAAATTCAAATTAACATCAGCTGTTCACAAGAAACACAAAGCATATTTGTGCATAGAGAAGAGTTTGATTCATAAGAAAACCTGTTCCTGATATGTCTAAATTTATGTTCTACTCGTTAACCGGTCCAAATAAGCCTACCATCCCCGTGGAAATATGTCCAAGTAGTACACTTGCTTAAATATTAATGATATGGACCACACTGCGCTTTCAATAAGATTTATTCCTTGGTAACAAAAAAATAAAAAATAAATTAAGCCTTCCTCCCAGTATACTTGGGTCTGTCTACATGTATCTTTTATAGCCACTTTATTCGATCCACTACACGTACTGAAAGTTCAAAAATCAAATCTATGAAATTAAAAATAGGACACATTCACATCGATACAAGTGACTGCTGCAGAACACTTTTCCACAGTGATATCCAATTTAATTTCATTTGAGTGAAGCTTTCTGATGATGCATATCCCTATTCTACCATGTTCTAGCCATGGAGTTCCTGTTCCCCTTCTCATTTTTCACCCAAGAACAGTGTCTGCAAGGTAGTGGAAAACCAGAAAACATCCAAAGACACTTAGCCCAGTGTACCAAGCTGATACTTAATTGAACTTTTCACATGGACATGATCGAAGCAGAGCCAGCAGCAAGGAACCTAACTGGCTCTAATCCTATACGCTAAACTGCTCAACTCCTCTTTCCTTATGGATTATCGAACTTAAATATCTAAAACAATTAACAAAAACCCCAGCATATTAGTTATTAGAAAATATTTTATATAACTAATAAAATATGAGTAGATCACACACAGCAATAGAAATTTGATAATTTAAAGCAGATGCACCATAAAGAATTACCTCAGCAGCATTACAGTTGGAATTAGCACCAGACATGTCCCTCATCCCAAATATTCCATCTATTTCATCATCATCAAATAGTTGTTCTTGATTATTAAGATTGACGCCACAGATTTCTTCATAGTTCTCAATATTTATGTCAATTTCATCCATAATAAAATCATCATAGAATTCATCATCTCCAAATAAACCAGTTCCTTCTGTTCCAGAGAAGAAAACCTGCAAATTAGCAAGGTAAGACTTTATAGTCCTTCTTGTATAGTATAAGAAGATAAATCGTGAATGGATGCTGTTGAAAAGATCGTCATATTTTTTCCTTTCTGGAAGAAGTTGCATAGTTTGCAAGGATCAACATGTAGCCTGAATACTTGAGAATATCAACTAAAAAAAGTTGGATTTTCAGAGAATATAAAATTATCAATATCTGCAAATTGTTCAAATTTAGCAGCCAACATCTAGGACAAATGAGAAGACATAACACTAGGTCTCCAATTTTCCAACACCTAAGAAATATATCAGATGACAAAAAAATAAATGTGATGAAACATTATCTACCTTAGGATTAGCAGAAGTTGACTTGACTAGCTGTTCTGCATTATTCATCTTGGGATCAAGCAAAGGTGTTTCTGATTTCATCCTAACATTTGATTTATCAACAGCCATATTACTATAGACACTCTCTTCAACTACAACAGGTGCATTTTGAGTGTCGTTCTTGCCTTCGGGACCTTCAAAATCCCTTGGTCCGTTTTCACTGATGCTCACTGAACCCATTCCCTGCTCACAGGTGGAATTTTCAACCTGAGAGGAATCTATAAGAAATGACCAGACTGAAGAAAGTTCGGCAGCTGAAGGGCAGCCAGAGTAACAATTAACCATTTGTCTCTTGTGCGCAGGACTTCCATTCGAGCTCGGATGCCCCACCCAGTCACAATTCTGACAAAGAGACGTTCTCTCCTCAAAACATCGAACAAAAGCCGGTTGAGAGTTGCATCTCTCGCACAGAAGTGTCCTTTGATGACGTCTTGAGAGGGCATTCGCTGAATGGACATTGCGATCACAGGACAAACATAAGCATGCTGCATCCGAGCGACAATATACAAAGGATCTTTGTTCCCCACAAAAATCGCATAGGTAACCCATACTTCAACTACTTTTGAATACTTCTTCCAATTAGCAACTTGTACTGATTCAAACCAACAAAATGCAGGTTTTGCACAGAGAAAACCAGTGGTCGTTTTGAGCTGAAGTCTGCATTAACAGAAAAAGGAAATCAATATTCGAATTCGAGGGACTTTGCATATTAAAATTTGTCAAGGGAAAAAAATTGTGCATCACTGCAACTTGAATCTATATGAAAGACAGGGAAAAGAAGGCCGTGGTGAAAACAAAAGGATATTCACCTTGCTTAAACAGTGAACAAAATGGCTTTTGCAAGCTAGAATTTAACAATTAAATCCCAGAGCCTCACTGAACAAATTCTATCGGATATGTAACGCATTTTAATTATAGGAACAAATTCTTTTTCGATATACACGCAGCATAATAAAACGTATAATTATATACTTAGAGATGCCAAACTATTCAGACTGGGGATCAAGAATCCAGACAAAAGTGAATAATCTTAAACAACTACAATTCTTTTATTCCTAATCATCACTAAACATACAAAAAGATAACTTTTCAACTGGGCAGATGTCAAATTAAAAAACCTATAAAGTCTTTATTTTCATTTTTTTTATAAAAATCCAAAATTTGGGGAAAAAATTGCAGTACTAAAAGCGAACCCTTCAGAAGAACATCCAAACATTAGCTCAAAACACAATTTATAAAAATTCCAGCTACATAATTCATAAATCCCAATATTTACCAAAAAACAATAAAAGGAAAATTCCAAGTAATCATCACCAAAAACTAAAAACAAATTTCTCTAAATCGACAAATACAAATTGAATTCTCCAAGAATCCTGATCGTTACATAAAAAACCCCCCATTTTAAGACGGAAAATTTAACAAAATACTTAACAGTAAGCAAAGTACAGAAGCCTTTTCTACAGCTTTCATTCACAAAGTAAACCGTATAAGCAGAAAAAAATATCAAACCTTTTCTAGAATTTCTCTCTCTCTCTCTATAGAAGAAGTTGAAGAAGGATGTATACTCTGTCGAATTCTTGGGTTCTGACAAAGAAATAATAAATTAGTAAGAAAAAGTGATAAAAGTGTAAGAGAGAGAAAAAGAGAAATTTGCAGGGAGGTGGGACCCTGTCGCTATCATGAAAAGGAAAAGTTAGGCCCGCACTTTTTGCCTCTTGCGCTTTGAGTTGAGTCCCACTAAAATATCTTCATTTTCTTTCTTAAGATATTTTCCTCTTTATTTTTCAAATTGGCTAAAGAATAAAAAATTATAAAATTTTGGGTCTTTTTCGAATATTAAGATTTTTGTTCAATGTCCAAATCAAAACAAGAGAAAAATAAGACAAAATCATATATTATATTACTCGGTTCTATTCAATGGTGGGTGTCAAACAAACATGCACTTATAGCATTTATATAATTAAACAATCGAAACAAAATTTTAGCAAAATAACCAAATGTAGTGCCTAAGAGCATCTTCAATTCCTTACACTGATTGCATTAAATAGCATTAAAATATATAGCCCCCACATACCCCCATTGAGATGTCTAGAAACACAAGTAGCAAATATCATGCTCCACTGTAATATTTTTATTGACAATTATTTTTCAAGTTACAATGAATAATATCGTGTAAAATTTTAAATAAGTCAATGATGCAATATGACAACGTAAAAATAACAAGTCGAACATTTAAAAATCTTGTAGTTCAAAGTGATGACATTCGATAGAAAAGGAGGATGGTAAACTACAATAAATATCCATCAGTTCATATGTATATATATTTTGTGGGTCAATTTCATGACATGATTCTCTTTATGGACATGTGAAAAATCTTATATTCTACATCGTAAGATATTTTTAGAGGAAATTTTAAGAAATGTCCACTTTCACATGTCCATTTGCAAAAATGTCCATTTTTTAAAAAATGTCCATTTTGAAATAATTTAGACCAAAATATCATTGTTAACAAGTTATAATTCCACACTAATCCCAAAAATGAACATTTTTGCAAAATGTTATTCTCGACATTTCAAATGTAGAGTATTGTCATGTTAAAAATGAAATGTCATTCTAGACAAATTAAGTGTCAAGAACGATATTTGAAATGTCGAGAATATTATTTTAATGTAATTTATCATGAAAGTACTTTTCGAAATTCGTGACAAATTGAAAAAAACAAATCAAGTGTCGAGAACGACATTTAAAGTGTCGAGAATATCATCAAGGGTATAATAGACAATTTTGTACATTTTTCAAAAGTGTTGACATTTTTCAACTTACCCCCTTAATTTTGGACATCTTTAAAAATGCCTCATATTTTTAACATCAACACCAATAATTATCAGATTCATCTATACATGGCATGCTCAAATATATTAAAAATAATTATAAATCTATGTCAATATAAAAATAATTTCTAAAATCGGAATTTTATAAAATGTTAAAAAAAAGTCAATTTTATTTCTACTTTTCATGTCCTTTTTTACTTTCTGTTCTGATAAAGCATAAAGTCCCAGCATAGTGTCCTACGTAATTTAATTGTAAGAAACGACACGTGGCGGTAAAATTGGCGAGTAAGGAACGAGAAAAGTGAAGCTGCCATAAATAATTTAATAATCATTAATAAATTTAGTGGTTTTTTAAGATAAGGCAAATCAGACACGTGGATGCAATACACGAAAAGGAGATAGGTTTGTAACTTTATTACCATATTGCTCTTCCGATTACCTTATTTACAAATGGCACATGACCTATGGTCTCCACGTGGAATCAATCTCCATTCTTACATTCTTAGCAAAGATCCTATCAAGCTTTTCTTTTTGTGCACTAATAATCCTTAAAGATGGTTTCCATCCCTTGACTAATTTTATTATATAGAAATGCTGGTTTTTTCCTACCCTCTTTGGAAAAAGTCTTCCCTCCCTTGCTGCATTAGTAAGATACTGAAAGCCGTAGCTAATGTAATGATATATATAGTCGGGCTTTTTCTTTCGTACCAAGAAAGCTTTATTAGCTCCCCCATCATATTTACATGGGCTAATACTCCACCTTGAAAGATCTATGGTACCGAAAAAAAGGTGGAACTAGTACCTCCACGTCCCATAATGAAACAGGACCACAAGGCAAAGACTCAGTGGCATTTTTTCTCTTGCCTTACTGAACAAGAGGCTCATATTGGTTGGATATGCTACTTTCATAGGCGACTTTCCAAAAGGTCTTCAAGGTAGATATGATTTTCTTCTCAGAAATACCACATACTATTTTTTGGTCAGGTAGCACAGAAGGGAGAGTTGGTCGAGTTGAAAGCCTGGTTGCATGTGATTGATGCATGTGGGTTGAGCCATTCCCATCCTAAGTGATGGCCCGATTCGGTCTCTGACTATCTGTCCCGTTTCATCTGAATTTGGCTATACTTGAATGTAGCCAGCTATGTTAGCCAAAAAAGGAAAAGTCATGGAGACAGTAGACTCACCAGTCAGGCATAGCGTGAGGCTGACTACAGCAGACCGGGAGGTTACAATTCCTATTTTCCTCTTTCAATTTCCAGGAGTGAAGGTAGGAAGTGCAGACGGTGAATCAGGTGTAAACATTCAACTATCTATTGTGGAATTAAATCATGTCTTTATACCTCGATGGTGGTATGTCGAATTATTATAGAGATAGCGTTGCAATCAAAACATTTGTAGCAATGGAGAATGATTTTTCAATATGTCAATCCATGATAGGGATGGCAACACGTCAAAAAATTCACAATCCCAATGAGCCCTGAATCAAACAAGACATGAATCCCCAGCTTAATCAAGGATTGCACTAGGATGGGTTTAGGAAATTAGCCACGATCCAGATAACTTATTGCCTACTAAACTACTATTTCTATTTGTTTACGACGAAAATACAAGTAATGTTATCAACGGTTATCTTCACTTAATTAGCACATTACTCATATCTTAAAAATGTGAAGTAGAATATATGTTAGGGTATAGAGGGATAAATCCTAGAATTCCGAAGGGTTTAATTTTCAAAGCAGTAGGTGGTGCGAAATAATTTTTGCCAACACCATCACAAATTAGAAAGAAATGCGGTGGATGCCCCCATTTGCTTTCTACCATCTTAGTGGGGCGAATAACTAGCGAGGCAACGAAATATTATTTATATTTAGTCTTTTTCATTTTATTTTTCCTTTTCAATTATAGATAAGTAAGTCTGGACAAAAAAATCGAAAAATCAATCAAATCAATCAAATCGAACCGATTCGAGTCGGTTTGATATAGGTAATTGGTTTGGTTTTCTTTTAAACAAAATTATGTTTGATTAGTTCGGTTATGGTTTGAAACCTCAAACCGCTAGTTAACTGATCCAACCCAACTCATTTATATGTTTATCCTTTTTTTCAAGAAAAATAAAAATCAAAAAATAAGTTATAATCCCATAACTATATTTCGATTCACTCCAATCTATAATGTTGTCGGTAAATAATAACATTAAAAATTTTATTTCACAAGCTCATCAACTAAATGGGTTTTAGTTTCGAGTTGGAGTCGAAATCGACCCAAACCAAACCGTGCTCAGGCTTACAGATAAGGGTAAAAATGTTTTTCAATTCAACCATATATCTTGTGCATACATGATATATATATTCGAACTAAAAGACACTTATACATGACTTTTAACAGACACTATACAGAATGTGTCTTTAAGGACTACTAGCACACAAAAAGAATGGGTCATTGCCTAGAATGAAAGAAAGGGGACTGATTTCACATGAAAGCCATAAATTAGAGACAATCCGTGCAAAATTCCCAAACTAAATTTGACTTATTTAGAGCAATACCTAGATATTTTGAGAAAGTGGTTGAAAAGCCAATGTTGGAAGTCAACAAGATCTTGCTAGTCATATAAATATCCCACAAAAGGGAGAGATTCATAATTTTTTTGCATATTGTACTTTTTGTCATATCTTTAAATTCATTCAAAAAAATTCCAATTTTTGTTCGGGTAAAAAATGGGCAAAATCCCTCAAGACCCGCACTTTTGTGGGTTGGTTTAAGGTTAAGAGTGGGGTCCAACAAGCCATTTGAAATTTGAATATCTTGCACAAAATTACATTAAACAACGCCCAACATAAAATAAACCATCTGTAAATAATTTTATTTATTAAAAAAAAAAGTATAGAGCATGAACTTTTTAATAATTGTTGAAAAGATTTTTATGTTCAAAAGTTTTCAATCACCCTTTATCTATAGAAATATAAACATATTAATTATTTTAATTTTACATACGGAATGAGAAATTTTAATTATTTTTCAAAACTATTGCACCTAAGAAATAGTTCTCCAGCACAAAAAGGAAAAGATAACATTGCGAGTGTAGCAAAGTTATTTTCATTTTTCATCTCCTTCGAAAGCTAGGTGCCGATAGCAATTATAAACATGTTCTTCATCAAACCACAATAGCTATTTCTCTAATGGGATTTTGTCAAACAACTTACGCTTTTGAAGTTCGAAGCACCTGAGAAACACACTAGCATAGTTGAAAAATCCTCATATGCCCTTTGTAACTACATCTCGAATTTCAACTAACGCTGATTCAGATGAATATTATGGCTCATGAGCTGGAGTTGCCAAATGCAATGGAAGGACCTCTGAAGGTTAAATTCCTCTACAATGATATTATCCGAGTGAGTGTTACAAACTTACAAATAAACATAAAAGTGGAAATCCGGATACATTTCAACTTAAAATAAATTATTCCCATCTAGCATAAGTTAATAGCCTCCTCCGAAAGCATGTTTGAGAAGTGTTTACGAACGATTTAAGTTATAAATATAAGAAATGAGTAATGAATAAGTCAATAGGTCCTTCAAAATACGTGAATGAAAAGTGACTTAATTGTTTATAAACAATTTATAAAGATAAACTATTTATGAATATAGTGAAAGCCAATAGGCATGCTACTGGTGTATGATTTTAGCACACAAGATCATTGTGATTAATGTCAATCTATGAGATGAAAGCAACAATCCATTTGGTGAAAATGTGACAACTTGACCCCCTCCATCTACAGTAACCTTAGAAGTCAACATATGGCCTTTTACGCCCCTACTTTAAAACACGCTTTCAAATATCTGTAAAGAACATTTGACTTTTTTGTTCTAATTATATTTTCTGGGAACGGGAGGCTGACAAGAGGGGAAATTCAATCAGCTGGTGTATAAAAACCGGCCCTTCCCAGTGGAAGGAGGAAACAAGGCAGAAAAGTTGAGGAATAGGACTAACCGCTTCAAACAAGACAAGTCAAGGTCACCTTCCTCCGGCTAATGAACTTAATGAAACAAATCTGGAGCTGAAGCTGCTCAACTGCAAGTGAAAAGAGACAAGTTCACATTGAAACACGTTTATCTAAAGCTAAACGCGGTTGACCAATTATAAGCAATGTGAATTTGATCAAAAGATGCACAAGAAAAAAAAAACATTTATTTTGATGGGCAAAAGGAAATTCTCCACATTATCCTGATTCTAAAAATTTGAAAGGGAAGAAACATGGATGGCATCTCAGTAAACTTTCGTGACGAGTTAAGAGGAAAAAAGAAATTAATCATTAAAATAAAACAAATAGTACTCCCTACATCCACAATTGAATGCCACCGTTTCCATTTTGGGTTTGTCCATAGAGAATGTCTTGTTTGCAAAATAGAAATTTTCTTACCTAAAACCCGTAAGCATGATCTAAACGGGGTGTTCAAGGTAGCCCACCAATTACCATGTAAAATGAAGAAGCATTAAAGAAAAGTAAATTGGCAGCTAGCATGGATCACGGAGTCCAACTCACAATTATAAATATAAGAATAGAAATTGTAATATGGAAAGGTAACAACGAACACTCATAGTTCTGTGCTTCAGAACATCACAGAACAGCGGTTGGAGGGAGTAATTTACAATGAAGAAAAATCCAAATCATCATTTATTTGATTTGTATATGAAAATGCTTGGATCTATTATATTCAAATAGGGGACAAATTGGAAAATTCTTAACCAAATTCTTCTATTTGGCTGTGCTGAACAGAGCCAGTGACCTCCTAAAAAACCTATCCAATCAACCAAAACTATGAAAGAAACTCTACTTTTGCGTTGAATGCTGCTCAAAATGCTAGTCTGATGGCGTGGATGTTTGTAGTTGTTCTGGTCAGCTGTGTTTTATGTGCAAGGAAGCATGGGAGGATTTCAAACAACTCTTATTTCATTGCAAAGTTACTTCGAACATGCAAATTTTCTTTTGATTTTTTTGGGATAAGCTGGGTTCTGCCTTGTAATGTGAAGACATAAGGCCATTTTTTGCTTCATGAGGTTTGCTTGGAGAGACAAGGGGTAGAAATAGAAGAGAAAAACAGTAACCCCAATGCACAAGTAGGACAAACTATTTTCTGCAAAAACTGTACGAGATGAAATTTTATTTTGTGTGGATCATTTTAGAACAAATCAAACATCTCTGATGTATTTGCTAAATTTTTGAAATGTTTACCAACAAGCATTTGATGCCATCTCAAAATTTAGCTGTCCAACAGAGGGCATTCATGCAATTTGAAGAGCCAACATAACTTGGCCACACTAGCATAAATGACAACTAGAGATGTTTGAGTTTGGAGGAGCTTTTCAGTAAGGGCCTGTTTGATCAGGCCAGATTTTCCATGGAAGTTGGATTTTCAATTCCAATTTTCACTTTTGACTTGTTTGATTGGCCAAAATTTCTATGGAAAATGTTTTCTACCTTTTGAAATTTTCCTTGTTTTTCATGGAATTCCTTTTCCCACCACTTTGGTGGGAAAAACAATTCCACCTTTTTTTTTAAGCAATAAAAGCAAATTCTAAGATGAAGTGTAAAGAAATTAATCTCTTTAATTGACAAATTTCATGTAAAACAAATAAACAAACATCAAAACTTTTCCTTTTTTTTTTTTTTTTTTTTTGCAATCTAAACAAATTTTGTCTCCAATGATAAGAAAATTTATTCCTTTAATTGACAATTTTCATTAAAAGCAAAGTCAAACGGATACCAAAAGTATTATATTTTTCAGGTGGAAAATTATACCAATCAAGCACCTTTAATTACAATTCTCAGTAAAACAAATTCTAGGAAATTCAATTCCCTGTAATTCATTTTCTTTCCACCAAAATTCCATCTTTCTATCAAACGGACCCCAAACATAATTTGTTCTTGCCCAAGTGCCAACATAACATGGCCTCAGTAGATAAATAATACCTAAATATGTGCAAGTTTCAATAATTTGTTAAGTAAAAACAATCTTTTTTGGCACAAGAAATGTTCCAATTGATTGAAAGTCAAACAGAGAATGGTAAGAATAGAAAGAGACAAAAAATGATAACTACTTTAATAGCCTAGGCAAAGGTTATGCATTGATGAAAATCAAATAGAAGGAAGAAGAAAAGCAGACACAAGGAAATCACATGTACATATAAAGTCATCACACTGTTGAGGCTCCATTACACAACATAATAGACATTTTAAAGGCTCTGAAATTTTAAAAACTGGAATCCATTAGTTAAAGAAAGACTATATATTATGGTACAAACTCTTAGGAAACTATGTTAAATAGATAACTATCAATGTGAAGGCAAACTGCCTAAAATCCCAAAAATACAACTTGGCACCAAACAAAGACCTTCAAAATGCATTTTAGAAATATATGCAATTCTCAAAAACAATAGAATTAGCCTTTGACTAAAAAAAATGAAAGTAATAGAACTTAGGCCAACTTGTAAACAAAGTGTAGGAAATCGTGAATTATGGAAAAAATATCAAAACTTTCTATCCTTAGTTCAAATTGATAGGCTGTAATTATATTCCTTAATTAGATGATTGTTTTCCTTTTTATCTTATCATTGTATTATAAAAGGATGTAAAATAGAAGAGGTGAATTATCAAGAAATAAACAGAAAAGTTCTTAGTCCCGTTTGTTCATGGTATCAGAGCCAAGGAGTGTCTAGTCTTGACAACCTATGGCCGAATTTCCAGTCAACAGCTCGGGGTCTGTCACCTCCGGCAAACCCCAATCCGAAACAGAGAGTAACCCAGCAATTGGCACTCAAGGGTTCGAAAATTCAACCTTCCAGCTCACAGTCGAAAGATTAAACGGCAAAAATTACCGTGAATGGGCACAATCAATTAGATTGGTGATTGATGGTAAAGGAAAACTAGGGTTCCTTACCGGTGAAACAAAGAAGCCAACTGACCCTACGCTCTTGCAGAGGTGGAAATCTGAAAATTTCATGGTCACCGCCTGGTTAGTGAATTCCATGAAACCAGCCATTGGGAAGACCTATATTTTCCTCCCTACTGCAAAAGAGGTGTGGGAGACGGTGAAAGAAACTTATTCGGACTCAGAAGACGCGTCACACATCTTCGACATCAAGACCCGATTGTGGCAAACGAAGCAGGGAACTAGAGATGTCACCGACTATTTCACGAAGATGAGTTCACTTTGGCAAGAACTTGACCTCAGCAACGACGAGGAATGGAAGTGTGCAGAGGACAGTGTGCTCTATAAGAAGAAGATCGAGAACGAAAGAGTGTATGAGTTCTTGGCTGAATTAAATCGGGAACTCGACGACGTCAGAGGTCGAGTTCTTGGCCGGCGACCACTGTCGTCGCTTCGCGAGGTCTTCTCGGAGGTGCGACGGGAAGAGGCGAGACGGGGGGTGATGTTGGTTGAAGGATCAATTGGGCCACTGGAAAGCTCGGCCCTTATGTTAAAAGGGAAATGGGCTGATGGTGGTGGTGGATTTGGGCCTACTACCGGCCCATTAAAGAATATAGTTGCTGGACCAGGTAAGGGTATTGGGCTTGAAAATAATGGGCCTGAAGTTATGGGTATGTCAATTAAAGGAACTGTAAATGGGTCGGGTCAAAAACAACAACGTGGCCGTCCTTGGTGCGAACATTGTCGTAAGCCCGGACACAAAGAAGATACATGTTGGGACTTACACGGGAAACCCGTTGATTGGAAGCCCAGACAAAGCACTAGAAGTCGGGGATATCAAGCCGAGGCTAAAAGCAATCCAATTCAAAATGGTGCATTCAATCCCGACCAATTAGAACAACTCTATCAAATTTTCTCCAATCTCCAAACTTCTGGTCAGTCTCTTCCTAATGGTCCTTCAAGCTCCTTAGCTCATAAAGGTAATTTCTTAGGAGCCTTATGTAACACTTCAAAATCTATAAACCCTTGGATTATCGATTCAGGAGCATCCGATCATATGACAGATGCATATCATCTTTTTTCCTCGTATTCAACTTGTGCTGGTAATGTTAAGGTAAAAATCGCAGATAGTTCTCTATCACCCGTTGCAGGAAAAGGGAGTATAAAACTCTCTAATTCTATAACACTCAAATCTGTCTTACACGTTCCCAATTTATCTTGTAATCTATTGTCAATTAGCAAGTTAACTAGAGATTCCACTTGCTCTGCTAAATTCCTTTCATCTCGTTGCATTTTTCAGGACCTTTCATCGGGGAAGACGATTGGCAGTGCTAAAGAGTGCGAGGGGCTGTACTACTTTGAGGAGGCTGATATGAGTAAACAACGTCAAATTGCAACTTGTGAGTCTGCATCTGTTTCTAGGAATAATGAAATTCTGTTATGGCATTATAGACTAGGTCACCCGAATTTGCAGTATTTGAAACGTGTAATTCCCTCAATTTTTTCGAATAATATTCAAATTGATTTTCAGTGTGAAAATTGTGAACTTGCGAAACATCAGCGTACCTCGTATCCAAACTCTATATACAAACCATCTAAACCCTTCACTCTGATTCACAGTGACTTATGGGGACCATCTAGAACATCTAATCGAACACACACAAGATGGTTTATCACATTTATAGATGACCATACTCGAGTATGTTGGGTCTACCTATTAAAAGAAAAATCCGAAGTCCGCTCCATGTTTATCAATTTTCATTCAATGATACTAACACAATTCCATACGCAAATCCAAATACTCCGCACAGATAATGGCACGGAATATTTCAATACTACATTGCGTGACTATTTACAGAAACATGGGATCATCCATCAAACCTCATGTGTTAATACCCCTCAACAAAATGGGATTGCAGAACGCAAAAATAGACACCTTCTCGAAGTTGCCCGTGCCTTAATGTTCACTACAAATATGCCAAAACTATTCTGGAGCGACGCCATTCTAACAGCAACTTATCTAATCAATAGAATGCCCAGTCGTACCCTATCATTCGACTCACCACTTCAGAAATTTCAAACACACTTCCCTACCTCTCGCCTTTATTCTAACCTACCTCTGAAAATTTTTGGATGCGTAGCCTTTACTCATATTCACTCTCATCTTCGAAACAAACTTGAACCCCGTGCATGTAAATGTGTGTTCATCGGATACTCACCCACTCAAAAGGGATATAAATGCTATGATCCATCAACACAAAAAGTCTTTGTTAGTCTAGATGTCACCTTCTTTGAAAAAACACCCTACTTCAAAAAACCCTCTCTTCAGGGGGAGAATCTGAGTGAAGAACGGCTCTTTGAAGAATTTTTCAACTTTGATCTCTCCCTTCCTGAACCGACCTATACTGAACAGATCATGTCAAACATGCCATCTCCAAAAGGGAACTTGAATACAGGGGGAGATGCAGACAAACAAAACGTCAAGGAGATACTAGTTTACTCAAGGAGGCCAAATTCAAAGTATAAAGAAAACCTCGCACCTGAAGCACCAAAAAAGTCAGAACCGGTGATGGGGTCTAATGAAATCCTACCTGATAAATTTGGATCTCCAAGTGACAATTTACCTATTGCTCTCAGAAAACACACTCAATCATGTACTCTCCACCCTATATCTAAATTTGTGTCTTATAAAACTCTATCTACACAATTTCGTATGTTTTCTGCTAACCTTGACAATACAGAAATTCCAAAAAATATTCAGGAAGCCTTGGAAGTCCCCGAATGGAGAGAGACAGTAATGGAAGAAATGTGGGCCTTAGAAAAAAATGAAACTTGGGATATAATGAAGTTACCAAAGGGTAAGAAACCAGTTGGCTGTAAATGGGTCTTCAATGTGAAGTATAAAGCTGATGAGATGATAGAACGCTATAAAGCACGACTGGTAGCAAAAGGATATACACAGACGTATGGTATTGACTACCTGGAGACATTTGCACCAGTGGCAAAACTAAACACTATTCGAGTTCTCCTATCTCTAGCAGTCAATTTGGATTGGCCACTCCGGCAACTGGATATTAAAAATGCTTTCTTGAACGGAAAATTGGAAGAGAAAGTCTTCATGACAGTACCACCAGGATTCAACAATGGGGATGGAGAAGACTGGGTATGCAAACTCAAGAAATCATTATATGGGCTTAAACAATCACCAAGGGCCTGGTTTGACAGATTTGCAAAGGTGTTGAGGAGTCAAGGGTATCAACAAGGACAGTCAGATCATACCATGTTTTTCCAACAATCTGAAGAAGGAAAAATATCAATTCTAATCGTTTATGTAGACGATATAATCCTCACTAGAGACAATATGGTTGAGATGGACAGACTAATGAAAAGTCTAGCTAGCGAATTTGAAATAAAAGACCTAGGACAGATGCGGTACTTCTTGGGTATGGAAGTAGCAAGATCGAAAAGAGGTATCAGTGTATCACAACGCAAATACATCCTTGACCTGATGACTGAAACTGGCATGCTTGGCTGCAGGCCAAGCAACACACCTATAGAATGTGGAAGAATGACAGATGAGACAGGGAAACCAGTTGAAAAGGATAGATACCAACGACTGGTTGGTAAATTGATCTACCTATCACACACTAGACCAGACATTGCCTTTGCGGTCAGTGTTGTAAGTCAACACATGCATTCACCAAAGGAAGCTCACCTAGAGGCAGTATACAAAATTCTCAGGTATCTAAAAGGTTCATCTGGAAAAGGATTATTTTTCAAGAAGGGTGAAAAGAAAGAAGTAGAAATATTTACAGATGCTGATTGGACAGGATCAATAGAAGACAGGAGATCAACATTAGGTTACTGTACCTTCGTATGGGGAAACTTGGTAACTTGGAGAAGTAAAAAACAGAATGTAGTAGCAAGGAGCAGTGCCGAAGCAGAGTTCAGAGCAGTTGCACAAGGGATATGCGAAGGACTATGGTTAAAGAAACTCTTAGAGGAATTGAAGATTGGAATAAAATTACCAATGAAACTCTACTGTGATAATAAAGCAGCAATCAGTATCTCACTCAACCCCATCCAGCATGACAGAACGAAACATGTGGAGATCGATAGACATTTCATCAAAGAAAATGTTGAAAACGGAGTCATTTGTATGGTGTATGTCCCTACTAAGGAACAAAGGGCAGATCTACTAACCAAATGATTGTCTCAACAGAATTTTAACGATTTCGTCTACAAGTTGGATACGATCAATATCTACGATCCAACTTGAGGGGGAGTGTAAGAAATCGTGAATTATGGAAAAAATATCAAAACTTTCCATCCTTAGTTCAAATTGATAGGCTGTAATTATATTCCTTAATTAGATGATTGTTTTCCTTTTTATCTTATCATTGTATTATAAAAGGATGTAAAATAGAAGAGGTGAATTATCAAGAAATAAACAGAAAAGTTCTTGGTCCCGTTTGTTCACAAAGTTAAAAAGAAAATCAAGAGTAAAAAAGAAAAATAGGCAGAGCATGAAATAACTTCAAAATTGTAAACTTAACCTATCTTTCAATTTTCTGTGCTTGCAAAAGGAAAAGTCCACGGGGAAAAGTTAATTAGGGAGGAAAGCCCAAGTTTGGATAAAATGACATTATTGAACATAGAAGAAGCTTCTTATACAGCCTAAATTCACTTTTTAAAGGCATCATAATTCAGAAGATGATGCAGATGCCGTCTCTAACACAGTCAGGAACCAACCTGTCAATTATATTAAACATCACACTGAACCTAAATGATGAACTACAAGGAGAATGAAATTACCAGATTGACAATAAAAGCTTGACTGATTCAAATTTGGGAGCTCCAACTGTGCTAGTTGTACCTCCTCAAGCACGTCCAGCAAAGTTCCCAGAAGGGAGCTGGTTACCTGCACAATAAATGAGAAAGTGAGAACAATATCTGGAGGTGAACTGTGTGCCTTTTTGAGAGTGCTTATAACTTGCGGGTTCTACGGAATGTGTGGATAGTAAGTTGTGGTATCACAAAAAGCGTGGGTAAAAATTATATTTGACTAGTTTAAATTACAATTAAAGCTTTGCCTAACACGGTCCATACTGGATTAAAAATTGTCAGGGAGCTGCATGCTATATTCATAAGCACAGAAACCATTAATCCAAAGTAATAAAGTAATTGTGGGCTCTCATTAAATGCACAGTAGGTCTACTTAAGGTCATTCAACATGAGGAATATATTTCTTATAAGCATATTGCATAAGAAACCGAAAGCAATTGTAAAAGAGACCAAAGTCAAGTGGCGACCAGGCTTTCATATCAAAAAAATAGCTTATGTTTTCAATCAAGCAGCATGAGAAAAGATAAGATCCAAGGGACTTGGATTCAGAACAGAATTTTTAAAACTTCATCTGTTTACAGAACCTACAAGTTGAGAAGGATTCAGAACCTTCTAAGGCCATAAATTGGTTACATTTGACGCATATTGATAACAAATATATTTCAACTTAAACCATTTGATATCCAAGTTAGTTAGAAACACCTGAAGCATAAAGCAGTCAACAAAAAGAGAAAAGAGAAGTCCTCAGAATGCCAGATGTAGATTTCAATTAACTAATATATTTTTTTCCGAAAAAGGGAAACAAAAGGTTTTATCTTTATTGACATTTCCTTCTTGAAGCGCACACACGTATGCACATGTGCCTGCACGGAAAGGACGGAGATAACTCACTTGTGTTTCTGTTACCAGAGTTCTAACACCCACGTACAGAATTTCCCAAATATGGATGCTTGCAGTGCATTTGAATTTGTGTTTAGAACTCACTTGTGTTTCTGTTACCAGAGTTCTAACACGTATGCACATGGCCCCTGCCTCATATAGGTTTACCTACTTTTAAGATTGCAGCCTCATTAATATGCTGTTGATTACATCTCAACCCACCCGAGAGAGAGAGAGAGAGAACACAAATACCTAAAGAAATAATAACAATGCCTCCATTTGGCATATTTATAAAGAGGAAAGCAAGAGGAACAGAAGTGTGATTGAAATCAATGTCTGACTTTCAATAAACCATTTATAAATTGGCCACCAAAAGGAGGCTAAGTAATGGGATTTGGACCCTGTACTGAGGATAACAATTAAACATGGCAAGAATGAGCACCTGCATGTACAGACGAATGAACCTGCAACAAGCCCTTTTCATCAAATGTTCATTCACTAAAGCAATGCTGTCGCCACAGCTTGGTTCACCTTTGATCTTGCAAGAAGCATGAAAAGTTCTGTTCAAATTTGTAATCTTTCTCTCCGAGGCTTCTAAGGCCTGCCTCATTGCAGTCAATTTGTCATATAGACAGTGGCATTACAAAAATGATAAGCATTATTTAGAAGACCATCTCCTCACATTTCTGGACAAAACTCATGACATCCAATAATTTCAAAACAGGTAACAAAATTTCGGCTGTAACTTTGCCTGTTAGAGCACAATCCAATGCAACAATAATCTTGTTTCACCTAATCTGCGTTGAGATTATATCCATAATTAACACGTGACATGTTCTATGATAGATAGGGTTTTTGCAGGTGCATTTTTTGGTTAACTCAGGCCATTAAAGCAGATTTAAACGAAGCCACTGTGCAGGCACAAAAGAACCTGCATCAATTTCAGTCACAGTGACTGAATATGTACTTACCTTTCATGCTTAAGGTTATGAAGATTAGATGTTTCCTGAAGAAAGAATATGGAGGTCAGTTTTGGTGTTGGGGAGTAAGTAGTAAGCTAGACACTGAACACATTGGAAAGGAAATTTTTAATTTTATAATTGCACAATACTTCTTCCTACTAATGCCACATATTATCCTTGTGAGCTAGCAGACCTGAGAAAAGATTTCATTGTGAAGCAATTCGTATGTTTTTACCTCTGGTGGTGAAGCAAAATATCTTCCAAGACATCGATCTGCAGTGCAAAAGATAATCTTTAGCAAGAGTGAATGAACATGGTGAAGTAACAGGCAAAACTAAACTTCTGCCACCGTGAACTCAAAAGTCAAGCTAAAATGCAAAGACTGTCCTCATGTGGCATCTTGTAACATAAAGCCACACAAGGAGAGCATTTTATTTTATTTTATTTTTTTTGGGATAAGTTAGTCAGAGATAAAGGGAGGCATACCGCCTTTGAATTAAGCTCCTTGGTCGACAGAAAAATCAATTGTTTAATATCCTCTGAGAATTTTGAATAAATCTGCAAGGTGAAAACTTAGAGGTTGATGAGTCAGAAAGAGCTAGTTGCTAACTCAGCAGGCCCAGCTAGATAGATAAAATGGCAATATAAATAGCACCTGAAGCACAGCAGTCCATTTCTTCCATTCATGACCAATCTTGATTGCTCCTTTGCTACCATCATTGGGATATTCCAATGTTTGTGGATCACAACACCCACCTTTCTGACGTTCAGGAATCCTCTGCATCCTAGTTATTTCATTTCTATGTGATTCTATATTTTTTCTCTTGAGCGCAGAAAAATTTGCTGTTTGTTCTACTGCTGATTGGACTTGGGAGAAAGTAAATTGGAGGAATGTTGATTGTCTATTTCTTTCCTGAAGGGGCTTTGTGCAAGGAATTCTACAAGACTCTGATGTGAGCTATTCTGAGAATCTGAGCAGCAGAATAAAAGCCAGATTTAATATTTATAATCGGTCTCATACATTATTAGAATGGACCAAACAGACAGCGGATTCAGGTAGGTTTCTCTCCTCAAGATTTCAGAGATTCTTCTAAATGAACAGGATTGGACCTTATTACATATTTCATAAGGTACACAAATTTCTATAATTAGTCTAGATGATAATAAAATTGAGATATAAATGTCAACAAAATTACTCAGAACTGACCTGAAACCTTGGCTCATTAGAATTCCTACCGGCAGAAGGGGAAACAGAGACAAGGGAAACATCTATGAATTCTCTTGCCAGTAGGTTATCTTCAGGCCTGGAGATGTCCTTGCCAGATTGAAGACCTCCATCCAGCATTGCAGATTACATAATTTGCACCTTTTCATGCTTCACGGGAGTTACATGGTTGTCAGTGGTTTCATAAACTTCCTTCTCAGTTAAGCTTTGGCACCTCTTGCTTTCACTTCAGTTAAGTTTTAGAATCCCCTGATTTCAATAATAGGTTAGCTCAACTCTTCTATCCTCTCCGTATATAAAGAATCCATATCAGCAGTTGGAGTTGAGAGATTAGTATCTATAACACTTCCCTTAAGAGATGAATCTCGGACTGGGTCAAAATCTGGAAGTTGGGAAAACTGATTCTGCTGCTCTAAGTCCTTAGATTGGCCACCTTGATTCGCTGGAGAAGTTGGAAATTTATTTTCCAATCTTTTACCAAGAGAAGTAACATATCCATGAGGAGAGACAATTGCTTTTGCTCCTTTACCTGAAGTGGTCTTGGTCAATGAGGATTCAGTTCTGGAAGTAAATAGTTCAATGTCACTGGTATGTTTTGATGTTATAAAAATTTGCTCCTTTTTATTTCCAGACCCCGTGAACTCAGAGGGTGAAGCTGCGTTGTGATCTGCGTGAAGAATCGTGGCATGCATATCATTTGCATATTTTCCACTCTTTGTATGGGCCAAAGATTCTTCCAAATGATTTCCCCTGAAATTATGATTTGGGCTCTCAAACCTGTTTCCAATGACGCTGAACGTTCTTTTTTGTTCTTTCTAACTTGATAGCTTCTCTCCATTAACAGAGTCCTCGACATGTTTAATTTTAAAATCTTCGTGTTCTTTCTCCTTAAAAGTATCAAAAGGAGAGGATTCTGAAAAATCCAGTGACTTGACATATGATTTGTCAATTCCAGAACTGAAGGAAGAAGAAAAGCTTGATTTCTCGAATAATTCAAGTTAAGAAATGCTTTTCTCTCAAGACGTTTTATGCTTTCACTACTCAGAAAGGAATGATGTTTTTGGAAAGGAGTCCCCATTCTCGTAAGTTTAGATGGAGAAGAATTACTCGGTGATGTTTGTCTCCGTTTAGAAGGTAAGGATGTAGATCCTACCATTGGAGATTCAGATTCATTGCGTGAATGCTGATTAAACTGGCTACATTTGTTATTTGTTATTCCGTGAGTGTCTTTAACAGACTCCTCCACAAAATTGTCCTGTAAATTACACCATAAAAGAAATAAGATAAACAAGACTGTGGAGTGGATGAAATTCAGTATGTAATTTATTCAACCTTTAAACCTGCACAACCCTCTCAAAGGCTTTCTTGAAAGACTATAATGGAATAATCCAACAACTACCAGCTGTTTGATAGAAAGCAACTACAATGACCACAGTTATAGTTACAGATCTCCGAATACAGCGTATGCTCGTAGAGAATTATGCATGTCAATAAAGACAACTGAAAAAGTACTAGGTATAAACTACAATTGCATATTTAACAGGTGTGAGCTATGCACGCATTGACAACTGAATATGTATCAGAAGCAATGTATAATGATGACAACTGGCCATGGAAAAATAGACCAGATGGTTGTGTGAAGTGTAGAAACAAATTCAGTTTAAAACATTTTACTGTTCAGGAATTATTAAAATACAACAGAAATTTGAAACTGCCTTTGCCTTCGTAACAAATTAGTTGAATGCAGTTATTGAGAATAAAATGAAGGCAAAAATTCTATCATACATACAACATATGTGAGAAGTTTCCATAAAATGTCAAGTTATCTACTAGAAAAATATTATCCAAATATATCATATTTATATAAAATTAAGTTTGATAAATACATTAAAATACCCTTTAAGTCTAAGATTTTGGAAAGATTTAAAAGAAAAATGAAGATAATGCCCCATATAAAAATGATGAAGCACAAGGAAGAACGAGAACTAATATTGCAGCATAGAAGCATTTCAAACAAGCGATTTCGAAGTTATCGCGCAACACACTCAAAGAGCGTCTGTTTGAGAAAATAAATATAGGATAATAAATTGTAGGAGCGTGAATGAGTATACTTACTTTACTCAACTGATTGAGTGACCTATTCTGGTTATCCTAGGAGATGTCAAAAGCTGCAGTGTTGCTAGGATTAAATGAAAAACTTTGAGGGGGATGATAATTAGGAAAGGTTCCATTACCACCATTTGCCTCCTGAAATTTGTCGGAAACATCTATACTCAAATAATCATGAGAAATGACCGTGCTTATTTCTTGCTTTGAAAATTCACCTAAATCCATAAAGCTATCCCGATCATATGATGATATAGAAAGGATACTTTTCATCCTTCCAGGTGACTGTGAAGCATTAATATCATTAGAGGCACCAACTCGAGCAAAAAATTTCTGCTTTCCTCCAAAAGTGCAAACAATCTTGGTGACAATCTCTCATAGTTATACTTATTAGGGTTTTCGCCAACAAGACTCATATCATTAGAATCATGACTTCCACTAACATTTTTGGCCAGAATGGACGATTCGGAAATCGGCTTCTTAACTAAAGTCAATTTCATGACACTTCCTACATTCTCATTTGTTGGCGTTTTCTCTTCAAAGTCAAAGGAGAGATGAACACCAGTTGGGATCTTTAAGTCTACTCCAGACTCGGATCTTGCAATACTACGAAAATGCAGGGAAAATGCAGTCAAATCCATTGTAACATCATGATTATCATCCGAGGCTGCAGCGTCAGACAATCGGCCAGGCCTTATGAAACTAGCTGATAGCCTGATACAGGCCCAAAGAAATTATTTTCTGAGAAGAAAATAGATAGTAATTTATCAATTCAGAAAAGAAAACCTAGAGAATTGAAGTCTTGAAGAAAGTGAAAAACGAAAAAGTCTAGAGGATCCTAGCTAATCAAAAGAAAATGAGAAATACCTACTCCTGCTGCTGCACCAATAACCGGTCATTTTAATAAACAAATCACTTCTTAAAAATGTCTTCAAACCATGACATAATGTATGCTATAATTCATTAAAAATGAAGAATATTTACTATTGTGATGAAGAAAATCGTACAACGCAATCTTCAATCTGACCGTAACCATAATGAATGAAAAGCATAAAATAAGCCAGGGGCAATTATAAGTACAGTGATTAGGTCATGCATGGCTAGTAATAGGCAAGCAAAATAGATTTTTCCTTTGGTCTGCGGTAGCAGTTTGACTAGCTTAAACCTCGGTAATTTGATAATTAGGTTTATTCAGCACAAAATTTATAGATTCTGCTAGTATGAATGAACTGGTTAGATATTAAGTGACATGTATATGGTATATGAAAGCCAAATTATGTTTTAACTGTGTGTAAATAAAATATGAAAATATATGCATTACAAATATACAAGTATGAAAATAACTTAGCATATGCATACAATATCATGTAGGAGAATAACTTAATATGATATGCAAGAATTATACAAGCGATCCCTCAGTAATTGCTGAGAGTGCAATAATCCCTCTTTACAATGTTCTAAAAGCGTCAAAAAGAGAAAATCACCAATGGACCTACCTCTTCAGTCTATCAGCATTCTGCTATAAAAAAATGATTGCCGAGGCATCTGACAGCATTCTATGAGACAGCAAATATGTTACAGCAGATGAAGGCGCTCTTTGTGATAAAAAAGATGGAAATAGCTGCTTATTCAAAAGAGCTAAAGCAGTTGCATAGTAAATTTTGCAGAATTTTTTGCTCAAATTTTTCTATCAGAAACTAGGAGAATAACATTACTTGTTAGTTGTTAGTGCATTGAAAAGCTCTCATCCATCTGTTGAACATTACAGTATCACCAAAATGCGTAAGGACATGACCCATTTGGAGCAACAGACACAGTAAGTTCTGTAAATTAGTGGTAAGAACACGTTATCTGTTATTCATTGAACCATCGCAGTACCTAATTCCCTCAAAAGCTATAAGAATTCTTAGTAAAGAGATAATTAATTAAACATGAAAACAATGTCGGAAGGCCTAGACAAGCTGCATGCTTGAGAAGGAACATTAAGAAAAGCAGCATAAAATAAGAAGCTGGAAAGAGAACATTTTGAAAAGGCCCAAATACATTTCATGAACAAAGTGAAGACACTTGCCATCATTGGAGGTGGCGGAACCAATGGTGCTACCGGGAGAAGGCGATTCCATGGGACGTGTTAGAAAAGATGGTTTGGTGGACCAAACTGCACAAGACATGAAGGCAAGGGTTAAAGGAGCAATTAGCAAAGAGAAAGACAAAAACGTAATACAAGAAAATAGCAACTATGCTATATCAGAATTTGAAGAAAAAGGAATCTGGCAGAACAACTTCTTGAACGGAATTACTCACAGCACCACTAACCCTCCTTGATTCTAGGGATTACAGATATTGCGTGCATACCTAACTTTGAGAGAAGATTGTGGAAATTGTATGTATTGTATGTGTTTATCCTGGTGTATAAATAGGGTCATTATATTCCTGTATCAGAAATATCGAAATCAATTCATTGAGGAAGGAAAATTGCCTTCTCAAATTTTAGAGTTTCTATTTTTTATCTTGGTATCAGAGCCAATCCATGGCTAATGAATCGCCTCCTATCTCGGACTCTAGCTCCACAAACCCAGGTACCGCAAATCTCAGCTCAACAACTCAAGTTCCAGTTCTTGGGAGCAATTTTACTCCCTTTGGGATGAACTTGACCCAAGCAGCCTCGGTTAAACTAGACAAAGATAACTTCCTTCTTTGGAAAAATGTTATAATGCCAATTGTGAGAGGTCATGGCTTGGAAGGGTATTTACTGGGCACCAATGAGTGTCCCCATCAGATTATCAACACTCAAATCACAACTGAGACTAGAGTCATGGTTAGAACATCCCCTAACCCTGAGTATTCTAGGTGGATGTCCATTGATCAACTACTGATGGGGTGGTTGTACTCCTCAATGACATCAGAAATTGTGATGCGTGTGATGGGATGTAATAGCTCAAGTGAGCTTTGGAGAGCCATAAATGAGAATTATGGGATTCTCAACAGGTCCAAAGTGACCTTTCTCACATCTGAGTTGCAAAGAACGAGGAAAGGATCCATGTCTATGGATCACTATCTCAGCACTGTTAAACAGCTTGCTGATAATCTTGAAATAGCTGGGAAGAAGATAGAGCATACTGATCTAGTAACTCAAGTCCTGGCTGGGCTTGATGAGGAATACACTCCAATTGTAGTGCAAGTCAACAGCAAGGATCAGATCTCTTGGCATGAGTTGTCTTCCATACTCATGACTTTTGAGAGTAGGCTGGACTACCTTAGCCAAGTCAGAACCAACTTTGGCTCAATTAATCTCACTCAAAGAAATCCACAGAATAACAGTGCTTATAGTGGAAGAGGAAACAGAGGTGTTAGAGGCCACAATTTCAGAGGTAGAACAAGAGGCAGAGGCAGAGGCAGGTTTGGAAGATCAAATGAAACAAGAAATCCTTGTCAGATATGTGGCCTGAGTAATCACACTGCTGCATGGTGTAACAACAGATTTGATGAGAGATACATGGGAAAAAGGCCTAGTGATCAGATTCCGAACTCTCATCCATCTGCCTGTATTGCAAATCCAAGCTCAGTAGAGGACCAAGCTTGGTATGCTGATTCTGGAGCCAGCCATCATGTCACTACAGATAGAGACAATGTTGCTGAAGCAAAAGAATATGGAGGTAAAGAAAAAATGGTTGTAGGTAATGGTACTGCATTACAAATTTCTTATGTTGGCTCAAAGATGTTTGATATTGAAACTGGAAAGACACTTGTTTTGAAAAAGTTGTTACATGTGCCTAAAATAAGAAAGAATCTTATAAGTGTTTCCAAGTTAACCTCTGATAATAATGTCTCAGTTGAATTTTTCCCTAACAATTGTGTTGTGAAGGATCTACAAACAAGGAAGGCCCTAGTGCAGGGGAAGCTTAAAGGAGGATTATATCAGCTGAATCTTCCTAATCACAACACAAGAATTCCAAAAGCAAGTCCTATCAACCATCATCAGCCAAATAAACCTCAATTTATCCTCAACACTAGTCTATCTGGATCTACAAAGTCTATTGGAGACAATGCCTTAGAATCACATATTGAAACCTGGCACAGAAGACTAGGACATCCCCCTACCTCTGTGTTACTTCAGTTTTTGAAATCCTGTAATAAACTCAAATCTATCAGTAATAAAAAATTTCCTTTCTGTGAAGCTTGTCAGTTTGGTAAATCACATGCATTGCCTTTCAAATTATCTTCATCTCATGCTAAAATGCCACTTGATTTGGTTCACACTGATATATGGGGACCAGCTCCTATTAATTCTACCTCAGGATTTAAGTACTATGTTCTATTTGTAGATGACTGTACTAGGTATACCTGGATTTATCCCTTAAAACACAAATCTGAAGTACTGCACTACTTTACACAGTTTAAAAGACTAGTTGAAAACCAATTTGAAAGGAAGATCAAAATCATCCAATCAGATATGGAGGGAGAATATAAAAGTCTAGACAAGATAGCCTTTGAATCAGGAATTGAATTAAGGTATTCTTGTCCACACACATCAGCACAAAATGGAAGGGCAGAGAGAAAACATAGACACGTAACTGAGACTGGTCTAACCCTGTTATCCCAAGCACACATGCCCCTATACTACTAGTGGGAAGCTTTCCTAACTGCAACATATCTCATAAATAGGATGCCTAGTTTAACTCTTCAATATAAATCACCTTATGAGCTCTTATTCAAACATAATATTGACTACCAACTTCTTAAAGTGTTTGGATGTTCTTGTTATCCATGCTTAAGACCATATCAAAAGCACAAGTTTGATTTTCACTCTCAGGGATGTGTATATCTAGGACCTAGTATATCTCACAAAGGGTTCAAGTGCCTAAGTCCTAGTGGTAGAATTTATGTCTCCAGGCATGTTATCTTTGATGAAAACTCATTTCCCTTCAAAAAAGGTTTTCTCAACAAAATATCTCAAGACAAATATTCTCCCACCACTTTTCATCATCTACCCTTTGAAATTGGTTCCCACAAAAGACTCACAAATTCATCTAAGTCAAGTCCTTACAAAAGAACCCTAGATTCAGCTGATGTAATGCACTTCACAAAAGAACCTGCACAAGGGCCCCTTGCTGAAAATGGAGTGAATGAGAATGAAGGAGGGATGGTACATGATGAAGGATCTGATATGGAACAGATACAAGAAACTGAACAGAGTGATATACAGTTTGGTGTCCAGCCTGAATCCTCAGAACATGAGATTGAATTGAGAGGTGAGGCTGGTATGCCATAAAAGGAACAGACATCAGAACATCCTATGGTGACCAGGTCTAAGGCAAGAGTCTTCAAACCAAAGTTTTATGCTGATGTTGTAACAAGTTCAATGGATGAGATAGAACCAGTCAGTGTACATGAAGCTTTGAAAAGTGAAAAATGGTGCAAGGCTATGAATGAAGAGTATGAAGCATTGATCAGAAATAAAACCTGGGTGTTGGTTCCTCCAGAGCCTAAAATGAAAGTGATAGGCTGCAAATGGATATATAAATTGAAACATGATACAGATGGAAAAATTCAGAGGTATAAAGCCAGGTTGGTGGCAAAAGGGTTTCTACAGACATCAGGTATTGATTATTATGAGACCTTTAGTCCAGTAGCTAAGGCACCAACTCTAAAGATCATTCTCACACTGGCTATCTCAAAAGGTTGGGAAGTAAGGCAAGTTGACATCAATAATGCATTTCTTAATGGGAAACTGGAAGAAACAGTTTATATGGAACAACCTCAAGGGTTCGTAGATCAAGATAAACCACTCTTTATATGCAAGCTCAGCAAAGCTCTCTATGGACTTAAACAAGCCCCTAGAGCTTGGCATGATACATTGAAAGAAACACTACTGAAGTGGGAACTTATGCAATCAAAGGCTGATAACTCAGTATTTTATCAGGTAACACAGGACTTTGTGATCTATTTACTGGTCTATGTTGATGATATTATAATAACGGGAAGTTGTGGTACAAGGGTACAGAAGCTAATTGAAAAGTTGAATACAACTTTTGCCTTAAAGGACATGGGCAGTCTGAAGAAGTTTTTGGGTATCGAGTTCTACAGAGACGAGATTGGATTGCATATGTCACAGAAAAGATATGCTATGGATACACTAAAAAAGTTTGGCTTTGAAAACTTGAAACCTAGTGTTACACCAATGGCAGCTGGGAAATTTATAGCCAAAACAGAAGGACAAAGTCTAGAGAATTCAACCCTGTTCAGAAGTGCAGTAGGTGCTCTCCAATATCTAACACATACCAGGCCGGACATCACATTTGCAGTGAACAAAATTAGTCAATATCTTCAGTATCCAACTGATGCACATTGGAATCTATTAAAACGATTTTTCAGATACATTAAAGGAACACTTTACATAGGGTTGATCATTCAAAAGGCACAAGATCTTAATATTGTTGCTTATGGTGATGCAGATTGGGCGTCATGCCCAGATGACAGGAAATCTACTGTGGGATATTGTGTATATCTTGGGGGTAATCTAATTTCCTGGTGTTCCAAAAAGCAGCAAGTGGTGGCAAGGTCTAGTATTGAGGCAGAATATAGGACTTTAGCTCATACCACAGCAGAAATCATTTGGATTCAGTCACTGACACTGTTACATGAACTAAGTATTACTCAGACAGAGGTACCCAGAATTTGGTGTGATAATCTAGGGGCAAGTGCTCTAGCCTCCAATCCAGTCTACCATGCACGAACTAAGCACATTGAGCTTGATGTGCATTTTGTTCGTGACAGAGTTTTAGCTAAGCAACTTACAATCAGCTATGTTCCAACAGCAGATCAAGTAGCTGACATTCTAACCAAACCGTTGTTGAATTCTAGGCATTTATATCTACGAAGCAAGCTTGGAGTTACAGAGACTACCTCCAGCTTGAAGGGGGCTGTTAGAAAAGATGGTTTGGTGGACCAAACTGCACAAGACATGAAGGCAAGGGTTAAAGGAGCAATTAGCAAAGAGAAAGACAAAAACGTAATACTAGAAAATAGCAACTATGCTATATCAGAATTTGAAGAAAAAGGAATCTGGCAGAACAACTTCTTGAACGGAATTACTCACAGCACCACTAACCCTCCTTGATTCTAGGGATTACAGATATTGCGTGCATACCTAACTTTGAGAGAAGATTGTGGAAATTGTATGTATTGTATGTGTTTATCCTGGTGTATAAATAGGGTCATTGTATTCCTGTATCAGAAATATCGAAATCAATTCATTGAGGAAGGAAAATCGCCTTCTCAAATTTTAGAGTTTCTATTTTTTATCTGGACGCAAAAAAGAACTACGCATATCCATCTCTATATCGTTGTCATCATCATCACCTCCTTCAGAATCCCTTGGATCCTCCAATTGTCCATCAAACCCTAGGTCATTACCCAAGTTATCACGGGGTTTTGCAGTGTCAGTTCGAGAGGTCTCGTTAAACTCATCATCTCGGTCGAAAAAGTGAACCGACGTCATTTCCGCGAACCTCACTCTCCTGGAACGCTTCTTCTGTAGAGCCATGGTGGTGCCTCCATTGCCACCACTTTCAGAATTCTCGTTCAGCGGGTTGTTTTTGGTGTCGTTGGTGATCGCATCCATAAAATTATGGGGAAAAATCTTCGTTTTCGCAAGGAATTTTTTTCTTGGTGAACTGAGAAAAAATTGAAAATGAGAGGGAAAGGAAGAGTGAAGTGAATTTGGGGCTCGCTGGAGGGAAAGATGTTGTTTACATGCCGTATTTTTCAAAAGTTTATTTCTGGCTCTGAAGTTTGAAGAATTTGCATATCGGCCTCTGAGATAAATCGTATAGAGTCACTCTTAAAATTTACTTTGAAATGCTAAAGGGTTTTCCAACAAATGATTTGAAGAATTTATCAAATATTGTTGCAAAAATACTAAAACACAAAGTATTTCTATCCAAAACTTAAGAACACAAATAAAAAAGTATGAATATGAATATATGTAGAGATTTGATCTTGTTTTGTGGAGAGAATATTGATATAATATGTTTTACATTGTTAATCACATAGAACATGACTCCTCTATATATATGTCTCAATATTATTCACGAATTGATGCTAAAAATATATTGAAAATGCACCAAATTTAAGTGATCAACGATAGAAAACTGTTCTCCAACGGTCAATGAAATTACACTATGCGACTGCATAGTACAAAATTATGCAGTCGCATAGTTACACTCGAACAGGGACTTGAAGTCTATGCGACCGCATAGTATTTGGCCTATACGACCAAACCGGCCCTTCACGTTCTTTTTTCTTCCACTTTCATTGGTTGGTTTTGAACAACCAATTTCTCAACAAGTTTCGTGATGCTAAAAATATATTAAAAAGGCACCAAATTCAAGTGATCAACGATAGAAAACTGTTCTCCAACGATCATTGAAATTGGTTGGCTTTGAACAACCAATTTCTCAACAAGTTCTGTTTGTGTCCGTGTGAGTACGATGTAGCAAGTCCAAGAGTTGTCGAGGAGATTTTGCGCAGAGTGTGTCCCAGTTTTTATATATGATGTCAATGGCTATGTGCCACCAATGAGCGATGTGCTTAACTGTGAGACATTTTCAATTTTTGTGGAAGTTAAGGATATTCCTAATACCAAGAAAATACTATGGATACATCTGAGAATATTCGAAGCATCTTTGGCACCCCTCAATCGACCACGCTTTAAGAAAAAAAGCATATTTGCCCTTGTTTGGCACCCTTTTCTTTTTTTCATTCTCATTCTTCAATAAAATAATATTTTTCATCACATCAATAATTTTTCCTTCTTTTTCAACCAAATATTCATCATCCATCACATCAAAAAAATTCATTTTCTCTCTAAAAATAGCTATCAAAAATATTTATCTATTGTCTTGTGCAGTCCATGCCGTAATTCAAAATTCATAGTTTAACAACAGGATTGTGTTGTATTTTGCCTTCTCTTCTTTTACTCTTCAAGTAACTAACAAGTGCTGAATTTTAGTCGATTTTCTTGTTAAGTATATCCATTAGCAAAGTTGGATATAGCAAAGTTACTGGTAATGTATATAGTTTATGATGTATGCAAAATTTATCAATATCGTATCACTTTTACGGTCGAGAGCTTATTTAGACCTGTAATAACCGGTTTGAACCCTATTTTTGGGCCAAAATGCATTTTAGAATAGTATTTTGTTGGAGAATACGCAATTAAAAAATATGAAAAAATTTGGATGTGCATAAAATTATTTTATAGGGGGATGTTTGGTTGAAAATAAGTATTGAAAAAATGAGTTTCTATAAAAATGGATAGGCATTACTTTGAGAAATTTACAGTTGCAGCCCCCGAAACTTTTTCAAATAAAGCACGCGAGCCCCAATCAAGTTTGAGGACGGCGCCTGCAAATTTCCCCTCAATTATAAGGCTGAGAATACTGCTTAAAATGAACAAATGAACAGGAAGTTCTACGTCTATGCAATGAGGTATTTGAATGCAAATGTGTATGTAAATGTTTCTTCAATTATTTTTATCATCAAATACATTTTTTGTGTATAATAATTGTGGTGAGACTTGAGAGTCAAGAGATCTGATTATGTTCCCACAAGCCAATGTATGCAATTTCATCAGATGGAACTAGTGCTGGACTTGTGGTACTTAAATAACCGTAAAGCTCTCTCGTCTCAACAATATCAGCCGTCTCTTCTGTGCACGCGCCTTGGTACCAAACTCCTATATCGTCGCATGGAAAAGGGCTTTCTTCCATTATATGAAGCCAGTCGACATATTGAATATCATCTATCATACTGTCCAAACACCGATAATTATCTTCCATGGGCGAGTTCTTCTCCATCTCCATGGAGTAAACTTTATCATCTAACGCTTCTTCCTTTGGCTCTTCAAGTAATTCTCTAAGCATCGTCGCATCAAATTCCCTTATTTCTAGCTCTTCGAGTTCGTCTATGGTGGTTAGTGAAAATTGAGAACCAGTCGAAAAATCTGAGGCCATTTATTGATTATGGAAAGATGAATAAATCTATAAGGAAAAGTGAATTCAGAGATGAGAAGAAAAATAAAGGGAGAAAAGGAGATAAGGGGGTTGGACAGGCTACGTTGAATGCATAGTGTATGAAGTTCATTGAGATGGAATAGGCCTTAAATAGCCTCCATTTATATCCAATTCAGACACACCGTCAAGTTTGATTGTGTTGTGTACCTAATTATGTTGGCAAAGTACTATTAGATATTATCAAAAACATAAATATAATGTCATCGTGCCTCACACAAAATGAACTACACGTATTGAAAATTAAATTCGACTTCTAGACGAGACGGCATATGCCTCCCTTTTATGAAAATTACGTCCGTATCAAACTATGTTCACAAGTGAAGGAATATATTGTAAATCAAATAAAGTAAATAACCCGTCCCTCTAAAGGTGTAAATTTTTAGATAAGGAAATTTTACGAAATAGACTAATTAAATTAAAAAATGTTTGTCGTCATCGTCGTCGGAGTCTCTCAATTTTGACATGTTATGCTAAAAATCTAATCCCATTCACTCTTTCAGATGACATATTTATAAAGTGGTAATTCTTGATCTTACAAGTGTGCTATGCTTATCTGTTTTTAGATAATGTGAAAGAGAAATGTTTGGTTACATTTTCTGGTAGAGCTGTTGAGATATGATGTGTAGGACCCTTAAAATGGCATATTGGTAGGCATATGATATAGCTTTTGTCAATAAATAGAAAATAAACTCGATCGATTGTTTTTATTAAACTCGAACATTAGAGTTTTCTAGTAATTACTTGAATGTGTCATTATTGTCGTAACTATGAAGTTTCGTTTTAAAAGTTGACATATAAAGTAACCTATTGATTTTATAAAGTAAAAAGCATGTCTTCGATAAATTATGAGGAGAGTTGGGATGATACCTTGGGACGAATGTAAATTTTTTACCTTAATTGTGAATAAGATAACGAGTTACGAGTAGATAAAATGAACGTCTTGTTAATAAAAATACGCTTACATACAAATATTCAAACTATTAAAAGTATACAATAACTGTTTAAAATATACAAACTTAACATTGATTTATGTCCTCTCCGAGTAGAGTTCTTGTGACATTCATTTATCGACTAGTTCAAAAGGGGGATGGGGACCGGGGGGGGGGGGGGGGGGGGGGGGAATTAATATACGAACGTAGAGCTCATTTACTGATTTTTGTTTAATTAAATACATGAATAAATCATAATTGAATAAGCTCATGTTTGGCCCCTTTAAAATTTTAAATTATTTATTATAGTATCATTATCCACCACACATTCACACAATAAAATGTTCTACACGTGTCCCCAGGGCACATCTCCAAGTGGTAAAATGGGAAGGTGGAGAAATCCAGTTTCGCTTGAGGCTGCCGCGTCAAGAGTTCGAATTCTGAAATATGGATTTGGCTCTTAAGTAAGTGTAAGTGTACAAGTAGTCTCTCACCCTATACAATTGGAGGCATAACTTGCTATTTACCTCATTCATCAAGACTCAGGGTAGGGCAGGTGGGAGCGCCAATAATAGAGCGTAGTCCAAAAAAAATGTTCTACACACAAATCAATAAAGTTTATTTATTTTTAATCATATATTCTCCAAAAAATAAAATTCAAAACTTTTTAATTTTTTCAAATAATACGTGTCAAACAACGACTAAATAAAAAGCTACTTATGCATAAAACGGATAACATGACATTTAGGTGCCACGTGAATTCCTAACCTTATCAAAAATGCAACTTGTGACAATTACATGAACCTAACTAAGGCTCCTAGAACTAACGCGAAAACAGTTGGGGGACCATAAAAATTAAAAAAGTGTTGCACTTTTAGGGAAAAAAAATAAAGAGAAAAATATAATTGGATGTATTCCGATTCAGCCAACTCCATAGATACATAATCACGTGAAAAGTATAAAGACAAATATGTTGATAATTATTTTTATTTTATATGAGATTTATTTTGTTCAAAATAGTGGCTCATTTGAGAGTATCAATTTTGATAGTATTTGATATTATTTCAACACTCGATGTCCAATATTAAAATGCTAACCTTATTAAGAGGTATAACTCACATCCTTATGTTGTATATTTAATCTATTTATGCCCAACAAAAATACGTGTTTTCTATTGGAGAAAAGAAAAGTTTGTGGAGGTATAATTTGAAAGCCGAAAAACAGAACGATGCATTGAAAAGGTCGAGTGAGACGCACACTATATATTAACGGGTGGTTTGGACGGTATCCTTCTCTCGATAACAAGGGCGAAGAAAATTGAAGATTGACCATTTTTGTCCAAGAAATCCATTAGAAGGGTATTTCAAGACCTTTTTGTCCGTGGAATTTTTAAATAAGATTAAAAAAATACCAAATATAAAGATTCGACAAAATATTTGGCCTCACTTCAAGATACACTAACGGAATATATAGACAGAGTCATGGATATGACATGCTAATTAATTGAAGATTAATGGTAAAAATGAGACCCAAAAAAAATGTCAATGCAACAATGACTAAAGATTGAGAATCTTCGTTGCACTTGAAATGTAGTGTAAACATGCAAAAATTGTCATGCAAGCATAATTACAGAAAAAAAAATGCTACCACAATTTGGCAATTCAATCCTCATTTAATTTTAATGACGAACGAACGAACGAACGCTTCAAATATCAAACTTGTATTTGTATACAAAACAAGTGATTTTTTTAAGTTTTATTTTTTATCTAACATAAGCGTTGAATCCGTTTAAACAGAAAATTTAGCCCTCAAAATATAAATAATAAGTTAAATATTATTTTTTAAGAAAAACAAAAGTTTAATGTGTAAAATAATTAAAAAAAACTTCAAATCCTTTCGAAATTGAGTTAAACGTGGTATTCATCTGCTTTTAAAACGATAATGATATTTAGCACCACTAATGTCAATCATCAATCTATTAACTAGTAGATTCATTTAAATGTAATATAACGTAATTCATTTAATTGAATCTATCAAATGTGATTACCTAAACTTGTGTTTTAGTATGGATGGCAGCGGGGCGGGGCACCCCGTCTCACCCCACCTCACCCCACCCCACTCCACTCTACTCCACCTCACTCCAATCCTGTGCATCGCCCTGCTTTAGACGGGTTGGGGACGAGACAAAAATTTGCCCAGTTTAATTTAATTTTTTTTTTTTTTTTTTTTACATTTTCAAAATTTTGAGTTATTCTATCGTTCAAATTCAACCCTTAACCCAAAACCTAAATGTCATTCCATATATATATATATTTTTTTTTTAATTTTTTCGATCAAGATATTATAAACTTACTTTGATTAATTGGTATAAATATTTCAAAAACATAAAAAATTTATTTAACTGTTATGATTCAGAATTTCAAATTATATAATTTAATTATAATAAAAAAATGAATGACTGGATTTATAAATTATATAAAATAATTATTAGTTATGTAAAATTTTAAATTGACAATTGTATAATATAATTGTTGAATTAAAAACATGTTATGAAATTGTAAATACATTCAACAATACTTTAAAACTAAAAACTTATCAAAATTCTTATTTTTATTTATTTATTTTTTACGGGGCGGACTACCTCGCGACCCACCACAGGGTGATGCCAATGCCCCGCCTGCGCAAACTATTGAGGCAGATTTTTTTTACCCCATTGGGGATTGGGCCGGGCTAGTCAGGATGGGGCCGAATAAATTGTCATCTTTTTGTTTTAGCACTAGTAGTAACTAGACAGTATTGTTCATTTTTAAAATGAAGATTGCGGAAATATTTTCCAAATCTTTTAGCACAAATGACAAAATATTTGAGATGAAAAAATATAGAGGTTTCCAATTAAGCCCCTGTTTGGAGGGATTAAAATAAGATTTTTAATAGATTTTGATAAAAGTTGATAAAATGTGTAGTTGAAAAGCTGTGAATCACATAAAATATATGATTTAAATTAATTGTTGACTTTAACTTATATTAAAATTTTAATTTTAATCATCACATAGGTTAATTTTTTTGTTTAAAGCTAATTTGGTCTCCAAATTTAATCATGCCACCACCCAGACAATCACATTTAAATAAAGCCCTTCCAAACATGGAAGGATGACTATTTGGAGTCAATACTTTCATAACAAATCATCCGCTTTGTTTTGTCCTTACGATTTTTTTGTTCTTTCATTGAAAATAAATATATACCCTAGTTGTTCATGTGTTTAGATCATATAGCCCCTGATTGATTGATAACAATTATTCGAGAAAAATAATATTTTGAATAGTCATTTTTAAGAAAAATTATGGTTAAAAAATATGGAATTTTTTTGAATTTACGTGCATAATATTTAGTGTAAATATGTGGTTGAAAATTAATATATATAAAATATAATTTTTAAATAATAATTGTCAAATAGGGGCATATTGACAACGTGGTTGGATTTCATTCATAATTTCACACCATCGCACATTAATTTGAAATAATTTCATTATCTGAAATTTCAAATCTATAGTCACTACTTTTTTATTCTATGCGTGCTGTATTTTTAACACACCATCGTAGACGAGCACACATTCACAAACCCAGCAACCAGAAGTCCATCTGTGATCATCACAACAAACACATACTCTAGTACCAAACACCATCGTTGCGTACCGCCACCATTGCCAACACCATCATTAACCGTCGGACTCCACCACCCCCCAAACACCCAAATCACTTTTTCATGTGTTTCTTTGTGCATTTTTTACTAGGAAGGAAAATTTTCTTAAATGAAGAAAGTAAAATTCCAGACGTGGAAGGAGATGAAAATTGAGAGTGTAAATTGTTGAATATTTATGAAATTTAAACTTTATAAATTTTACATAATTGTCAAGATCTTCGTGTCAAATCACCAAAATAAATAATTAATGCAGAACATACCTTAACTCATTGATTTGTATCTTGAATTATAATCTTTGAATCTTATCTTCCGGATTTTAATATTAATTCTTGATTATAGATTTTTGAATCCTTGAATTCTTCTTCTTATTTCTTAAATTCCTTTTGCGGGTTTTTGGATATTCCTCTATAATATCCTTCCTCTCTAAATTCTAATATTGATGAGATGATACAAAGAATGAGAAGTTGCATATGAATTTGAAACTATAACCATATTTATAGTTTTCATATGTATTTCGTCTATCATGAGATACAACTCTAAATAAATCTGGTTTCTACACATATAACTCAACCATCACTTTATTTAGATGCTCTAAGCCCAATTACTTAATTCTTTATTAGATAACTTTAATTTTGAGCTTAACTTTAAAATAACATTTATACACAATTAATTACATGTGTTAGTCACATGACAAATTTATAATTTTTGGACATAAATTAGCATTAGTTGTGAATTATACTGAGCCCTTATTTGACAACCATTATAAAAAGAAATTGGGAGAAAATGATATTTTGAATAGTGATTTTTAAAATAGTTTGCAGTTAAAAAGTAGGAAAAAGTTTTAGATTTACATTTAGAATATTTTGTTGTATAAATATATTGTTTTAATGGAAGTCAAACAAAGGTTAAATTTGAACTTTTATGTTAGACGAGAATATCATTACAAGTTGTGGAAGATCATGACACCCCGTCTAGGTCATGAAGGTTTGGCCTTTATACGTTGCATTGATTGAGGTGATGGCATCACTTCAACTTCCCCTTTTAGATGGCTTTGATTGGGTCGTATAAGCAAGTGATATGGAGCGTGAGCCTTAGGTGACTATTTAGCTTGCTATCACGTGTCAACTATGGGAGCCTCGTAGGATGAGGTGTAACACGGGAATTTTTTTTAAAAAAAATTGTAGAAGGCATATTTTTAAGTATGACTGGGCAAAACTCCCAATTATATTTGAACGATTTTTCTTAAGTTAAATACCAAAACAAGTATCTGAATCGAGAATCGACATGTTCGGTTCGATTCTCAGTTCTAGATCAAGAATTGAAGAACAGAATTTCCCTAATTTTTTAAATTTATTTATTTTAAATAAGTCAAATTATTTTATTATTTTCTAAATAAATTTGCTAACTAAAAAATATGATTTTTCTATTTCTAATTTTCAGTCCAAACCCAACTTAATCAAATTGACTTAAGTTTTATCTAAATATATGCCCCGTTTGATACACATTTTTTGTAAAATGAGAATGAAAAATATAGCCGTTATGGACCCCACACAAGAGATGTAAAGTCAAATATGGTGGCTGGATGTGATGGATAATGGTCATATTTTTCATTTTTATGGTGAAAAAATGGGAACCAAACGGGATCATATTATTCTACTATAGTGTCATTTTTTGGAGAAATCGAATTGAAACTCGACGGCTTCTCTCTTAATTATTGCAAACTTGCTATCGTCATCTTTCTGTAATTTTCACAATCAAATTTATGAAGAATTCAACAAAGAGAGATGTAAAAGACGTATAAGATTGAACTACGTTATTTTGTAAGAGTTAAGATTATACATGTCATTAGTTGAATTAATGTAGTTTTGTAAATATTAAAAAAATTAATAATTGTTGGTCTCGTTTTCGGTTAGGGCCACGTGGACAACATATGTCAAACTCACTCGTGTCCATGCAAACTCAGTCCACACACAAGGACAAATAACCGATCAAGAATACTTCAAAGATGGGACGTAGGAGGAGCTCTTTAGGGCACGAGACAGTGACGTTCGGATCACGATACTAAAAAGATGTCAATCATAAAATAATAATTGATCGTATGTAAATGGATCAATATAAATCAATGAGTTTGTAATCGAGAACAAATTGATAGAGAGAAAATGATATTATCTGCCTTTTAAGTAATATTTTGTATTCTAAATTACATCATCCATTTCTCGTTGCATGAGTGAACTATTTATAATATTACAAGTGAGATTGAGACTTTCGAATTACATTACACGTGGCATCACCTTCTTAACTAAAACGTCAAATTCTAGTCATTACTTTAATTCTCTAGCAATGACGCATTTAATGTTGTTACAAGTTGCAGTAACTTTATTGACACGACAACATACTTCAACTCTTTACATAAGTCACATCAATCATTCCACTAATATCTCACTCAAGTGCACTTCTTATTCCTGCAGGTCATCAATGAGAGGGGCCTCGAATATGAATGCCTTGGATTGGGCCGTGGTACATTTTGATTGAGTGCACATTGGTGGGCCTCGGAGATTTGGCCCATGGGCCTCTGCATGTAAATAGAGTGCTTCGAAGGACAGAGTCCACAACAATAGTGGGTCGGTCACGTAGAGTCATGTATGACGAGGCGTAACAATTACGCTACGGAGCCCGAGAACTAAATCCGAACAGTTTCATAATTAAATTTGGACCCGACGATTTCACTAAATACTCAAAAAATTTCGGTTCGGTTCGATTATTGTTAGAACCGAACGAAACAAACCATGTCCAGCCATATTTTTAAGCTCGTGTTTTTTCATTTTTTTAAAACTCATTTTCAACTATATATTTATACAATAAAAATATTAATAAGTTTGTGTGTACAAATTTATTGTTCACAAAACAATTACAGAACACTCATATGAGAGTATTTTTTTCAAATTTTACTCACATGGGATCCATATCATGTGAGTGTCAGGTAGGGGTTCAGTTGTAACAAGAAGGATTCTAAAAATATTTTGTACACAAACAAATTTTTTTTCCTATTTGATAACTACAAATTCTCAAAAAAAATCATTATTTAAAAATTTATTTTTCCCCAAAAACTCTTTAAAAAGGGAGACAAACAGGAGCTAAGTTGTTTGGACAAAAGTTGGGTGTATGTGAAGTTATTTCTTAATCCTTGTTTGGTAGTCATTTTTCTAAAAATGTATTTTTTTTCCTCTCTTCTTTTCAATCAAACATTTTTCAATAAAATAATATTACACGAAAATCCAAAACATTTTCTTAATTTTTAACCACACATTCTCCATCAATTAACTATTTAAAAATATTTTTTCTCTTCAAAAATAGCTATTAAACAGGGTTTATTATTATTTTTATTTTTTAAAGTATTGTTTAGAAAAAAAAGAAAAAGCCTAATTGGTCTACGATCCACCCTGGCCTTACCCATATGTTAGAGGGCCATGGCTTGACTCGTTTACAAGTTAAGCGGGCCGACTTGGGCCATTGACATCCCAATCTTAGCCGAACATGATCCAAAGCCTATTGGGTTGTCATCAAATTTTGAAAATTCAAAAATCAATTGGCCTTGTTGGATTCCTGTTTAGGGGGAAAAAATCTATTTTAAATAGTTGATTAATGAAGAATGTATTGTTAAAAATTAAGAATTTTTTTTTAGATTTACGTGTAATATTATTTTATTGAAAAATGTGTGGTTGAAAAGTAGAGAGATTTTTTTTTTCTTGAGAATAACAGATGCTAGAAGTAAATTTAAAGGAAAGCCAAACATAAAAATTGATACGCACTACCACGTGAGAAATAGAGCGAGCGCGTAGTTTTCAAAATCACAAGTCCGCGACTGAGTAATCGTATCATCTAATTTTGCATTTCCCTCTGTGGAGCTTCTTTTTCGAATTTCAAAACCTAATGGAGCCATCACCACAGTGACACTCCTCCTCGCTCTCTACTCTTTCTCTTTCTAAATGACAATCACAGCCCACCACAATTAACTCATCCATCAATCAGATTAAGGTATACAGAATTACAGATAGATACAGCAGTAAATGGTATGGTCTAAGAAGAACAAGGAAGGTGAAAGTGAAGTAGTAGCGTTAGGTTTTCTGCATAGAGTGGCGATTGCAGTAATGGGCTGTTTTTTTGGATGTTTTCGTATCAAAGATTCCCAACCTCACCTTGTCTCACGCCCTACTACTGTAAGATTAGGAACAATCAGAATTTGTTAAATAAAATTATGTGGGTTTTCATTTGTAGTGCTTAATTATGTGTTTGTTTATTTGGTTTTGCCAACAGGAGCCGGTGGTGACCACCCGCAACCGGAATGCCCTGTCATCTCTATTCATTTCAGACGGTATTTTTTTTATTATTATTCATTGAAATGCTTTTGGTTTGGGTGTTTTGATTGATGAAATGTTACATTTTAATGGATTATAATTGTGAAGAAACAGATGATTCACGTCAAGAGGCAGGGAAAAATCGGAAATTAGATAATTCTCAGCTTGAAGAACTTGATGTTAGAGAGCTGAAGGAGGAGGTCTGTTTCTAAATTGATGTTTAAGATATATCGTGATATTTTTTTGCTACATATTGAATTCAAATTCTATGATATTTGTTATTTCTGTGCAAACTTGAATTGAATAGAAATAGAAATTTCTTTGATTCTTGTTCTAGATTATGTGAAACCTAAATACAATCTATATTGGGTCGCCTGAAAGTTAACATTATTATCTAATGCTTCAACTGCACAATGACATAGAACGCCAAGATGAATTTGATTTACTGCGTTATAGTGAATTGTGAGCTTTTTCCTCAGCCCTTATTCTTTGTAGGATCCTGATAATTTAGTAGTTAAGACAATTATATAAAGTCAGCTCTATATTTAAAAGTGAGGTCTAAATTGGGTAGCAAATTTCTTGTGTGTCATCGTTGTGCGAATTGTAGCTATCCGTGTATTGGAAGACAGAACTGAATATGGATAGGCCTTGCTCTGTACAGGACTGAATGATCAGTGAGATGCTGAATCTACTTATTCACGAAAAATTTAACAAATCAACAACCACATGATTAATTAGCGAGCTGAAGCCGAAACGAGATAATCTAATGTTTCCTGGTTCCAGTGTCAAGAAAGGCATCTATTACAAAGAAAACACTCTTGCTATCTAATAACAATATTAGTTAATTATGTAGCGTGTTAATTTTTTTTTTTCTTAATTACCTAATTACGTTGACATTACTAACGATATTAGTGTATATTTGTTTGTTTTTTGTTACCTTTCAAAGAAATGTTGAGAAATTACTGATACTTCACTGCTTTGTATGGTTCTATTTATTTGTAGAAAGGTCATAATCCTAAACATTCCAGTGCAATATTCTGTGCACTTAAATACTGACTTCATACACTCAATTCTGCTCATATGCCCTGCCATCCTCAATGTTAATGGTTGTGTTCAAATTAAAGATCGGAATCTGAGTTAATTTTTAAGATTTGATGATTCGTTTAGTCAGCTGCTTTCAAGTGAATCTGTTACTGCTTGATTGTGATATATTTTTAACTTTCTGGGTTTTTCTTTTCATGATCTGAATAATTGACACTGTTTGAATATAGATGCATAGATACATAATATTAATATAAACATATAACAATAGACATGTTTATGTATGTATATGTGCATGCTTTATGTATTTAGAGATGCCTGAGTTTTGAAACATTATTCTGCAGGCTAAGTTCCTCAAAGCTTGTGGAACTCTGCCCGAGACTCCTGCTGAAATTAGAAAAGCCTCGGAGAAATGGAAGGATCCATCAACTAAAGATGCAGAAGCAACGCCTCTGAAATTCAATTCATGGCTCTCTAATGCATCCATTGAAAAACTCAACTTGGAGAAGCAACCTGATGAACCTCATACACCTGTCAAAATTTGTGAAGAACAGAGAATGGAATCAAGTTCATTGATGGAAACTCCGAGCAGGTAAATCTACCAATCTTTGTGTATGGCTATGAAATCATTGAGCGGCTGCATTCTATTAGCATGTACTTGCAATGAAAACCTCAAATCATTTCCTTTTCTGCTTCCCTCTTTTCATAATTTACCAAATAATTTTTACTGTTAGTTGTTAATTTCAGTCAATAGCCCCCTCCAATTTGACACCCAAGAAAAGTAAACCTGAAGTGTTGCTGAAAAAAGTGCATAGGTTACTAAGCCCTTGTTTATAATCTGTCAAATTACTTTTTATCCATATATTTCGTAGTACCAACAAGTACTAATGTACTATACACTTATCCACCACTCTTTTCTATTTGTTTATAATCACCTATCAAACAAGGTTTAATATTCTGCTTTCCAGCTGCATGACTAATGGAATGATAACAAGACGAGCTTATACCAATTCCGCTTCAAGTGTTAGTATTCAGAATGTTATCACACCCCCAGATGAACATGCTAATGTCACTCATAGTTTCACAACTTCATCAGTTCAATCTGAGGATATGGCTCCAACTGTACAATTCAAAACCAAATCTGTTCGTTTCGAATGTGAGTCTGATATGTCTTCATTTTCATCAAAAGGCTCTTCTTCTGACATCGCCATTCAAAACTTGAAGCAATCTGGATGTGCTGGTAATGATAATAAATCAAAGCTGTCACCATATCCAACCCCGTTGAAACTAACTGATGAGATGCAAACACCGGGCACTGTTTTCCCTGGATATCTTGACAATATGGTGGATGGAAAAACTGCTAGAATCAGATCTCAGTACGTTTACTCTGTCTTGAACCCAGTCGAGAATTCCTTCCAGTGGAAGGTATTGAAGGATGAATTATCTGATTCTCATCACCTAAGACAATCACTTCAGCAGGTTGATGGAGGAAACCCAATTTCGGACATGGAGATGAAAGAACTTTCATCTAGAAAAGATATGAAGGTTGGAGGAAGCTTGTCTTCTTGGTTGAAACCTCCTTCAGCAAATCAAGATGACAATAGTCAACAGTTTGGTTCCTTACCTGGTGATAATATTCGTTGCAGGAGAACTCCAAGTGATAGGCCTATCATTGGAATGGTCGCAGCTCACTGGAATGATGATGAAAATTCACGTATTTCACCTAAATGGTGGGATGGGAATGGAATTCCAAATTCAACTAATAAGTATAAAGAGGTTTGCACGCTTCTATCTTTATATTTTCCTCATTTAGTCCATTTCCGATTTCTCTTTGTTCGGTCCTATACTTAATATCTAGATAACAGAACCAAAGAACTGGTGAATATTTTTGTATCCTTCGCAGGATCAGAAGGTTAGTTGGCATGCAACACCATTTGAGGAGAGGCTAGAGAAGGCACTGTCTGAAGAAACTTTTGTTTCTCAGAGGTATGTCATGTTTCTAATGATTCTCTGACTGTTGTCATGTATTCTTTGGGTAAAACTATGTTCTATAGATTTGTTCGATAATGTTTTATTGTATATAATTGATTATGTATTTTGTATTTTCACCAAATACTGGTTTACATCAGCACTGCATATTTTTAATAATGAGTTCTGGGAACTTCTCAATGCTTTTCGTCCCAAGGCTAGTTCATCTTTGCCATAAAGATTGATTAGTAAATAAATAGATCAGATCAAAATACAATAAATTATCAGATATTATTAATTAGCCGTAGCAAGAGAAGGTGTAATGAGGTTCTTTGCATGACAATCATTTGGTAAATTTATAAATGATTTATAAAGGGGAATAGTAGTTGATCCCATGGAATGTGTGGTTTAATTAACGTCTGAATTTATAAACTATAACCTTAGGAAAATGCTAGAGAAACTAATCCTACAGAAGCTAGTGATTGAGCTGAAAGGTAACGTTGCTTCCAAGACCCCGAGTCTTTTGTTCAAGATTTGAGTATCCAGGTTATTTATATATATATATATATGTGTGTGTGTGTGTGTGTGTGTGTGTGTGTTTCTATAATATGCTGAAAGCTACATCATAAAATTGTGATTTTGTTAGCTTCATCCTATGCAGGAATTTTAAATACAGATGTCATTTTTATTTTTGTTATTTCCCTCTCAGAAAACAATTTTTTTGCATGTTTGGTTACAGGAAGCAAATCAGTGGGACGCCTCCAATTGAATTTAATGAAACTGAAGAATCTGATACTGCTGTATCACAGTTGCAGCAGTCTTCATCACATTATAAATCTGTCGTTTCATTCTGATGAAGGTGTGAAGCATCATCGTAAATTGTATTATGAGTTCATAATCATTTACCGCATTTGTACTTGGAATTCTGGTTTTTCGCGTTGTGAACTATTAGATAATTTTGGTACAGCAAATTATTGAAAACTTGAGCTATAATGGCATTTTGCAATTGTAGCTTCCTGCTGCATGACGATGCCCGGGTTGTGTTTTCATTGAATATGGAGAAATCTTTGTTAAATGATTACTCCTTTTAAATATTTCTTCCTGCAAGTGCTAGATGTTAAAATCAGTGTACTGTTAGAAAGAGTCTAGTGCAATTGATCTTTCTTTCGTTAGGGAAGAATCCTGAGCGCTTAAATTGGAGAGCTTTTGAATGATCATAAGTCCCATTCTGTTTCCCTTTATGACATTTTAACATTCAAATAAATGGGAAGTACTACAAAATCAAAATGTCAGGACCCAGTTGATACAATTTGGGAGTTGTAGACCTAATTACTCTATTTGTGATAGGTTGGGACCATAATTGTAATTTTCCGACCCAGTTTTAATTGAGCGTATGTTCCTTTGGTTTCCCAAATTGACGAAAAAGATCCTCATGGTTTTCTGTCAGCTTCTTGATGGAGAAATTGGACGATAATCTGTATTTTATAGATTTCATTTTTTGCTTTTATATGAAAATTACGTTAATTCCATTCTCTTTTTTAATCGCTAGTTTCAAATGATAAATAATTTGTGTAATGTGCTAATTTGTTTTGATTTAGCCTTGTTTGATACACATTCTCATTTTTATTTTTCTTCTCATTTTTAACCACACATTATTCAATAAAATAGTATTTTTCATCACATCAATAACTTTTCCTTTTTTTTAACCACATATTCACCATCACATCAATCAAAAAAATGTATTTGTTTAAAAAAAATGTGTATCAAACAGACTCTTATTGTCACTATTGGTATATTTTGAGTTTTGTAGATTTGATCTCTTAAATATTTGGACGGCTCAAGTATCAAACTCTAATCACGATTTTAACCATCATGTAAACACGTAGCAAGATATGTTACTTGGCGTCTGTATTCTTTTATAGGTTTTGATAGATGACATCATTAAGCCCCTATTTGACAATTATTATTTGAGAAAAATATTGTGTTGAATAGTGATTTTTAGTAAAAGTATGGTTAAAATGTAGTAAAAAGTTTTGAGTTTATATGCAATATATTTAAGGATAAAGTTATGTGCATACAATGTTTTATACCCCCTTTCATGGAAGAGGTCCACACATAATAAAATATTCGTTAGTAATCTTCCATATAAGGAGAGTGTAATGCATTGCCTTGTGGTGTACACATAGCACAATCCTATATTTAATTGTGTGAATGTATAGTTGAAAATGAGTATATAGAAATAATTATTTTTAAATAATGGTTGTCAAATAGAGGCCAAATATACGAGTTACTTCCATGAGTTACATAAAATTTGTTTGAGCCCTATTTTTTTTTTGTGAAAAATGTGATTTCTAATAGTTATTTTTTGAAAATTGTGTGTTCAAAAGGCATGTAAAAGTTTTGAGTTTAGGGTCCGTTTGATAGAAAGATGGAAAATGGATGGCAAATAAAATATTTGGCAGGGAAGTGATTTGCCTAGAATTTGTTTTAGAGGGAATTGTAATTAATGGTGTTTGATTGGTATAATTTTCCACCTAATCCGTTTGGCTTTGTTTTTCATGCAAATGGTTACTTTTTGGGATAATTTTTTTACAATCTGTATTAAAATTTGTTTGGATTGCCAAAAAGTTAAAAAAAAAATAATAATAATATATTTTCATAAAATTTTTATGTTCGTTTGACTTTATTTTTCATATAAATTGTCAATTAAATGGATAAAATTTTTTACCATTGAATTTATAATATGTTTCCATTGCCAAAAAGTAAAAAAAAAAAAAAAAAAAAAAAAAAGAAAAAAACACCCAACAAGGTGGAAAATAATTTCTCACTAAAATCATAAGAAAATATTTTCCTACTTTTGTGCTTCAAGGGATTGTACATTAGAAATTGGTGACAAACATTTTCCAGGGCAAATTTGGCTAATCAAACAGCCAAAAGTAGGAACTAGGAAAATATTTTCCTAGTTCCAGGGCAAATTTGCCGTATCAAACGCGGCTTTATATGTAAAGTTATTTTATTGGGAGAATGTATAGTTAAAAAATGAGTTTTTAAATAATGAGGTTTATACATGGACATGATCTATAATTTCTTTTACACTTCAATCATTAAATGTTGCATTATATTGTGTTTCCAATTCTATTATGACGTGTAACAATTTTGTATGTGATTTTTAACAGTTTAATTGTTGTAACATCATTTGTTATATATTTTATATATTGCGTCCTGTTTTAATAATAAAATAAGAATAATAATACGAAATAGAAAGAAAGGACAAACAAAACAAGAGACAATTATAAGAAAATGTTGAATTGATTCTAGATTGATAAATATACAAAGACGATTTGGGATTTTCAGGTGGAGGTTGTTTGAAACAAAAGAAGTTTTTTACAAGTGCACTAGTTAAACAAATATGCAGGGTTTGTTCCTTTTTACTTTGTAAAGGTGACAAATTTATAATCTTGTTTATATAAATTAAAAGAAAAGAAGCAAAAAGGAAAAAAATAAATTAAATTTCTCTATTAATCCGTAACCTAAGATTGGAGAAACAAAAAGAATAAAAAAAGAAACAAGTAGTAAATCCAAAAATAAATTAACCCTAAGGAGTCGTTCAATTGGTCAGACTTTGGGTTTGCTCTATAATGGTTATCAGTTCGAGTCCCCTCAGGGTCACTGAGGTGAGTATCCGACTGTAAACTTCAGGGCCCCATGGAATTAGTCGAGGTGCGCGTAAGTTGGCCCGAACATCCACGGTCATCAAAATAAAAAATAAAAAAGGATAATCTGCTCCCCCTACCGCCACCCTCTCCATTGTCATTACCACCCACCTCATCGCTCCCCACGATTCCCAACAACCACTATCATATAGTATTATTATCACCTTACACTGATTTCGCTGCAAAACCAAAATAGAGATATAGTCGTCTCTTAGGTGAAACCAAAACTCGAGTTTCAAAGTTAGCGATAGCGATGACGCACACTACCACGTCAATGTTTTTGTCACAATCTTATACTTTTCTACGTTTCTTCATTTACCCTTTTGATAAATAAAACCCACTAAATTTCAGGGTAGGTGTATGTGTTTTTCTCGTGGATTTCTTGTTTATTGATCTTATTATTTACATTGAAATTTTTAATTAAAATACGTCTAAAAGATGGACATTGAGTTTTAAACCATTTGTAGCGGTGTTTGGATGGTGGTGGAGTCGTCGTTGGTGGTGGCTTTTGGTAGTTGGGGTTGGGGGTGGGTAAAGAAGAAGTTGAATGGAATACGAGTCTCTTTGCCTTTCTTTTGGAGGGTTCATTCGGTAGTTTACGGTATCTTAGTGGTCAAAGTGGATATAAACTGTGTAAAGGGACCAACGTTGCCTATATTTTGAAGGTTGAGATGGATGATGCTAATAAAAAAGGTTTGGGTACATCCAGACATTTTTGAAAGGTTGAGCGTGAAATATGAAATTTTCCCAAAACATTTATCGACATCTTCTTTAAAAAATAGAGATAAATTGATGCCAAAGGTACAAATATTCCGGAGTAAACACGCTTTGCAATTTACCCCCAAAATTTCAAATAAGCGGATCTTGAAGATTTTTGCCACTTTTTCTCCTCATCCCTGTACTCTCTTCCAGTTGTAAAAACCCTAGAGTCCACCCCATTTCCCAATTGAAAATCATCCTCATATATACTAATAACAATAGTTTAATCACAACGACAATGGCTGGAATATTGAAGCCACCGGGGAATTTCGCAGTAACTCCCCACAAGGTTTCCATATGCATTTTAGTACAAGTCTACGCCCCGCCTTCTGAAATATCCGTTCCCTTCCCCTTCTCCTCCGTTTCTCATCATAACTCTCTCGGGATTTTCCTCCTATCTCTTACTAAGGTAGCAATGAATGGCCTTGCACACTTATTTTTCTTTTGTTATAATATTCAGGTGAGTAAAGAGTTTCACACTTTTTGATTTTGTAGGCGTGTGACAGTATTTTTGAGCCGTCATTGGATGAATTAATAGCTCAATTAAGAGAAATTTGTGGGTTATTGAATCATTGGTTGAGTGATCATTTGACTCGTAGGCTCTCGTCTCTGACTTCACCTGATGACTTGTTTAACTTCTTTAATGACTTGCGAGGTGATGTTTTGGTCATTTGGTTGTTGTTTTAAAGGAATTAGGATAATAAAAATAATTGATGATGCAGCAAGGTACAAATCTTTATTATTATTGTTATTATACTCCCATTAGTTGGAGCTGATATTGTACACGACACAGAACTGAAGCATATTGTACGGTATTAGGGACTGGGTTGTACCTTGGACTGACATTATCATTGAAGTGTCCCACTTGATAATTGCTAAAGAGATTGCGTTTTTTTTTAAGTAGGGATACTTGGGGGCTCTGATGCAAATGTTGTTGACGATGATCAGATTGTGTTGGATCCCAGTAGTGCTCTTGGAATGTTCGTTAGGCGTTGCTTACTTGCCTTCAATGTCATGTCATTTGAGGTATTGAATTTATAATTTGTAGGCCATTTATATATTTTTGAAGGATGCTACTTAAATTATTGTTTAACATCTTTTGATGTGCATGTCCCAAAAAACTAAATTTCAAGGCGATTTGGATGCTTATACTTACCAATCATATCTACTAGATTAGTGATTGTTACTCGTCATAAAACTTACCAACCAACTAAAGGGGTGAATGCAATGGCTACTAGTAAAAAGTAAAGAAAACAAAAAGAACATTGCCATATAAAAGCCGGAAGTTTTGAAAATTTCTAGTGGTTGCATTAGTGTAACCTGAACTTAGTTGGGAGCCTCTTGGTAGTACTCTATCTTGATAATCCCTGGAAGTGCATGTTATGCTAAAACAATTTTTTTTCTCATTCTTAATGCTATTGACTAGGATTTATTATGTAGCGAGAAACATGTACGGTGCATTATAATATGCCCAATTAATGCAAGACAGCTTTCAGTTTCCAAGAAAGAGGCAAATGTCATTCATCAGCAATTTAAGTTGTTATAATGACAGTAGACACAATGATTTATATGTAAAAGCGCTCTTGCTATATTGAATCTTCAGTGCATATTACAGCTCTCAGGGATATACTGATATTATATGTACAAGAGCTTATTTTGGTGTATACTATTACCTGGACAAGTGTAGCTAATTCAGTTGTTTAATCAGCTTCGGAATATCAGATTTTTTTTCTTTGATGGGTTTCACTTAACAATTTTATTTTTTCTGGGCAGGGTGTTTGTCATCTTTTATCAAATATAGGGACATATTGTAAGGAATCCCTTTCAGATTGTCCTCCTTTCGAGTTATCACATTTAGATGATTCTAGTAATGATCCAGAATTAGAATACGAGAGTATGGAGTTGGAGAATTTTGTTTTCGAGAAAGTTAGCGAAGAATTTGAAGCCAGAAAATTGGCAAATGAAAGAGTTTCTTTCCACAGTCATGCGCCTGGAGCACTTTTTGAGTTAGTTGAAGGTATTGAAACTGAACATCACTGCATATTGATTATCGTCTTTACATGCACACATCATAAGTTCTTTATGAATTGCTTTTTGCTTGAAATAAGAAGTATTTAAACAGTACTTATCGATATTTGGGTTTTGATTGCTCAATATCCATGGTCATAATTTATTAATCCTTGGAATGACAGAATGTATTGTTGAGAACCGTATATTATTATAACCTGTCTTTTTTCCTGCCTCTTGTCAAGTATTATTTCACCATAGGTATTATATCCTGCAATTGTATGGGATATTTTGGTAGTTGCCTTTCTTTTTCGCTTTCATTTTTTTAATTTGCCTGCATAATGTATACATAGAAATTGGAGGACTTGACCTTTGGTATTGAGATGGTAGTGAGACTTCATTTTCACAAAGCTTATATTGCATTTATTGGAAGGTCTTTGGTTCATTTATTGTTTTTCATGTATATTTTTGTCTCTTTCAACTTATTTCCCTGTTTTTGAGGAAGAGAGAAAGGAAATAGTGGTAGCTGGTACTCTGTAAATATAATGCATTCACTACTAAGCGGTGATTTTCCTCCATGCCTCCTAATGGATGGGACAGGTAATCAGGAATGACGCCCTTTAACATGCACTGCATGGTGCAGGTGATGCGGCCATCTTTTGATGGTCGTATGATGTGTCCAGGTTACTTTTCAAACTATTTGATGATTGGAAGCCAGTTTGCACTAATAAGTGTCTGTGCTTCAAATTTAGTTACTGTTTCCTATTCCCTTTGTTTGAGCACTGCTTCTTTAGAGATGATTTTAATTTCAATGAATGCAGATACTGATTTTGCTCCAAGCTCCAGTGTGGAACATATTGATGGGCCTCGAGAAATTAGCTCATCTGCACCGTCAACCAGTGATACATTAAGAGGTACTGACCCCCCGGGTGGCACTTTCCTACGAACTAACTGGCAGGTTCAGGGCTACCTTTCAGAGCAAGCAGATGCCATAGAGAAGTGAGTGAATACTGATCCATTTTATTAGTGCTTGCTTGACTGAGCTTATAAGTGCTTATAAGCACTGTCTCATTGGGAATGTGTGATTAAAAAGTAGGCAAAGTTGTGCGTCTTATGGAACATGTTAAAAATAGAGTTTGACCAACTTATAAGCAATTATAAGCTTTGCCAAACATGCACTAAATTGTATCTTGTCTATATTCATCAAATAATTATATTTCAGAATGATTCATGCAAGTATTTCTACGTTCATGATCTTGTTTCAGACATGGGAGCTCCTTCCCTCTACACGCTTTTGAATCTATACTAAAAAAGCTTCAGAAATCAGCTCCAGAATTACATCGAGTGAGTTGCTAATTTCAATATTTCTTTTCCACTGTTGTTTATTTTAGTAATGATTTCCTTTACCTGACTTGGAGATGCGTCTTGTCTCCTGATTCAAATTGCAGGTTCACTTCTTGCGTTACTTAAATTGTCTTCATCATGATGACTACCCTGGTGCATTGGAGAATCTTCATCGTTATTTTGATTACAGGTAAAACTTAATCAGTTTATTTTATTCGATGCCGTGGCGTATTTTCACTTGGTTACATGTACTGCATCAGTGTGGCTTGGGTGTAACAGAAAAGAAGAGGTGACAAACTAAAAAAAATGTTCTACTGACTGAAAAGGGACAAATGGAGGAATGTTAGATTCTTTTCACTTATTTATTTTATGATAAATTTGAGAGAAAATTGAAGAGGACTATTTAGAAAGAAAAATCATATTTTCCTCTTTCACTGACTTGTCTTATTCCGTGGAAATAAATAAAAGTAAAACTAAAATTTGTGTCCCTAGAGGAAACTTTTTTAATTGCTTCTTCTTCTTTTATTTCATTGTGCCTTCCATTCGAAACACAGTGTCAATGTTTCACAGACTTATTTTCTTGATTCTCTAAATAGATATTACACTCTTGACAATGTGGCCCTTTTACCTTTCTTCTCGTTGATTTTTTTTATTTATCAGCAGTTTTGTACAGAGGAAGGACAAGAAACCCAATAATCTAATAGCAACTAGATATCTCCCTCTCTGGCACTGGGCATTTCTTCCATGCGTCAAGCCCAATTACATTTTGAGCCCCATTAACATGTCCCATGAAACTAGGTGTTTTATTCCCAGCATTGGCTAAGACAGGGTGTGGACTACTGATAAAGAGGACAGTTGGTTATGAGAACAGTAATACTATGGAATTGTCAGAAGTACATTTCTCTATTAATATAAGTTTCCTAACAAAGCATTTTTGAGGGATTTTTTGATTTCTAATTCAGATTTTTAATTTCTTTCCTTGATTTTGTGTTGCATTAGATTAAGGCATGGTATTTTCATTTCACTTCAGCTATATCTGTCTGATCTGAATAGAATAAGCATATGATGAACACGCCACCTCTAATTACCTCGGTCGATCTGAATGTGATAAGCATACCGTGAACACACTAACCATAAATCTATCATGCACATTGACGAATTCAGAATATGAGAACTAATTGGGGAAGTTCAAAAAATTTCTTAAAAAAACTCCTCTTATAACAGATTTCGTTAACAAGCTTAAGATTATCAGGGAATAAATCAACAATAAAATCATGAATTTTATTTTCAATATAATGAAAAGCGAATATGGAATATGTAATAAAATGCAGTGTTCTAAAAAGCGCGCCTAGGCGGCGTCTAGACGCGAAGCGTGGCTAAGGCATTTCGTCTTGAACCTAAGCGGAAATTAAGAGGTTAATGAGAATGTTGACCGCACGCCTAGGCGGGCATTAAGCGATTAACAATCTCGTTGACTGCTTAATTTTATTTTTTTTACTTTTCATCTTCATTAAATGTACATTTTTTTTTGGGTAGATGAAGAAGAAGATATTGAATTGAAGTCCGATAAAGAGTTAGATAAGATCTAAACTACAAGCTATCTATGTTATGTAATTATGATTTTGAATTTTTTTTTTTTTAGAAATTATTAAGTACATACAATATTTTGTAATTTTAGATGTTTGGTATATATTATATGAATTATTGAATTTTTTTTACAATGATTAAAAATTTAAAATCAAAAAATGCTTTTTTACGCCTAGGTTTTGCTTAGGCTCACCTAGACTGGTAAAGTTTGAAACTTAGCCTCCATGCCTAGTCACACTTTACGCTTTTTAGAACACTGATAAAATATTATGGTATCTAATGAAATTATTTAGAACTCGTGATCTTGTATATAAGCTAAAATGACTATATCGGGAGCAGTTTGAGTGGTGGTAGATGGGGGTTACTTATGATGACCCACAAGATATTGAGATTTAATTGGTGAGTTTCTGTCAGAATCTCTATCGGGCACAGTTTGAGTGTAGGCCAGAGTTGGAGGGGTTGAATTTTTTCACTATCATCGAGGATGATGCCAGTTAGATAGAGAGACCATTTGAGGAGGATGAAATTAGAGATGTGTTTAGTATGAATGATGACAAGGCCTGGACCGGACGGTTTCTCGTTCTTATTCTATAAGGTTTGTTGGGAGGTGGTGTGATCGGATATTATGGATGTTCTCACTTATTTTCCGGAATGCGGAGGTTTCTGAGCAGTTTTAATATCACATTTATTGTGCTAATTCTTAAGAAATCAGGAGTGTTTAATATTAAGGATTATCATCCTATTAGCTTATTTTGTAAGGTGTACAAGATTATTGCTGAAGTTCTGGTGAATAGTTTAAAGGAGGTGCTGGGGAAAGTGGTGTCTAAGTTTCAGAATGGTGACATTTTTCCTGTGGACGGTTGTGAGGGCGCATGTGTTAACGGTGGATAATCTTCGACGAAAATGTTGTTATGTTACTGAGTGGTGCTATATGTGTAAAAGAGATGAGGAGAAGATTGACCGCTTGTTTATTTATTGTGACTGTGTTCGTTGACTGTGGAACGATATTCTGGCTTCTCGACATATGAATTGGGTATTGCCAAGGCATATAGAGGACGTGGTATAGGCATGAGGAGAAAGCTTCGAGATAAGAATATCAAACTTGTTTGGGATATTATTCGATGATGCATTGTATGGTGTGTGTGAAGAGAAAGGAACGGCCATTGTTTTGAAGATCAAATTCGAACGACAGAATAATTTAGAGAATTGTTTTATTTGCCTTTGTATACTTGGTTTAATGTTGCAGCTACTAATCCGATAGAAATGCCGCTTAGTTTCATGTTGTTTCTATCTTGTTTAAATTGATAATATACTTGTGTATTATCTTTTAATTAATAAAATTACTTGATTACCTATATAAAAAAAATGACTATACAATTTTTTTTTTTTTTTTTTTCAAGATATCCGCCTCAAGTTCACTTCAAATTCAGAATAAATCAGGGAATAATTTATTCTCCAGTATTGCTTTTATAAGTTTGATACAAGTGGCTCCTCTAGATCTTATTTTTAGTGTGCTTTTGAGAGCCACTAATTCTCAAATGCAGCTCTAAATTTTTTTATTTGTGCATTATTGAATTTTACTGAATCTATAAAGCTGGTAAGTTAGTTTTAAGCTTAGGAAATGATGGCAATTTTGTGCAAAGCTCAAGGATTGTGTATTTTATCCATGTTCAATAAGCAAGGATCATTAACTTTTAGCTCAAGAGAGTTGTCACCAGAAATTACTTTTAGTTCTTTGTTGCATACCAGAAATTACTTTTAGTTCTTCGTTGCATATTGGTCGCCTGTCGGTCCTTAACCTTGGCATGTGCTACTTTTTCGTCTTTTGACATATATTTCTTTTCCTCTTTCATCTGAGGGATTTCTCATTCCCTGTAAACTTCACCCGTGTCACTTAAATTACTAACTGGCTTCTGATGGCAGTTCCTCAGCAAAGCTTCTTTCATCCATTTTTGTTTCTATCATTTACATTTAAACTTTCCTTTATGCTATGCTATTTCACCCTCTATCAACTTTCTTTGCCAATGATCTAATATGAGTAGTGTCTGTAATAAAGTGCAGGGACTGAGGGTGTTGAATTTGTTCCTGCTCCATCCGGCTGCAGTGGTTTGGGAAGATATGAAATTGCTTTGTTATGTTTAGGAATGATGCATTTTCATTTAGGGCACCCAAAGCAATCTTTGGAGGTAAGCATATGCAATGATGGTGCCTCTTATCTGTTTGTTCATCTCTGCTTGTTCCTAGGACTACTTTCATCTGTTATTCTTATTCATTAAATCTTTTCAATTTATTGGTAGTTGGAAATTTTGTGAAAGGGGATGGTTTTTTGGTGCCTTGTTGGCAGTTCTTTGTTTATGATCCATCTTTGTGGCAGTCACAGCCTCACAAGCGTTTCTCCTGTTTTTTTTTCCAGGTTTTAATTGAAGCAGTTCAAGTTTCCCAGCAGGTGTATATCTAATTGTTTATTTACTTTCTGACCAATATACCATTTTGGCATATTCTCATTTCTTTAGTGATCTAAACTAAATCGATGCATTTGATAATATCTGAATATATTTCTGTTATCTTGCCAATTGCCTTTGATTGTCAGATATTAAGTCAAAATGAAATGCAAATCATGTCAATGCCATAGTGGCTATTTTGTTGAATAATGTATGTGTTACAGTTACCTTTCTGCTGGCACTATCACCCGAAGTACTAGAGACTTGGTGGAGTTTTCTTAAGGAGGTTCTTTAGGCTGAGTTAGTCAGAGCATGTATGCCTGAAGAAATTTCTTTCGTCAGGATTAATAGACCATGCTCATCACTTTGCTTGGGATGCATCAGAACCTGGCCTTTTAATTTAATGCTTTCAGGAAATCAGATTTCTGAAACCGAATAATTTAATTACATGCTTTATCCCTCATTACTTGAGTGTAAAGGAAATTGCCGTGAGCCCTTGCAGACTTGCTTTAGGGGTTCTACTTTCTCAACTTATGTTCTGTTGATTTCACTTGCAATTTCCAATGATAGAGCTTGTAAGTTTCATTCCTCCTTTGAAAAAGCTTGGTTGACTCTGGCTTATTCTCTCCAAGTTTTGTGTCAGTTTCAATTCTCTACTAAAGGCCACAAATCAGTCGATACTTTCTTATATGTGTCTTGCTTTTTGTTATCGATCAATTTTGATAGAATGTAATCTAGTCACTGTAATGGCTATGCCAATCTAGTGGTGGGTCCTACAAAACGTGTAGTTAAAATTAAAGTTTAACCATCACCTTTATATTATAAGGAGATTATAATGGAAGGCAAACAAGCTATTAGTGTCTTCAATATTCACCTCTAGTCAAAGTACAACATTTTCGAATTTTTTTTTCTGTGCACACTCATATAGGGTAACTTTATCTCAAAATTCAGCACAGTGATGATACATGTCTTGCCTACACACTGGCTGCCATTTGTAACCTCTTGTCTGCTATTGGCTTCTCAAATATGACTGGAATTATTGGAGCATCATATTGGCCAGTTGCTGGTATAGGCACTTCATCATCCATCCAACAACAATTATTTGTACTCTTGAGGAGATCCTTAAAGAGAGCAGAAAGTTTAAAGCTGAAACGATTGGTGGCATCCATTCATCTTGAAATTGCTAAATTTGACTTGACGGTAAGTAATTTTTCCTCATTTCATTAGTAGACAGTATGAAGCGTATAACACAAATGTGTTATTTTGGCCTAATACTTATTTTATTTGGAAAAGTTTGATCCATCAAAATGTTCTGGAGATTTGAAATAATGTCTGTCCAAAGGAAGTGAGTGGTATCTGTCCAAAGGAAGTGATTGGTATATGTATTTTGTTATGCATATCTATTTTTATGGATTTACTTAATTTATGACATTTGGTGGAAAGTAGATGGATTTAATTGATGGAAATATAGTTGAGACTGAATCATGCCCCTTTTTGTAAATTATGAGAAGTAAAACTATGGAACTTGTAATTGAATTTGTTGGTTTCTGTAATTCTTTGGTACTTGACCCTTGAAAGAATGACTTTTAATGATGTTAGGGTCACATGAGTTTGATTTATTTATACATGCACATGCACATGCACACAGTTTTTGCTATTCAATTCTACTCCATTTGGGTTTTCCTTGAATGCTTGTAATCTCCTTAAAGTTTTGTGTGTGTTTTGTCAATACTTTGTGTTCTTGAACAAGTATGATCAAATTTGATCTCCTGTGTTCTGAATTTAATGTTTTTAATGGTTTCATGGATTTGTGAAGCTTAATGACGTGGAAAATAGCATAGAAAATGGTATGGTGCTGTACATATTGTTCCTGTTACGGAATAGTTATATTGCATTTTGTTGGTTAGAGCAGATTTGATAAACTGCATGAAAAGGTTAATATGGTTCAATGTTGCTCCCAGAAAATAGGCATTAGTTGGCAAAGGAGGACATCAATTAAAAGTAAGGTTAAAATCTAGTACTCTAATATGACATTTTATTTCTGGAAGGGATATGGTAGGATGCTTGGGGAAAATTATGGGAGGGTTTGCTTCACATCTGATTAGTGATAGTTGATCATGGATGCTAACTTGTGTAGGTTGTAGGCTACAATTATCTGCAACTTGTTGATGAAGTTATCGTCTATCTTGCGTTAAAGGCTAGATAGGATAATTATTTGGGTTCATCTGGTGCTAACTGCACTATATAGGTTCATGTAGTGGTAAATGCTCGTTTTGGGTTCTGTCCTTTTATTTCTGAAATTCTTTGTTGTGATATGAATTAAAACTAAAATTGTTCTATTTTGGTTTGTAGCATGTTCAAAGACCATTGCTCTCTTTTGGTCCAAAGGCTTCCACGAAGCTTAGAACACGCCCAGCCAATATCTGCAAGGTTATATCAGTTCATGGATTTATGCTTTTAGTTCTTTTAACAGCAATTTTTATTGAATATGACTGTTGAGGATACATTCTTTCTTAAATCGTCATAATGAATTTGACAGGAACTATGGACCAGTTATCATCTGATTAGCGAATTTACAGATGAAACTTCTATAATGACCACTGATGGTGCCTTCTGCACTTCATGGCTGCAAAATTTGAAAAAACCTACAGGTTTATTAGTTTTCTCTCAAGAAAATGGAACCAGGAGTGATTCTGACAGTTTCAACTTTAGTGCACAGCCAAGTTCTATACCAGGGTCAGTGTTACACTTATTGGGTTCTTCCTACTTGGTTCGTGCTGCTGCATGGGAGGCATATGGCAGGTGATCTGTAACAATCCCATATGTCCTGCCATATTTTCTTGAAAACTTCCACGCTAATGCAGTAATGAACTGTGTCATTTTTATGCATATATGCTCGTGAAAATCTGGCCATAGTTTTTTTAATGGTTGTAGCATTACTGTTAGTTCTCATTACTCACATTCTGTTAAGAAAAAAAACTTCTGAGAAGTACTAGAGAAGGCAAAGTCAGCTCAGCTGATTATGGCCTTTTGGCCATTATATGACGTGTGTCCCATTAAGTGGATCTAATTTAGTAAATATGAAGGAATCTAAATTGGTCCTTTATACTCTTCACATTTTATTAAACTTTATTTTCGGATAAAATAAAAAGTATATGCATACCTTAGATGCATTTTCAGTTTGGGCGACATGAAGCTTCTACTCATCACTTACATCTTTCAGTTGACATGCGCACGCACACGCACGTACGCATGCACAAAACTTCTCCTGTTCTGCACTGATACTAACTTGTTTGAAGTGAAACCATTGAACCACAAGAAAGAAAATATGACTTCTTGATTTTCTTGAAGTGGAACACGTAGCAGACAGGATGTGTTAATTAAGTGGCAGTTTCCTCAGGTCCTTATCACCACCATCCCAACAAAGACATTTTAAGATTTTTTTTTCAAGTACATTAATGACACTGTGATTTATTATTCTGTGTGGCCTGTCCTGTGGAAATTGATAGTTTTCTTATTTTGAGGGCATCAGACTTTCAATAGGGTCATGCAGTAGAAAACCTGATTGATTCTGAGCATGCTATCCGAAGTTCTGACATAAGTTTGTGACCTACCCTGAGGGCATCTTCCTATTAGCTTGAACTTCAAGGACTTGTGACTTGGGACCATTAATGACCTTCCACTATTTTTTTATCCCATTTCATAACACCAACTTTGCACAATTTGAATCCTAGATAACTCGGACAGATAAATAGTTTTGTTTTTTGTGCAGGATATATTGTCAATGTTTTTGTAGGGTTGTGAGTTTTTAGTTTCCACACTCACAAAAATATAGAGCTATTCAGCTTATAAAATTGTGCATGTGGCAATAGATATGTAGTCCACGAGTGGTATGGAATGTTGGAAATAAGAAGGTTGTACTTGTATGGTTTGGGCATGAATTTTACAATTGGTGGAGGATGTAGGCTTTTGGTTCAACTGGGGACAAAGGGATTTCTGCTGACTGAGTTATCTAGATCTAGGTGAATGGAAAATGAAATCATCTTTTTTCTTTTCCCTCCAAATTCCAGATGTGGGAGAGGTATGCATACTATGGCCACTGCGCCAGGGAATCAAACTTAAAAATGAAAGAATCATAGCTCATCCACTTTCTCCTTCCATCACACATCTTCTGGAAGCAGATGAGGACCTCCTTTGCTTCTCTCCAGTTAGATCATTTCCTTCAAAGAAAACTGATGTTTGCAAGATTTCTCATCACCTAGAACAATATAATGTTATGGTAGAAACTAATTTTTTTACTTTTCGCTCTATTTGGCTTATTCCATCTACAGTAAGCAATAGAAGACAACAAGTGCAAATTTGTTTGAGTTCTATATGTTTTGATCAGTCATCTGACATTTCTTCTGTCTGTCTGGCTCTCTCTGTCTCTGTGGTTATTTAGTTATCCTACATTCTCAAATTGTTTATTCTAAATCTAATTGCCTTAGTTAATGGTTTTTCTCATTTGCTTCATCTTTCCTGTTCAGTGCTTCTCTAGTTCGAATAAATGCACTGGTTTTTGCTACATGCTTTGCTGATTCGTCGAGGTGATTCCCATGCATTAATTTGCTGCTTCTGCTACATAATTAATCTTTCCCTATTGAGTACCGTTCGTCCACATTTGTGATTAACTTAATCATCTAATCACAAACTAACTTTGTGTAATTTTTCAGTTCAGCTGATGCTGCGTTAGCATATGCAAAACTCATCCAGCATTTGGCAGTATTCAAAGGATACAAAGGTTGGACCAACGACCAAATGCTTCAAAATTGATTTAGCCCCTGTTTGTGCTCTATTTTTCAAAAATGCATTTTCCAAAACTCATTTTCAACTACACATTTTCCTATAAAATAATGTTACACGTAAACCCAAAACTTTTCTTTTATTTTTTAACCCCACATTCTCAAAAAATTCACTATTCTAAAACACATTTTCCTCCAAAATCTCATTTTAACGGAGCCCAAACAAGGACTTACTGTTCTCCAGGGCAATAGTGTTTCTATTTTCAACATGTCTTTTTTCCTTCTCCTGATTAGGGTGGTGCCATGTTGCATTGTGGTGGAATTATTATATTTGTTGTGTATCATCTATTATTGCGTATATCTAAGTTACTGTCATTCATACTGGTCTTTAGTTGATTTCCCGAAATTGTAGATTTTCTCCAAGTTTATTGAGAAAAGCTATTTTTGGTTGTTCAAGTCTATTCTTTCGTTAGAGTAATTTTACTTCAGTTGTTATTTTCTGAATAGGGTTTTTGCATCTGGCTGGAGTGTGTTTACTGAAGGGAAAGGAGAATTTCTTTTAGTTGAATTTATGACTACCGTGAAAAGCAAAATTCAGAAAGAATCTAAATGCAGAAAATAGAATCAAGTAAACAAGAAATGATACTACTCTGTTGACCTTTTTATGCTCCTTAAATTTGTAGCTAATTAAGTCAATCCTAAAAGATAGCAAGTTCTTAGGTTTAGTAATATCAGTTTCTTTAAGTTGGACAACTTTATGTGTGGGGACCCTCGTTGCTCTGTAACTTTTGAACTTGTAATGCTGGAGAAACTGGAAAACAAACCAAGGGCCTTCATGCATTTCTTCTTCTTCTTCTTCTTCTCTCTCTCTCTTAGGACACAACTGTTTCAATAGTTAGAAATTTCGAAGGCAATGAGATTATTATTTAAAAAACATGGAAAAAATATATCGACTTAACAATGAAAAATTTAATCTCTGTGCTTTCTTTTCATTTACCAGTTTGATGCATGCTGACAGATCTCATTTTTAAGATTTTAGTTCCCTTCCTTATTTTCACGTGTTTCAAAATTTCAGAGGCATTTGCTGCCCTTAAAATAGCGGAGGAGAAGTTTTTGTGTGTTTCAAAGTCCATAATCCTCCTTGTGAAACTGCAATTGCTGCATGAGCGTGCTTTACATAGGTATTTTATGTTCTACAGCACTGATTGTCTTGTGAATAGCATTAAGATATACTCAATCATTGGTTGTCATTTCTTTGGTCATTGGTTATCATTTCTTTGGTTCCTGCATAATGGACGCCAAGTATCTTGCAGGGGACACTTGAAACTTGCACAACAATTATGCAATGAACTTGGGGTTTTAGCATCTCCTGTAACTGGTGTGGACATGGAGCTAAAGACGGAAGCAAGTCTCCGTCATGCTCGAACATTGCTTGCTGCAAATCAGTATGACCAGGTCTAGCATTTTTTTATATACCAGACTTCGTTCATTTTGCTAAGAAAAGGTTAAGAATCTAGAACATGTTCATTCAAACCAAAGATCCTTTAAGATGGTTCTGTATGCTATGCCACATAATTGATGTCAATTTGAAATCTTCTCGTTTTAACCAAAGACACGAAAAATGACACCTAGGCATAATTAGTGAGGGATCAAAATATATCTTTCTAATGGGATTAAGGTGATTTAATATTCAATGATTTTATTTTGGGATTGATGTCAATTTGAAATCTTCTCGTTTTAACCAAAGACACGAAAAATGACACCTAGGCATAATTAGTGAGGGATCAAAATATATCTTTTTAATGGGATTAAGGTGATTTAATATTCAATGATTTTATTTTGGGAAGAGGAATTTTATTACTTGTTCACCAGTGGGGTTCAACCCTGTGACAAGAACAATTAAGCAGCTATAAGCACTGTGTTTGAACCGAGTAAAGAAAATTAGAGATCTGAGTATCTCTCATATATTGACAAGAGGATCTTAAAAAAAATTGAGTTAATCTCAGGAAGTGTCTTTCGTGTATTTCAAATCATTCTTTTTTTCTCCTTTCATTATCCAAGCTGTATTGGAACGTTTGTTTTCTGTTGTCTATATGTACTTCCAACTCTACAAATGTTCCTTAACTGTACAAGGCATGGTCCATAACAATCTTTTCACATCCACAGACCATAAGAAGTTGGTTTTTCCACAATAAAGTGGTAGATAACTGGTAGCATTCTTGTCTTTTTTGCCAAGCGAACAGCAATTCACTTGTCTTCTGTCTTTTCCTCAGATAATCCAGTCAGTATACTCTCCATGGCTGCTTCCTGGCCACCAAAAGCAATACTCCTAGGGACTTTTTTCCAAATTTAGTTAACGGGAAATTCTGTTTTCTCACATCTTTAAGAATGTTATAACATTGTTTAACAGGTATTTTTCCACTTATCAATCAGCTTATTTTATCTGCATCAGATTCACCCAAGTCGAAATCATATTTCAATTACAGAATATCCGTTATATCTTAAACCTCCAGTCTCATTCCTTGTAAAAGTCAGGTATCCAAACCACTACACTATCACTTCTTTGAATGGAATAACTTAGCAGTGCTCCCAGATTAGAGTGAGTTATACACAGGAGCTGGGAAACTTGTTGGAGTGTTTTTTCACCAGACCAAGCATTCAAAGAGTTCATATAGAGTCACTAGTCACTAGTTACTACTTATTGCTGTTGATTTTAAAGTCATGGTTGTCCTGTTGACTTTTTACTTTAAATTGGTAGCTTATGCCACAGTATGTAGGTATCTTGCTAACATTTTGAGTTATGGCTACAGTATCTACTGAACTTGTGCCTTTGAGTTTGTTTTATAAACAACTTTCAGCCTTAACAGTCTTGAGGGTAGAACCTTGTACAGTGATATCGAAAATTTTGTTAACATTCATTCCACACTTCTCCATTCTTTGATACACGGTTGCAAGCTGGCAACTTAGAGATTTGTGAGTCATTCAGTTAATAAGAACAAAATGGGATTAATATAATACTATCTTCCTATATCTATTTTTCTGTAGCAGGATAAGGAATAAGTTATATACCAGTACCTCTAAGGAAGGAAACTATCTAAAGAGTCGATTTTCCCTGGATTCTTATTGTTTTGTGATGTGTATTGTTTAGATGGAAAATAAAGTAGATGAAGAGAATATAGTAAAAGGATAATAAGGGAGGAATGAAAAGGGTGTTATATTACTTTCTTTTGTTTACTGGCACAAAGAATGTAAGACGTAGTAGGGTTGACGACTTTTAGTGTGCCCAAAAGGAATTTTGGAGGGAAATAGCCTTCTCAAATTGTGACAAGTGTTTCTTATACTTTTTTGAGTACGATGAATGTTATTCAGATGCAACTTTTTTTTTTTTTTTTCATATGAACACCACATGATATTGGAGACTATTTATGCACCCTTTAAATTTTTTATTTTTTACTTCTCTCATTTCCTCTGAGCACCGACATGGGGCTATCTCCTCTGCAGTCCTCTATCCTTTCTGCACTGTGACCCATCTTCATTTTCTTTGGAAGTTGGTCAACTACGCCTTTTTTATATATTTTTATATACATGTATGCCAGACATGCCATGTTTGTTGAAATGATCTTCTCTAATAAAATGTCCTAACAATGAATAATAGGAAGAGACATAGGATCCCAAACTGTCTCATGACTTCCCCTTCCTCAATAGGTTTTTCGAGCAAATCAACAGAACATCTCTCAATCAGTCATTAGTTAATGCCATCTAGTCCCCAACACAAACCAACATGAGCTGTATAGGTTTTTGAAGAAGTGCACCATCCTATTCTATCAACTCCTCCTCACCTACCAATCTTCCTCCTTTTCTAGCTAACTAATGCAATTTTTATCCTTCTATAGCTCACCACATTGAAACAACCTCGAATTCGGTCCCTTTTTGATTCATTTGATTTTCTCCTTTCACCTCAAAGACCTTCTATATCTCTCACTAGAACATCTTCAAATTTGAATTTTTAACAGCATCTTTCTTCTATAAAAGCTTGACTAATATCACTTCACGTTTCATCTTTGTCCAACTCCCCAATCCTTCTAACAATCATTGATTCTTCAATTGCTAATCGCCGAAAACTTCTTGCATCCAACTCTTCAGTTTTTTCAATCAGTACCTCAAGCTTCTGCATGATTTTATACCCCTCCAACCGTGAAGACTTCCCCACAACCATAATGGTTTATTTTCTATACTAAATAGCCTATGGTCAAGCCACATCTTATTGTTCTAAAACTAACGCACCGAATCCTGTTAGGATGCATCTGGAAAAAAAGCAAACTCCACTCGGTAGCAAATAAGAATCTGTCCATCCAAGAATTAATCTTCTTCCCTGAAAGTTTGACCATGTGAAGTCTTCATTCTTCAACAGTGGACTCATCAATTCTGATTCTGATAAATGAATCAAAATTCCATATGATTGAATTTAACACGATACACCATAACGAAAATTTTCCCCTCCCACTCCAATTTTGAACTATTCATTCACAACAGCACTCAGAATGACCAAGTCATGGATAGATCTGTGCTGTTCCAATTTCTGCTTCCTTTTTCATGAATTTTTTTGTTCTTACTGATGCAAGTTGTTCTTGCAGGCTGCAGCTATAGCCCACTCCCTCTTCTGCATGTGTTATAAGTTTAATATGCAGGTCCAAAATGCTACCGTTCTTCTCTTGCTTGCTGAGATACACAAGGTATGTAGTTTTTGATTCTCTAGACCAACTAAATTTGTCAGTATACCACCACTACAATAATATCTTTAAGTGCAGGTGGAATGTACTGTTTATCGATCAAGATGTCTTTCAATGGTTTATAACTGCATTGTGCAGTTTACATTCATTTGTTAGTTAGTTGGAATAAGCATTTAATAATATTTGGTTGACCAATTTGTCTGCTGTCCTTCATCTTTAGCCTCTTTTACTGGTATACGAATTATACAAGGGTAATGCATCTGTTAATTTTTGTTTTTCCTTCATTTTCAGAGATCAGGCAATGCTGTTTCAGGAATACCCTATGTTTTGGCTTGCCTTTCATTTTGCCAGTCATTTAATTTAGATCTTCTCAAAGCTTCTGCAACATTGACACTGGCTGAGCTATGGCTTTCTCTTGGACCAAGTCATGCAAAAAAGGCTTTAGCCCTTATACACAGTTCTTTTCCCATACTACTTGGCCATGGTGGTTTGGAGCTACGCAGTCGAGCTTTTATAACTGAAGCAAAATGCTATCTAGCTGAACCAAGCTTTTCAGGTACTTCATGTAGGAAGGAATTATTCTCATATTGAATGAAGAATATACTGCCCTATTTATAATTACAAATGTGAGTAAGGAAAGGAAAGAAATCTCCTTAGTTAGGAGATGTGAAAAAATTCCTAATTATTATAACTAACTAAGGTAAGAACTAAATATGGTACAAAGAATTAATCAATTACAATATTATTTTTGATTTTCTACACTTCAATATTTGTTTCCCGTCTAAATTAGAAAACTTGCCAGAAAAGGTCTAGTCAGTGCGATAACGACTAATAGCAAATTGAAACATCTATATCTAATGCCATATAGCAAACCCAACCTTTCTCTTTGTATTATATGATGCAATGCTTTCACAAGTCTAGTAGTTTCTTTTGATGGGTTAGCACATGTCAGTGCTTTCCATCGTTATATATTTATATGCCAACTGGGTTTCAAGCTTGTTTAGTTGTACACCGGAACATAACATAAATTATTGGTGATCAAAAGTCAAATTCTACTCGCGATGGAGCTCCCTCCCAAATCCAAAACTACCCAACCATCGCACCACCACCCGAAGACCTCCCAACACCCACCCACCCCTACCGGCGCCGGCGACTGCCAAACGTCCGGCCCACCCCAAAACACCGGCCCCACGCCACAAATCTACCTTCCAACCCTCTACAACCACCCACGGGAGGTGGCCCTAGGGGGAACAGCACCGCCGCTCAAGACGCAGCAGCAAGCTCCGGTGTGCCACTCTGGTTAGGACCACATGGTGCTGGCGCCGGGAGAGCAGGTGGAAGACAAATGGACAATGGCAGTGAAAGGAGAACCGAGACCCCAACGCAGATCCCCAAGTTTTCGACCACTTTTAAGGCAGATGTGCAGGCCGGCCATTCCGACATCGGCCGACCAATTTTCCAGGGAACGTACCACTCAGACGGCGCGTGCAATCCACGCGCCGGCACCGGCGTCGGCAAACCTGCAGGCCCTTTTCGACGATTCCCGATCAACGCGCCTGTCTATTCTCTTGTCGGATGTGCCATTCTTACACTATCAGGGGAAAAAGACGGTTGATGCACGTCTAGTGGCATTCAATCGTCGATTTAGGGTGGAGGCGAAAGAGTTTACAGTATCTATGAACGATTCCGGCATTATCAGGATGACAGAATGGGGATCGAAGTTATTGGATGCAATTTATACGGGGAGATCTGGTGCACTTTGGATGGTGAATATGGTAGATAGATTGAGAACTAGTTCAGTGGAGGGTTTTGCCTCTAAATTCAATGAATCTTCAAGAGCTTTTTTGGCACAACGTTGTGTGAACCAGCGTGGTAGATACTTGATGATAGCATAATATGAGGAGAGGCGTAGGAAGGGTGTTGTCATTGTGTCGGAAGGTGTGAATGGAGAGAGATGGGCATTGGTCTCGCAGGTGTTTCAAGCAGTTGTCGATTCATTTGTTGGTGGGGATAAGGCCAAACGTCAAATGGTGGATGAACGAAATCGGTAAAGGTTGACTTATGTTGAAGTGACAGCAAACTTACATGCCTCGCAGCATGCTGGTCAACAGGTGATACAACAAAGGGAAAGGGCGGCTAATGCTAGTGTAAACGAAGGTCAACTTATGGTGCCCAAGATCATGGAAGCAAATGATGAAGATTCACATGACAGTTGTTTGAATAAGGCTGAAATAATGGCTCGAGTGCAGGAGTTGAAAGGGACGTTGGATGAATTAATTAGGCTAGTGGGAAGTGAGTCTGAAACGGGTTCCAGGAAGTTTTGCTGTAGTATGGGGTAGGCGTGGATGAGTACCCAGTTGTTGGAAAACAAATAACAAGCTTATCCCATAACGAGCTCTCATCGAATGCAGACCATATTAAAGAAGCCATTTGTGCGTCTCAGAAACGGAACGAAATGGGGTGCTCCAAGAATGACGACAATGTCGACTTAGTGGGAATGGATAGGGATGGCATAGACTCGGGGGTTTATGTAGATCAGGAGGTGGTACTGGTGTCTAAGGAAAAGGAGCTGAGTATGGAAATTTTAGATACGATGACAATGGGTGCGATGGACACGATACCGCAAGCTGATGGAGTATTATCAGTTGAAGAAGGGACGAGACTTGTATTAGCAGAGGGTTCAGTTTCGGTAGGTGTGAAAGAACACAACGCGACATGTTCGTCGACTAGGGTTGCGAACACATAACAGAAGGTACTCTATGCCTCTTAAAGAAAGTGACACGGGGACTGATGAACCTCTGGTGTTGTGGGTAGATGGGGCAAAGAAGGGAGGTATTGACAGTGATGTACAGATGGACACGGAGGAAGGAAGTGGAGGGACAGGGTCAAGTGGAGCGGTGGTCACAAAGAGGGAAGTAGCGAAAACGATTGCGTTTGAAAGAACACAACGCCGACTTTCGATCAAGTGGAGCGTGGTCACAAAGAAGAAGTAACGAAAACGATTGCGTTTGAAGTTGGACACCCACCTTCAAACTGAGTTGTGCAAAAAATTCAGGATTTCAGTAAGTTGGTTGGTATGTCTTGTGATGGATATGAAAGTAGACTTTTGGAATTATTCGAGGAATTGGAGGCTACTAGGGGGAAGGAGATGAGTATATAAGGAGGTAAATCAAGAAAAAAGGGTGATCGTGAACTTAAGCGGCTCGAATGGTCAGTAAATTATGACGGGAAGAGTGACGAGTCTAAGAAAGGAATATTAGGGAGGGGTGACGAAGTATTAAAATGACATTAAAACTTATCAGTTGGAATGTAAGGGGGCTCAATGAAGTTAGGAAAATGTTAGGTGTTCATAATTTGCTAAGGGGATGGAGGGCGGATCTTGTTTGTTTACAAGAAACTAAGTTGGAGTTTATCTCGAGGGCTGTGGTGAGTAGCTTATGGGGAGGACAACATGTAGGGTATCAGGGGTCTTCAGGGGCATCAGGAGGCGTACTAGTCATGTGGGACTCTAGAGTGCTGGAGATGGAGGAGGTGAGTGAAGGGTTGTTCTCTATATCGATTTCATTTAGAAATATTGGGGATGGATTCTAGTGGATGCTCATAGGAGTTTATGGGCCTAATTCTGATGAAAGTAGAGGGGACTTGTAGGATGAGTTGGTTGGGATGATAGCTGGGTGGAATCTTCCAACGTGTATTGGGGGTGATTTTAATGTGATTCGATTTCCTATTGAGAGGTCGAGTGGTGGGAGACTAACTAGGGCTATGGAGGATTTTTCAGACTTTATTAGAAAAAATATGCTGGTGGATATGCTCATGATTGGTGGAGATTTTACATGGTTATCTAATCGGGACCATCCAGTTCTGTCACGTATAGACAGGTTCTTGATTTGTGGAGAGTGGGAGGCTAAGTTCTCAGATGTCACTCAAATGAGATTGGGGAGGGCGTACTCAGATCACTTCCCTATCTTGTTATCCAGGAACAGGAGGGGTAGTGGAAGAAGGCCTTTTAGATTTGAGAAAATGTGGTTGAAAGTAGAAGGCTTTGGGGAGCAAGTACGGACTTGATGGGCGTCTTATGAAGTCAAGGGTTTCCCAATTATGTGTTGAGTCAGAAGTTGAAGGCTTTAAAAAGGGATTTAAAGAGATGGAATAAGGAGGTCGTGGGTAATGTGAACTTTCGTAAAATTCAGTACCTTTCAGACATCGAAGAGTTGGATTGGCGGGAGGAGAGCTGATGGTTGGCTGGAGAAGAGAATGAGAGACGTAGAGTACTAAGGGAAGAGCAAGAGAGGTTGGTGATAATGTAGGAAATTGCTTGGCGCCAGAAATCTAGGGTCACGTGGTTGAAAGATGGGGATAAATGTACTAAGTTCTTTCATAAGGTTGCCAACTCTAATAGGCGGAACAAATCTATCACAATGTTGGAGGTAGATGAGATTACTTATAAGGAGCCCTAGAGTATTGGAAGCCAAATGGTGAGGTTTTATCAGAATCTCTATCGGGAGCAATTTGAGTAGAGGCCAAAGTTGGAGGGATTGAACTTTTCTACTATTACGGAGAAGGATGCCGGTTGGCTAGAGAGACCATTTGTGGAGGATGAAGTTAAGGAGGCAGTATTTAATATGAATGATGATAAGGCACCAGGTCCGGACGACTTCTCATTCTCATTCTACAAGGCGTGTTGGGAGGTGGTACGATCGCATTTTTACGCCTTTTTACGCATTAGCCTCGTCTAAACTCGTCTAGTCCTTAGCTTGACCTCCACGCATCGTCACGCATTACGCTATTTAGAACCTTACTTTAAAGTATTTTTATCTCTGACTTCTAATTTATATTTCTTAATTTTATGTAGATTTAAATGTTTGAAGCAAATAAATTATTGATATGGAATGGATCGCCGATGTTTTAGTATTGGTATATGCTTTTTGGTATTTGTATACATTTGTAAATTAATATTATTGTACAACTTGTTATTTATATGTTATTAAATTGAACTATGTCAATTTGTAAAATTACGATTGAACGTGTTATTAGTTATTTTTATTATAAATGTTAAAAAATTTAATAATGGTACGGAACCGAACCGAACCCGAACGGGTCCATAATTATATCTAGACCCAACGGTTCCATTTCGAAAATTTTTGGTTCGGTTCTGAAGACATGTCCAGCCCTATATAAGATTATTGTGAAAGTTCTGGCAAACAGATTAAAGGAGATACTGGGAAAAGTAGTGTCTAAATTTCAGAATGCTTTTGTAAAAGGGCGCCAGATTTTAGACTCTGTACTTATAGCAAATGAATGCATTGACTCGAGACTGCGTCTAGGGGTTCCAGGGATGCTTTGTAAGCTCGATATTTAGAAGGCTTACGATCATGTGAACTGGGGTTTCCTTTTGTATATGTTTAGGCGATGTGGCTTTGGAGAGAAATGGTGTAAGTAGATTCAGTTTTGTATCTTTACTATTTCGTTCTTAGTGTTGGTCAACGGTATACTGGAGGGTTATTTTCGGAGTAGTAGAGGATTAAGGCAAGGGAATCCACTGTCTCCATTGCTATTTGTTATTGTGATGGAGGCTTTTAGTAATATGTTTGAAAAAGCTGTGGAAAAAGGTTTGATAAGGGGCTTTATGGTTGGTCACTTGCAAGTGTCCCATTTGTTATTTGCGGATGACACACTGATTTTATGTGATGCAGAGGAAGAACAATTTAGAAACTTGCGCCGCTTGCTTCTATGTTTTGAAACTGTGTCTGGATTGAAGATAAATTTGGAAAAATCTGAGACTATTCCAGCAGGAGTGGTCGTTAGCGTGGAGGAGCTGGCAGACATATTGGGATGTAGGGTTGCCAGTTGCCTATGTCATATCTAGGGCTTCTATTAGGGGCACGGTTTAAAAGTACACAAATTTGGAATGGTATTGTGAAAATGATGGAGAGGAGGCTAGCAAGGTGGAAGCGTACGTACATCTCCAAGGGAGGTCGACTTGCTCTCATTAAATCCACTCTTTCTAATCTCCCTACTTATTTTTTGTCATTGTTTCCTATTCCGGTTGCAGTGACAAATAGATTAGAGAGGCTTCAAAGGGAATTTCTTTGGGCAGGATTGGGGAAGAGAGGAAACTTCACTTGGTTAATTGGGTACTGTTTGTTCTCCTATGAGGATGGGGAGTCTTGGATTGAGAAGTCTGGTTTTGTTTAACAAGGCCTTATTGGGAAAGTGGTTATGGCGATTTGGAGTGGAGTGGAGTGGAGAGGGAGAGCTTTTGGAAAGAAATCGTTGGGGCAAAGTATGGCGTGATGGAAGGGGGTGGTGTACTGTTGTTGATCATGGTTCTTATGGAGTGAGTTTGTGGAGGTATATCCGACGAGGATGGAGTGACTTTCGCGACAAACTGAATTTTGCGGTGGGAAATGGTAATGATATTAGATTTTGGGATGATTGTTGGTGTGAAGATCAACCACTGAAGGCAGGCTTTCCCTCGCACGGCATTGCTTTAGTGCCCTCTGCTATGGTGAGTGATATACTATTCATTCATAATGGAAATTACAGTTGGAATATTACTTTTGTGAGGGGATTACAAGATTGGAAATTGGATGATTATGCGCCATTTCTGACCTCTCTGCATGAGATGCAAATTCGGATAGGAGAGGGTGATCGTAGCAGGTGGATAATGACACGGGATGGTATTTTTTCAGTTCGCACATTTTAGATCCATTTCGAGACCTATGGAGAGCTTATTCCCCTGGAAGATGGTGTGGCAATGTAAATTGCCTCCACGGGTGGCATTTCTATTGTGGACGGTCGTGAGGGGGCAGGTGTTAACGGTAGATAATCTTCGATGGAAAGACTTTTATGTAATCGAGTGGTGTTATATGTGTAAGAGGGATGAGGAGATGAATGATCATTTGTTCATTCATTGTGATGAGTTCGTTGGCTATGGAATAATATTCTAGCCTCCCAAAATATGGATTGGTTGATGCCTAGGCGTATAGAGGATGTGTTGCGGGCATGGAGGAGAAAACTTCGTGATGAGGATAGTAAGTTTTTATGGAATCTTATTTCGGGATGCATTGTATGGTGCGCATGGAGAGAAAGGAATAACCGCTGTTTTGAAAACCAAACACGGACAACAGAGCAGATAAGAGAAATGTTTTATTTGACTTTGTACTCTTGGTTTAATGCTGCTATTAATCCTGTAGATAGGCTGCATAATTTCATGTTTTTTCGATCTTGCTTAAAGTGATTATACACTTCCTGTGTATTCTCTTTTACTGAATAAAATTAACTAATTACCTATAAAAAAATAAAAGAAAAGTTGGACACCATTTTCTTGAATTAATCTAGAATTACAGTGATTTATTAGGCCATAGTTCCAAAAATTCGAGTTGCAGAATGCAGATTTTTGAAATTTATCTATGCCCTCGTGTGCATAAAAGACCCATCAAGAGGGATGATAAGCTCATATTTTTCCCGTTACTTGCGTCGAACCATTCCACATAAAAGTTTGAGCTACTATAGAGGAAAAAGTAAGTTTATTTAAAATTTGACTTCAGCACGGACTTTTTCATGGAATTTTAACATGTCTGAGATTTTATCTATCAAACTATATGTCATGCTTCAGATATACCAAGATAATCATATATAACTTTTGTAAAATATTGATGGCAATGAAATTAAATGCTTGCTCATTGAAAATTGTTCACACCCCTGTACTTTTTGCTGCTAGATGTGTAGCTTCTGATGAAATATTTAACACCCCCAAGTAAGTAAATAAACCGAAAGCAAGGAAAAGATATAGAGAGACTTGCCAAGAAATAAGAGACAGAGAGCCTGTTTGGGAGAGATTTTGAGAATCAATTCTCATTTTCAACCACACATTCTTCAATAAAATAATATTTTTCATCACATCAATAATGTTTCCTTCTTTTTCAACCCCATATTTCTCATTATATCACTATTCAAAAATCAATTCTTACCCCAAAAATCACTCCCAAACAACCTTAGAACATCGTTTATGATTCCACTGAAAGGACCAAGTCAAAACTCTTAAGATAAATAAGATTGAGCAAGTTTATTCTTTCCTTCTTCTCATTGAGCTTATAAAATATAGTTCTTTTTGTAAATATTTTCCAGTTTCTGAAGATCCGGAGATGGTGCTGGAACCTTTAAGGCAAGCTTCAGAAGAACTTCATCTTTTGGAGGTCTGTTAATCTCTGATCTTTACATGCTTATGTCTATACATAAAATGTTGGTTAGAAATGAGATAATGGGTTGTCCTAATGGGTGTCATAGATCTCTTCTTGAGAAATTTTTGTACAATCCTGCGCAACTAAGGTATGAAGAAATTGGTGATGTCAGCCATTTATTTTGTTTCCTCTTATGGATTGCAAATTACTAGGCACAGGTAATGTAGGAAAACCTTTTCATAGCAGGTAACGTACGGAAACGTTTTCATAATGAGGCAAATCTATGGGAAAACTGGTCATGAAACCAGATTGTGTCTGGATCCCGTTTCCATGGAAGAAATATTCACCATCTTCATTAATCTTGCAGTTTTCTTGGTGCATTGTGTTTTCTATCTTGTCTAGTTCATAAAATTCTATGTGAAATTTCTTAGGTCTCAACTCCGTGAAAGAAGACCATTTTCGCTTAGAAAGAAACTCTTCTTTTTGACAATTTTTTTTCCTCGTTTTCATTAGAATTTATGACGTTTGAAATCCAAAATACAGTTGTGTTTCCTTTCCTGATAGAAGCCCTGCCTTCCGGAAGGACTTTTCATCATAAGCACCTGAATATTACAAGCTTCGATGACACTTTCCTCTTTCTTGGACGTAGAAGTTACTTCATTTGGACAAGGTTTTACCAATTCAGGCACCTCCTGAAAAATTGAATAGCCTATACATGTAGTACATTTGGTTATACAGTCTGTTTGGTTAACTTCAAAATGATCTGATGATTCAAATCTCTGAAAGGCGTGTTTGGTTTTACCAATTTAATTGTTCTCATTGCAACTTTCCCTTGCTTCTTTTTAGTTTTCATCAATGTGAATCTTAAAATTTGGTTACGATAGTTTTGAATTTCGGATGATGGGGGAAACAGTCAATCGTGTCTTTGCTATTAATTACATGGTGCCTTCTCTTGCAAAATCTAGAACACTCATTTTGCGTAATCTGACCAGGACTGCTTCCATATGGTTCATTTTTCTAATTAGGATGATGGGGGAAACAGTCAATCGTGTCTTTACTATTAATTGCATGGTGCCTACTCTTGCAAAATCTAGAACACTCATTTTGCGTAATCTGACCAGGACTGCTTCCATATGGTGACTCCATATGGTTCATTTTTCTAATTAGGTGAAGATGTTTAAGTTGTACATGCCAGTGGAAAGAGAGAATAACAATGCTAAGGTCCTCAAGTCCACACTCATGTTAAACTTTCAAAACAAGCAACTTATCTAAACATGTTTGGAAACAAAATTTTACATAAAAGTAACTTTTACTTACTTTTTAAGCTTAGCCAAACATGTTTTATCTGCTGTTCCAAGTTTACTAGGACCCATATTATTCTCTAGCATTTCAATTTTCACTGAGATAACATTGCTTGTGAACAGCATCATGAATTGGCATCTGAAGCTTTTTACTTGATGGCCATTGTCTATGACAAGCTGGGGCAGTTAGATGAGAGGGAAGAAGCTGCAGCTTCATTCAAGAACCATATTACAGCACTTGAAAAGCCCGAAGAGAAGGATAATCCTCTCTCAAAAATTGCCGTAAAATGCTAATTTGTTAAGAATTAAGCAGATCAAAGATACAGCATCACATTTGCTGGATTCTACATTACTGCAGGATCAGGATAAACCAGTGAGGCACCGAAAATACGTGTACAAGACTCGGTGATGCATTGCAATATTTGTTGAGTTTGTAAGTTCATGTTTGTGGCTCTTCAAGGAAGCCTTAATTGTTAGCGTAAATGAAGTATGAATTTAACAGTAGTCATTAAAGAACTCTTTTGTGGAAGCTATTTAATATTTTAAAGTTCTATTATTTAAAGTCTTCACCTATGTGAACTTTTATTTTTTTATTTTTACAAATACGTCGAGTCATTTCTTGATCTTCTTTAAATAGAATACCCCACAGAATTGTGATAATTTACTTTTTTTTTCTTTAATTAATATAAAATATTTATTTTAAAATTTACTTATAAATTAATGAATAAACTTATTTATAATCTAGATTTTTAAAATCAAAAGCATTTTTGATTAGGTTTATAAAAAGAAACTTGTCTAATAAAAACTTAATTTTAATATTATTATATTATTATATATAAAATCTTTTTTATGATCAACTCTATGTTTGGCCTTTATTTTATCAAAAAAATATTTTTTTCAAAACTCATTTTCGGTTACACGTTCTTTCATAAAATAATTTTATACATTGAAAGCTTTTCTTTATTTTTAATTACATTTTTAAAAAAATTACTATTTTAAAATATATTTTCTTATAAAATTGGGCTGTTAAATTGGATTCAATTGGATTTAAATCCTAACTCCATCACTAAAATAGGATCTTTGCGGACGAGTTGTATTAATTTTGGAGTGAACCGCACAGCCATCGTTAATAATATACCTTATCTTCAGAGGCTAATTTTGATGGTTTTCACGAGTGGGAAGCTCAAATCTTTTGTATTTTTGGGAAAATTGCAGCAGTGATTCCAAATCTTTGACTTTCTTGCAGGTTTTACCATAACCTTCAGTTTGTGCCATAATGGTCCCAAACCTTTGAAAAATTAGCGTCTTGGGTCCAAATGGATTGATTTAATTTATTTCACTGTTAGTTGACCAATAAAATAAAATTTTGACCAAATTAAAATGGGTAAAATACTAACTTTAGAATTACCAAATTAAAAAAATAAACAAAAAATAAAATACCAAAAAAATAAATAAAGAACGTGACTCTCCCACCTTCGATTGTTCATCATCCCCACCCCACCACTCGTCGCTGCCACCATCGTCGTCACCTTCTTCACCCATTTCCTTTTCAACTCAAATTAATTCACAACCCATGTTAGACTCCTACAATACAACTCGCCATTGCCACCATCGTTGTTGCCTTTTCCAACCCTTTCCTCCTCGACACAAATCAATTTAGAACTCATGTGTGGACTATTCCAATAAGTTAAGAAGTGAGACCACATCAACCTAAAGAAATACTCTTTTTTTTTCTAGAGTAATGCTATTTAGTCTTACTGGGGTTACAACTCCAATCTAGGAAATTAAATAAGTAATTTATTTTCACCTATCATTCGACTTATCATCTAGTGCCATTTAGACTGGGGTTGTAACTCCAATGAGGTTACATAGCATTACTTTTTTTTTTCTAGCAAATTAAAGGTAAATTTTCTAGCGATTGTGAAGAAGGCTCCCTTTTCGCCTTCTTTAACCAGCGAAGAATTTGACAAAAAACACGATACAGTCCCAAAAACCCTGACATCTTATATTGATAATAAGTTTGATTATTGAGGGACTAGTCGTCCTGGACCTTCTCGACTTGCATCTATGAAGGTGTAGCTTAGGTATACCTCCACAGAGCTTGGAGTTTTCAAAAACTGCAATTGCATTAGCATTTTTAAAGATTCCTGCCTTTGATAATCTACCAGTGAAATCATTATGTGTTAGATTCAGTTACAACAGCTGCGGGTGGTTGTGGGTTTGGTGGTGGTGGTGGTGGTGGTAGCGACGAAGATCACGGGCGGTTGTAATTTTGGTTTGGGAGTGGGGAGTGGGGGGTTTGGATGGGAAATGGGGAAGAGGATGCAACTCTAGGCGATGATAATTTTTAAAATTTTAAATTTAATTACTTAATGTGAGAAATTGTAAAGTTAACTTTTTATCCTTTTAAAAATTGAAACCAAAAGTAAAATGGATGGAATCTATCTATTTGAACTCCATGTGCTAATATTTCAAAAGTTTGGAACTGTTGATAGCACAAATTGAAGGTTAAAATAAAATTTGCAAAAAAGTTTAGGGCCGCTGCTACAATTTCCCTTTATTTTTGTAGTTTATGCGAGTTACCTCGCCAGACAAGGAAGTACAGAGAATACAGACATATGGCTAACAAGTAAATGTTTGGCTATGCTTAAAATGATCACTTATAAGTAAATAAAAGGTACTTTCCAACATATAACTAATCAGTCCGTGGATAAAAAGTTACTCTACTTTTATTAAGGATTATCCAAACACGATCTAATCAGTCAACGGGATTTTCAGGTTTAACATGGGCATGGCTCCCTAGTCTCTCCTTGCGTTCGTTCAGTGCTGTTTCTTCACACGACAAAAATCTGACAATCACTTCCCATTTTCGGTTAAAATTTTGCATCACTCGCTCTGCCATTAGTCTTCTTGGGGTTTTGTTATTTCACTTGCCTTTTTCTAGCAAAGTCAACCCAACTACCCAAGTGAAGCTTGTTGAATCGTTACGGAAAGGTAAGCAATTTGCTTCTCTTTTATTGTCCGTTTCTTGAACAGTTTTATATGTTTTAAGGTTGTAGATGAAGCGTTTGTTAATAGAATTCAAAGGGGGATCTTAGGCTATGTTAACATTGATTTTTGTTTCTTGAACTAGGATTGCGTTAATATTTGATTTCTAGCTTGAATTTTAGTCATTTGTGCATGTTAAGAAATTGAACTTTATCCTTGCAGATTGCTTACTGAGTCTGGTGTTGACCAAATGAGATTATGAATAATTGGTGAGTTGACTAATGTGCTTCAAATGTTGATTTGAGGACTTTTCTATGATTTGAGAATGGGGGATAGAAATATTGTTTATTATTATTATAAGGAACTTGTTTGTGATTTGACAAATAGGTTATGCTTGAAGAGTCAATTGGGATTTTAAGGTTTTGCTTTATTTAGAGTTGAAAACTCCTCGAAAATTGAATCTTCCCTAGTGTTTTCATTATCTCGAGAGCAAGACTTCAATTTTGACTGCTGGGAACTTGTTTTCTTGGAAGTATTTGATGGTTCAGAAGGATCCTGAGGACCTGGGCTAGTTTTGGTTATTGAAATCAGTTGCAATAGGATTGTGCTTCAGTCTTCTGGATAAGCGAGAGATAATTATCAGCTTGCTGCTCTATAGAGGTCAATGTTTACCCGTCTGAGAGGATGACAATTAGTATCTGAGGGATAACTAAGCTGTTTATTATGGATAGTGGAAATGACTATTCTTTATCTTATGACTTTGTTGCTTCTGATCTTTCAAACGGGTCGAATAATCTCAGCTTACCTTCCCCTGCTGGCTATGAAGTAGAAACCAATCTTGAATTGTTGAGTTTGAATCGGCTCAGTCACTGCCTCGAAAAACTTTTGCTTGAGGCTGAGTATGACCACAGTGACGCAGTGATAGAAGTTGAGGGAACCCCTGTGGGTGTCAATCGCTGTATTTTGGCTGCACGGAGTCCATTTTTCTATGAGCTGTTTAAGAATGGGAATGGCAGTTCTGTGAAGGAAAGTAAGCCAAAATATCTCATGTCAGAATTGGTGCCTCAGTACACAATTGGACTTGAAGCATTCAATGTTCTCTTAACTTATTTATATACTGCAAAGCTTAAGCCATCTCCACCTGAGGTTTCAACATGTGTTGATGAATCTTGTACTCATGATGCTTGCCCTCCTGCTATTAATTATGCTGTGGAACTGATGTATGGTTCTGCAACCTTTCAGATTAAAGAACTTGTTATGCTTGTTCAGGTTTGTCCGGTCTCTAACTGGTTAAGCTTTTTGCATTGAATGAGTATGCATACATATGGAGTTCACTTTCAGATTTTTAGGAAGATCTTTTTCCAACAATCTGTGGTTTGAAAAAAAAAAATATAATTGTTTCTTTATGTTACTGGTTTGGGCTTCACTAAACACTGTTTTCTGAACATTTTTGATTTCAAATAACTGTACTTGAAATTAACTAAATCTGAAGGATGCACAAGGTCACTAAAATAACATATAAATTCTGCATAGATCCACGACATAAATTCTGTTTGTCTAATAAAGCTCCGTTATGCTATTTGGAAAAATAACTGGAAAATATTATTCTAGTAATGTTGTTAAATAATTCTTCAAACATGCTTATCTTTTACCATATTACCCACCTATTCCTTTGGAAGCAGGAGTTGGCAACATTGTGTAGCTTTAAATATGCCACTTCAAGTGGATCAATGCCATATCTCTCTGTGCTGCTTGTAAAATGTAGTCAGTGGAGCTCGACTTTTGAAACATGTGTAATGCACCTTGATTAGAACCTGCACATCATGCTGAACGATGGCGTACTATTGTTTTCACTGTTATAGAATGTGCATACCCTTCATATATTCCATAATAACATGCATTCTGATATTATATTCTTTGTTTACATGCAGCGCCGTCTTATTGACTTTGTTGATAAAGCTTTTTCCGAAGATATCATTCCAATTCTTGCTGTAGCCTTTCACTGCCAATTAGAGCAACTTCTGTCATACTGTGTCCATAGATTAGTGCACTCGGATTTAGACAAAGTCGTTCTTGAGAAGGAGCTTCCTTGTGAAGTTCTAAGTGACATTCAATCACTTCGCCTTGAATCTCAGAAAGCTGGTGAGCATGCTCTGGTGAGTGTGGACCCCATGAATGAAAAGAGAATTGGAAGGATTCACAAGGCATTAGACTCTAATGATGTTGAATTGGTGAAGTTACTTTTGGAAGAATCTAGCATCACACTTGATGCTGCTCGTGCTCTTCATTATGCTGCTGCCTATTGTAATTATAAGGTTGTGAATGAAGTGCTTAACTTAGGTAATGCTGATGTCAACCTTAGGAATTTTCGAGGGTACACTGTACTTCATGTAGCCGCCCGACGTAAGGATCCATCAGTAATAGTGGGGCTGCTGAACCAGGGTGCATCAGTATCAGATACTACAAATGATGGACAGACGGCTGTTAAAATATGCCGGAGGCTAACCCGGCCAAAGGACTATAACGAGGCAACAAAGGAAGGCCACGAAAACTAATAAAGATAAGTTATGTATTGATGTGCTGGAGAGAGAGATGCTTGGAAATCCACTGGCTGGGTACATGTCTATGTCATCAATGATGGTGCCTGATGATCTTCACATGAATCTGTTGCTTTTTGAAAATAGAGGTAAGAATCAATGACACAATGCATTTCTCTTAAAGTCGAAAAAGTTTTGCAAAAATGGATATGTTGTCCAGTTGCTACTAGTGCTTTTATCTTCTTCTTTTTATAAGTTTAGGTTTGGTATGATAAGATAAACCACTCTAGAGAATCTGTTGGAAGTTTGTCAAGGCAATCAATATTAGAAAGAAGATGAACTCGTAAGATACCAAATGATGTCTTGCAAGGATCATATTTTGCTACAGGCGTAGTGTAAAGCTTCTCTTTTAATATTCTTCACATCTGTAAATACCTAGTATAAATATGAAAATTATCTACTGTATTTCTATCTATCTGCACCTCCAATTGGTAGCAGCATCACTGTCAAAAGTCATTGAAATTGAGGGATATCATTGCATTTGGGATATGACTTACATTTTCTCTTCCAAATTCACCATAAGATGTATATAATTTGTTTTTTCTGAACCTTTGCATGTATATGCTCTGTGTTCAATTTGAGAATGCACTGTCTTGCATTTCTCTATCTCGTATGCATTGTCTGTTAGTATTAAATTCATTTTGCAAATATTTGATTAAGTTTTTACATGTTAAATTTATTTTTAAATAAAGTAGACAAAACCTCAGAAGGATTTTTGATATCGAAGATGAATAGTAAGACTTCTGGTATCTATCCATTTGTCACTTACATGTCTATCACTCAAAACAGGATTGGTCCTGGATGAAAAATGGCAGAGGAATTTATTTAATTGAATTTGTAAATCATGGAATGAAACATCACCTGTTAATCCGAATCGTGCACATCATATGAAAAGACAAAGAGATGTTTAATTTGATGTGAGTCCATTTGATGAGATCTTATGTGGTTCAACAATATATACTATTTGGTTGTTTAAATTCTTTCTGCCTCATAGTGGCATGTTAAACTGGAACTCGTTTAGTTCACTAGTTACATTCACTGAGAAGTGATTGGTCCTGTAACATATTCTACTTAAGGAAGCTCAAAGCGAGAAGTCATGGATGAAAACTTTTGGAGGAATGCATCCATTTACTTAGTTTTTTTTTTTAATACAAAAAATTTATCACAGCCACCAACTGTTAATCGCATAATAAAAAATAATACAGATGAAAAAAAATAAGTTGAGCTGAAATCAAACAATAAAATGAAGACCGTAAGTGTAAAGGGTTCTTCTATTGCGTTTTTGAATTCTTCATCATTTCCCTTGCTGTTACAAAGAAATTCATTCTTAATTTATTTAAAATCTACCTGGATGGAGGTGGGATAAGAAATACAAATTCATTAGGATTTGCACTAATTTATGCTCCCGTCTTCAGTTATATTTCACCTTTTCTGATTTTTTCAGGGTGGCAGATTTATTGCCTAATGTTTATGACTTCGGAAGTCAAATTAAAAAAACAACCATTCTGTTTATATTGTATTGTCAACTGTTGCACACAGCAAATTTACTAATTAACTCATAATATGCCATTTACAGGGATATGTTATATCCACGTGTCTTTATCTCTTGGTAGATAAGGTTGCTTGTTCGGTATTTCTTTTGTATTTTAACTATGTACGTATACTACTATAACACTTGTTAGAAACTCACATGAGAATCTCCACATGCTTTCTTCAGTCTGATCTAATTCAACTGGCATGTCATGGCTAACTTTATTCTTGTGTTTAAAATATGTCTAGATCCCTCATTAAGGTATAGTTTGTATTTACTTGTATGTTAATCATTAATCAATATGCAAATACACTATATTTCTTTCCCCCATTGAAAGAATCATTTGTTGCTAAATTGAATAAGAAGCATGCCCCCATATTCAGGAATAAATGCTCCATGGTGATTAATGAACTCCTGGAACCTATTAAATTTGGTTCACACTTTACAGGCATGGTTCTTAAATTTGGGTTAATGTTGGTGTATGATCAACATTATCATAGTTCAGATCTACCTTTATTTTACCCAACAATGCGTTTTACATTATGTTGAATGCGAGTGTTATATATCTTGTTTTCATGTGGCAGTGGCAATGGCACGAGCCCTGTTTCCTCTAGAAGCCAGATTAGCCATGCAGTTAGCACGTGCAGATTCTACCTCAGAGTTTGCTGGCCTTTCAGCATCCAAAGGCAAATATGGGGATTTACGGGAGGTGGATTTAAATGAAATACCATCTGAGCAAGTCAAAAGGCTTCACCTGAGGCTGCAATCCCTGCAAAAGACTGGTAAACTTAATTATCACAACCTTCGGCGATCTAATCACTTGCCTATTGATTGACATGAATGATTATTCAGCCCTTTTGGATTCTAATCATAATTAGAAAATATAAGTAGAAAACTGTAGCATCAAATCTGGGTTCATATGGTGTCAACGGAAAAATCGATAGATTTTCAAATGAATTATGCGTATGAATATAAACATTTTCCAAGCATTTTATTCATCCTAAATTTAATTTGGATGTAGAAGTGAATAAAAGTATATAAATAGTCCATTAGCAGATGAAGGCTTTAGAATTCGGAAGGTGTAATGAGCTCACTCTTTTGACCCTTGGATCATGCATGTTACTTGTTTTCTGCATTGCAGCACTTGTTTTCCCCACAAATCCTTGACTAGTTGCCCTGTTAGTGACTCCCATCTCGTCCTTTTCTCTATATGTTCCTGTAATTCTTGGTCCGTTCCCTCATCTTCATTGAATACATTCTTCTATCTGATAAGATTGATCTAGACAAAATCAGGTGTGAACTTGTAGCTTAGTGAAACTTTTCCAGAATCTCTTCTTCAGTGTCAAAAATGTATCTTGTGAAAGGAAAAGGATTCTGAAGAGGAATTATTGAGCATCTCTTGAATCTGTGGTCTCAGTTTATCAGCAACGTGCCATGTTTTTTAGAGGAGCAAAACAGATTTTAGGGATTGGTGCCTATATATAGATGTGTGTTTTTATTTCTATGGTGTACAGTAGATAGACATCTGGGGTTTCGGGGATTTCATATGTTTCTTTCTATTCTTGTATTTTCATGTTTGACAGTGTATTTTCTCGTCTCCCATGGCTCAACGAAATCACGTAAATCTTGCGCCGTTTGCTTTCTAGTTTGTTACCCTTTTTGTTGTTCATGTGGTTGAATGTTCATTTATACCTGAGATCAGTCTAACAGAACCCCAAATTGAAATTTCCTCATCACATGGCCAAAGTCAAAATTGCTAGAAGGTTTTGAAATTATATTAGGTTTCACTGTTTGTGAAGAGCTTTGAAAAAGTGAAAGTTGACTGATAAAGTTTCAGGTCTGTAGTTGCTTTACAAGTTCTAGTCAAAGATATTTATAAACAGTAAATAAATTTGTACAACATTTTTGTCTGAAAATTACAAAGTTAATGACCCAATTTACAGGCATTACAAAATATACTAATAATGCAACCAAACTATTATGGAAATTATTTCATGAGAATCTGGAAAATATCATAATATTTTGGAGAATATGAATAGATTTCTATAGCCTTACCACCCTATTGAACTCAAGATGGTGTTACAGAAACCAGATTGAGTTTGGAAACTATATCGTGTTGCAAAGATGTCAAACTTTGAAGAATTTTGTTATTTGTACAACCGAGGTTGACAACCTCGTTTGACAACACCGTCACATGAGGGGACCCACAAGTTTTTTATTCACTGTGGGTCCCCCACCAATGTGAGAGGTTGTCAACCGATGTTGTACACATAGCATGATTGAACTTTGAAACTGCAAGGCAGGATAATGTTTGGTAAGGAAATTTGCAGCCGGTGGATAAAAGAACCTAAGGAAGGGTCGAGAACCGGTTATAAAAAGAAATACCTTGGAAATAAAGTCAAAAAATCGGTCAGTAAGAACAGAACCTTACGACAAGTTTAAGAACTAGTTGATAGATAAAATCTTAGGAACAAGGTAAAAAATGGTTTCGTAAGTCAAAACTGTATTTCCATATAGGTTTAAGACTTATTATCTTTCTCTTCCTTAATGGCAGTGGAGACAGCTCGACGCTTCTTTCCCAACTGCACTATAGTTCTGGATAAGCTCTTGGAGGACGATACTATAGGTACTCTGTTATTGGAGAAGGGCACTCCAGAGGAACAGAGGATGAAAAGAATGCGCTACATTGAACTCAAGGAAGATGTGATGAAGGCATTCAGCAAAGACATAGCTGAAAATAACTGGACAAACTTATCATCGTCTTCCTCTTGCTCGTCTTCTCCAAGGATGGGTAAAATTCACAAGGTTAGAAAAAAAAATTGCTATTAAGCAATCTTTTTAACCTTAAAAATTTGAAAGCTTCTTATAGGTTCCTTTCTCCTATATGTACGCTATTTCGTGCTTTCTTATTTATCTCTTTGTGAAGTACCTAGTGACGGGAAGCATATAACTTGTAGCTAAATGCTCATTGTCCTGTAATATAATGTGTTACATTTTGAATTTCATTTGGCAAGAGTTGAAATGACAGTGGATTATTTGTTAAGCAATTTCGAATTCCCTTGGTTTTGCCAACCCACAGAAGCTCTCTGTTGATAAAAAACGGGGCAAAAGAAAAAAAAAAAAAAAAGGTTATCTTACGAATTATTGGGTTACGTATGTTGGTGAAATTATCAATTTTTGTGACTTCTTTGTTATCCTCAGTCAGGTTTGTTTAGATGTAAATGCACATATGTGGGAACCTTTAGCCTCCTTTTTCGATCTACTTGAGTTTATTCAAATAACATAATTTGTCCCTCCGTCTCATAAAGATAGACTTGCTTTCTTTTATTGTTCATCTCAAATTATAAGTAACTTTTTTTGTTAAGAGTATAGTTGATTTCTTAATTTTTTTTAATGTCTCTATTTAATGTTTATTGTCATAAATAAATATGAATTACTCCTATTTAGATCATTATTTACTGTAGGAGTATATTAGGAAAAATGTAAGTAAAATTTATGTTTTTAACTATATTAATTATATTTTCTTAATATGTGTGAAAATGGAAGGAAATCTATTTTTATGGGACGGAGAGAGTATTAGAAGACAATTCTTTGGTAAATATATACGAACTGAGAGGTGTGAGATCTTTGTACAGCAACAAGAGGAGGCAACTCTCAACTTAAAAGGTGAATCACTATAATCAGTGTGTTACTCCTGTGGTTAGATTGCAAATAGATTGTGTAATTGTATTTGTTTATTGACTTCAAGAGATTAGGTTCAAGGGTATTCTTGAAGTGTAAAGTATGATAAAGTTGTGCAACCTAATTATTAATGATTTTAATTATTGTCACTTCGTGGAGCTGATCACGGGTCAACCTCCACAGTGCAGTCCCCTTTGAGGTTACTCATGTGGTTATATTTTTAATTTTTTTTTTTTTTTTTTTCTTCTTCTACTTTTTTAATACTTCTAATTCTCTTTTGAATTATTTTGGTGGTAGTGGTGGAATATAGGAATGGGATCTGGTGTAGGTGGGTTAATGGGGAGGATAAATTATTATTTTTAATTAGAATGTTTTAAATTATTTTACATAAAACTCGTTTGCACTTTTTAAAAGACTTTGAACTTTAGATGCAATTTTTTTAATATTATTTCATTCTTTTTTATTTGTTTATATTAAAGAAGATAAATTCGTCATTTTACAGTGTTTTAATAAAAATAAAAATGGATGATAAGAACCTTTTGTGCAAAGAAATAACAATCTAAGTGTCCAAATGTTAAAATTGAAACGATAGAGACGATTTGTGCAATGAAGGCAAACGACGGTAACCTTTTGCGCCAATTAGCTATATTTCACTGAAGGATTTAACAAAATATGACTTAAAGGACCAACTCAATAAGAAATGTTTGAAATGAAATTGTAAATGTCAAATTTGAAATGATAGAGATTATTTTTCAAAAGTAACTAACTTGTGAAAAAAGTTCAAATCAAGTGGTCATATTTTGTAACATCTGATAAAGTACTGTAACCTATAACTTAATTAAATATAGCATGGTCGCAATGACACAAGTTTTTTTGTCACGGTCACATACTAATCACAAATCAATCACAATCACAAGACACAAATCACAATTACATATTTAATCGCAAATTACACATAATAATTACAAATTACTCAATTAAGTGGTCATGGACATTATTCATCCCACCTCACATCACACCACCCCAAACCACCACTGCGGGCACTGCCCCAGTCACCACAGCCTCAATTCCACAATTCCCACCACCTCTTTGACCACCTTAAATCCAAAAACGCAAGTGTTCATCAGAAAATCCTCATCTGAAAACCCTCATAAAAATGCAATTCATCTAAATATGGCAAGAAATCCATGTGTCTTCCCAGCTTCTTCACACCAATTGATTCTTGTAACAAGCACCAACAACAAAATCAAGCAAGAAATCATTCCTGCCAAGAACCCAATCTACAATCCCCGCAGCCCGAGATGGATTTTGAAAGCTAAAATTACTCATAAAGGCAATGCCAACAAGTAAAACCCATGAAGGTAGGAATTGAGATCTGCAGTCCAAAATTAGTTGTCCAACTTACTATCAACTCAATGATTGATTGACACATCTATTGAAGTATAAGTGATAGTAAGAGAAAATTTGAACATGTTAATTTAAGGGATGTGTTAACGAATTATCGAGTGGACAGCAAGATGGATAGCCAATTTGGGAGATTGGCATACACTGCCAACCACGGTTAAGCTGGTCCGTCGTCTGCCGTCCGCACACTATGTCTCCACAAACTGCTAAGGAAAATTATTAATCACAGATACACATTACGGTGGCGGCCGTGACGAAGTTTCAGTGGAGTCTCAATTTTTCTCTCTGTTTCTATTGCAGTGGAGTCTTCTATCTTTTTGCTCTCACTTTCTATTCCGATGGAGTCTCCCGAGAAATCTTTGTTCTTAATGATCCGAATGGTCATTAAACTTACTCTTCATACTTCATCGGTCATTAAACTTTAAAATGTTTTCGAATGGTTACTGAAATTTAACATGTTGCATTCCATCACTCATTAACCGTGGTTCATTAGTCACTGAATTTATACATCTGCCACGCTTTACTCACTCAACTTTAAAATATTTTCGAATAGTCACTGAACTCTACTCACTTAATCCAACTATTCAAAAATTAAAAATTTTGAAGGTATAAAATATTACACACAAAAAATGGTGAGGGGTTAAAGTGCAACGTGTAAAATGTCAGAGATCGTTTTGAAGCATTTTAAAGTTCAACGAGTAAAGCGTGATGGAAGTATATATTCAATGACCACTTGAAAGTATTTTAAAATCAATGAGTAAAACATGACAAAAGTATAAGTTCAATGACTAATCAAACATTTAACTCAATTAGTACCTATGTTTGTGCCCAAAAAAAAAAATCTTAATGAATAATCAAATTTAAAAACCATGGTTGAAGCACAAGGGTCTAATGAGTTGGGCAGGCAAAAGAGAAAATTACATAACTACATAGGATTCAAGATACACAATCAAAAATAAAAAACTTGTAGAAAATTTTCAAAAATTAGTGATAATAAACTTGTGACTTATTAATTAATTAAATAGGTTAATGTCACACTAACACGCAATTTATGATCATAGTCATGTAGCAGTCACAAATCGAACAAGGTCACAGTCATAAAAATACAAATTGTGTAACACCCATAATTCTAGCATTCCGATGCATTACCAAACATGATTTTTTTAACGTTCTTATAAAAAAAAAATTAAATTTCAATATGATGGACATATTTAATAAAAATTGACAACATTAATAAAAAAATATTTAATTTATTAAAATGTTTCAGAACGTTTTGGGATCATATCATGCATCCAATATTATTAAAACTAGTCCTGACGTGCAATTAAAATCATAGTGTTACTCACAATCGAGTCTAGTACTAGAAAAAAAAAAATCAAATGCTTTCAATAATATTAATATCTAAAATTTAAAGTACTTCATGATAAGGATCTGTTGGTCCTAGATTATGTAGATAATGACAAATTAATTAGTTTAACTTTAATGAATGACATAATTAATACTATAATTCCACAATACTCACATAACGTGAATATTTTTCCTAAATTGATTAATACTTAATTCTAACTAAATTACAAACTAACTTATTTGAATCCTAATACAGCTAAACTTCAATATGGTGAAAACCTATGTAATTAATAATAATGGGTTATTTTCCTTAAAAATTAACTTCAACTATAATTTCTTTTGGTCGCCTTTGACTTGGTTCGAATTTATTCAAAATAATTTTTACTTGAGTCTAATATTTAATCACAAATTATCAAAAAAAGTACAATATTGATATAGCAATTTGATCTAAATCAAAAACTAATATTAGTTTCGAAATGAGCCTAATATTGATAGGTTAATTGTAAGTCCTTAAATGGTTATATGTTTGACCCAATTAAATAAAAGTAAAATACTTATTTCCACTTTGATTCATCAACTATTAAGGAAAAATCATATAAATTTAAATAATTTTTTCGACATAAATAAATTGACTTGCATAACGACTTGACTAGACATAATATTTCTATCAATTGGTAAATCAATTATATGCAACACAACTCATAACATTTCCATGATTTAGCCTTTGTTTGGCCTTTTTTCTTTCTTTTTTTTCAAATTTAGTATTTAAAATATATGATTGAAAAAGAAGAATTTTTTTTCAATTTACGTATAATATTATTTAATGAAAAATTGTGTGATTGAAAGTAGAAAAGAAAAAAAAAATACGATAAAAATAGGGGTCATCAAACAAAGGCTTAAAAATTGCGAGTCACAATAAAAAATTTAGACACCTATCATACATTTTAGGTCACGTGATCATAATTTACCCATTTTATTGGTCACAATTACCCAACTACTTGATCACAAATATTCAAATAATTGGTCGCAAACGCGCTTTTCCAACTACACCAGTCCAGAAACCCTTAGGCCCTGTTTGATAATCAAAATTTTCTCGGGAACTAGGAATCGTTTTCCAACTTTTTGCTTTTGCGCTGTTTGATAGCCTTTATTTTCCATGAAATCGGTTTCCAGCCTTTTCCAAGGTACAACCACTTGAAGCGTGATTATGTGGAAATTAATTCCTTGCTATTTGGTGGGAATTGGTTTCCACCTTTTTTTTTTTTTTTTTTTAGCAATAGAAACAAATTCTAAGATAAAGTGTAAAAAAATTTATCCATTTAATTGACAAATTCCATACAAAACAGAGCCAAACGTAAAAATAAAAAATATTTTTTTTATTTTTTATTTTTTTGACAATCTAAACATATTTTGTCCCTAATGGTAAAAAAATTTATCCATTTAATTGACAATTTGCATGAAAAACAAAGTCAAACGTATTATAATAGAAATGTGGAAAATTATACCAATCAAACACCTTTAATTCAATTCCCGGTAAAATAATTCCAGGCAATTCAATTCCCTGGAATCCAATTCATTTTCCACCCTTGCAATCAAACGGACCCTTACTCTTTCACACAGACATACAGATCGCACCACCCAGATTGCTAGAGATCGCTCGCCACTCATTGACGTTCAACGATGCTAGAAATCTCTTACCCCCACGACAACATTTACATATATTAACGAAGGGTTTGACGACGGAGCTTCAAGCTAAAAGCACAATCTAGCAGCGATGGCAGCCATAGACGATGCAAAGTGAGACAATGAATACAGATCTTGTGTGCCGATCCACAACCGGACGTGAGAGAAAAAAGCAATGGCTGATTTCCGTGAATGGTGGTCAAAGTTGGTGGGTGTTGGCCGTTGGGCGGATAGATTGTGTTGAAGATAGAAAGAGAAAGAGAATGTGCGTGTGTGTGTTTTTCACATTTATTTGGCATGGGACATAGGTGTAGGTGTGGGTGTGGTGTACCTAATTTTTCAAACAATAAATTTTGTACATGATTATTAAGATGGACTTACAAAAGGGAAAATTACATAAAAATATATAATTAAAGACTAATTATCATAAATAAAAGGGGATTAGTTTAAAATTCAAATATCATGTGATAATAATATTTTAATAATTATAATTAATAAAAATTTAATTAAACATAATATACATATTCACCACCCCAAAATTCATCCCCAACCCATTTTCGTTTTCCCATATTCTCCATATCTCTTTATTCAACACACCATACTCATCCATCGCTAGCTTACCTGCCACCAAAATCGAGTTGTCGCCACCACCACCATGACGTAAACAGCATCCCCCTCACGGTGCTATGCAAATATCGTGTGCAGTGGTAACGAGCCCCTTCTTTTCGGTGCCTCTATGAGCAACGAATCCCAACCCATCCACATAGAATAATCACTGCAAGCAACTACGATCTGATGCACGTGACGGCGCAACAACAAAGCACTGTTGTTGTTGTTGCTGCTGCTGCGAGCAGCAATGTTGTGGCTATGTACTCATATGCTCCCGCAGTGTCGTCAAGTGTATCATATGCTCCCACAGCAATGTTGAGACCTAATTTAGTTAGTGTGTTTCGCACTGGGAGAGTGCTTGTGGGTGGCTTATGATTCGAGTAAGGTGTTTGATTCAGACGCTGAGGAGTGCGATGAGGCAGTGGTGAACAAGGAGTTGAACAATTCCGACTATGTAGAGATGGTGGCGGAGGAAGAGGTTGTAATTCCGGTGAATAGAGCCGCCTAGTGAATTTTCCCTCGGAAGCACGACTCTATCAGTGATCCAACAGTGATGTAGAAATTTGCAATGTTGTTTTCCTTGCTTAATCTATTGATGTAAGACGGTTTTAATTTGAGGGAAAATTATTAGCTGCTATTTTTTCAGTTTGAGATTTGAATAGAAATTTGAAATGATCTTTGATGGACGAAGTGATCTTGAGATAGATGATGAGTGTCCCGAACGAAGTTTTAGGACATTTTAAGTGGGATTTTTGCAATAGTTGTTGTGTAGATTTGTTTGTGTACAATACTCTTGAGATAGATGATGAGTGTGTGCATTTTTATTTGCGGTAACCCTTATGTGTTTATTGTTACTGGTGCCTAGATGTGACCAATTCAGTGTTAATTGTGATCGATTGTGACTTGATCACATAACATTACATTTAAAATTCACTTGGTTACAGACAGTCACACTAGAGACCAATTTTGTTACAGTTAGTTATATTGAGGACAAATTTAGTCACAGATACCACATGTTAGTGACTTGATTACATACAATTACAAATTAGAAGATCACAGATAGTCATACTAAAGACAAATTTGAACACAGTTAATCACATATAACACATGTTAGTGATTTGGTTACATACATTTACAAATTAGACGGTCACAAATAGCCACACTTAAGATAAATTTGGTCACATTTAGTCACATATAAAAAAGTTAGTGGTAAATCTGGGGTGCAATTTTAAAAAAAAAATTAAAAAATTTGAATATTTTTAAAGGTTGGGGTGGGCGGGGATGGGTCCGTGGATATCATTAATTGATACATTTATTAATAAGTTATGCTATATTGCTTGCATGGGTGATTACGAGATTGACACCACACACACACATGAGGAAAATATTTTTTATTCAGGCGGGACCCACGCGTTCCATTTGAGGGCGGTGTCAACCAATGTGTCATCGGCTATGTTCATTTAGCATTTTTCATTATTAATTGGATTAAATCCACCAATAGTCACCTAACTTTGTACTTAATATCACCATGATCATCCAATTTGATTTTGTTTCACTATAATCACCCAATTTGATTTTATTTTACCATGACCAACCATTTTCATATAATGTTTTATCACGACCATCTAATTTCATATAATATTTCATCATGGGCACACAATTTCTTTTCACTATTTTCACTAATTCTAAAAGCTGTAAAACGACAAATTTTTATTATATATATGAAATAAAATTTTAAAAAATAAAATTTTTAAAATTTTAAAATAAGTTTTTATTTTATTTTATTTTTCTAAGTAACTTTTTTTTTAAAAATAAGTTATTATTATTATTTTTAAAGGAACATTATTTTTAAAATCACTTTTTTATTTTAGAGGGTATTTGATGGAGATTAAAATGATCAGATTTTAATCTGAAACAAACAGGTTCTTATATTACTTGTTCGAGTATTTTTTTTTAAATAAGCTTTTATTTTATTTTTAAAATGGTTTTTTAAAATGAGTTTTTATTTTATTTTTATTTTATTTTTAAGTAACTTTTTTTTAAAAATAAGTTTTTATTTTTATTTTATTTAAAAAAATTTATTTTATATATATAATGTAAAGTTACAATTTTACTCATTTTAAAATTAGTGAAAATGGTGAAACAAAGTTGGATGATCATGGTGAAACGTTATATAAAATTAGGTGGCTATAGTAAACTAAAATCAATTTGGGCGGCCATAGTGAAACAAAATTAAATTGAGTGGGCATGATGACACCAAATATAAAGTTGGGTGGTTATTGATGAATTTAGCCCCCCTTTGGCTCCCGTTAAATTACAATTTTTTTTTCTTATCTTTAGTCACACAATCTTCCACAAAATAATATTACACGTAAATCGAAAAATTTTCTTTCTTTTTTAATCACTTATTAAAAAAATACTATTCCACCCATTTTCATTTCAAAAAATGGGGGGCAAATGGGGCTTAATCCATTCTTGGGGTGGAGTGGAGATAATTAATTTCAATTAATTATATATATATATATATATATATATATATATATTTGAAAATGTGATTTTTTATATATAGGAGTGATGTACTCTGCCCTTTAAAAAATGGGTGTGAATACCTCAAAGACAAAAAGCTGGTTCATTTATAGGCCCAAAATGCACAGAGCCTAATTTCCAAAGGTTTTTCACACATAAACCATGCTAGAAGGAACCATCCTATCCAGTCGCCCCACGTTCTTCACCCATTGAAATGGTTTCTTCAACTCAAAGACTCCACATTCCCTTTTGATTCTCTAAAACCAAAGTTTCTAAAATCGAAACTAGTTCCTATTCACATCTGAGTGCAAACCCAGAAACCAAAAACAAGTAAAATCAACAATGGATCACTACATATTTGTTCGCCTTTTATAGTTTATTGTTTTTTTCCTTTTCTTTCAATTTGGGTGCTTGTGCAGTTGTGCTTGCTTGCTCACTTAATCTAGCTATTAACGTGCCGACAAATTTTAAAAAAAAAAAAAAAACAAAAAATCAAAACAAAACTTGCCTTTGAGTCTATCCTTTGTGCCTTTAACCCACTTGCGTTCACTGCCACTGCTTCGATCTTATTTTAGGAAATCGCTACTGCGTTTTGCAGATACTGTGTAAATCTCTTGATTTTCTTGGTATTTTTCTAATTTTCTGTTTATTCCTTTTACTTGATATGGACTTTAACAGATTCTTTTTCATCATTTCTTTGTTATATTTCATGATTTTTTTGCTAAATTTGATTGGATGGGAAGTTTAAGTAATGGAGCATCTATAATCTATTCGTCTCCGATATGAAATCTGATATGGGACTATTAGAAAATTATATATATGTGCAATAGCAAAGATCGTTTAATCTATAAATATGACTGCTAGCTTAGTAACTATAATTTTTGTTCATTCATTTGCTCCTTCGATTTTTTTTTTTTTTTTTGGGCGACCTCAATAGCAGTTGTGCAGAAGTTCACTGCGAGCTTGTCAAGTGTAGATTTTTATAGCTGCATTGAATCTAAAAACTATTTTACACAACGATGAGCTATTGAGGAATTTTTTCATATACATGTTTTATGTGTTAGATAAAACCGGGATTGTGACAATTGATGGTTAAGTACTGAAATGCAATGATTTCAGGGCATTGGCAAGTTGAAGAAGAAAAATACAGAATCATGTTTATTCCTGAAAACCAAAATATAAAGGAAATTGTCAATTAAGGGGTATCCAAAAATTGTCTGATTTGTTTATATATTCTTTACATGACCGGGTTTAGTAAATTGCTTACTCAAAGGTAACATTATTAAATTAAAAATATTTTGTTGTTAAATACAATAATGAAGCATATTGAGAAAGGAAGCTATAAATTAAATTTTTATTTGATGGCTATGTTGTCTCAACATTTCTCCAGAGTTAGGAGGTTCAGGAAGGTGGTTATTCAATATATGAAAAGATAAGTACAAAACTAACTGCAAACTTAGTTAAAAAAGATATAATTAAACTGGAATAAAACACAATTTTGGACTTGCCCGCATTGGAGTATCAGGATGTTAAGCTTGCTTAACTTCTACAGCTTGGTGCTGAGCGCTACGGAAAATGTTTGAATCTATCTATTCTATTTTTTATGTTAACTTGTTAGGTTTGATCCATTGTTTTTCTTATGTAGCCAAAATATGTGAAATCTAACCACTTAACTATTTCTAATAGATGTTTGCTAAGTAGTTTCCTGTCAAAATTTAACCATACCCTTTTAACCTGTGAATCTTTGACATCCTCTCTTAGTCCTTGCACAAGTGCTGTGAACATTTCGTTGATAAATTCATATCCTTTCTCTTTATTGTCTCTGCAGAATATTGTCAGTGATTCTCCCAAGGTCTTATAATTGGGACTTTACCATTGTGCTTTTTGACTGTTATATATGGGCTGAGTTGTACATTTCATGGGAGGTGTAGATGATGATGAACCACCCTCAAAACGCGTGAAAGTGTCATCTGGAGCATTAGTAGGTCTTTCGAACGGTACATCCCATAGAGAGCAAGCTAGTTGCTCATTGAGCAACTCAATGGCTCAACCGCTAGCATCTCAAGGGAAAGACGAGGTTGTTGGTTCAAAAGGGGTGGTTAAGAAAGTTGAACTTGTTCGAATTATAGCTGATGCATTATACTCACTTGGTTATAAGTATGCAGGGGCACATCTGGAGGAAGAGTCAGGGATACCATTGCAGTCCTCTGTAGTAAATTTGTTTATGCAGCAAATTCTTGATGGTAAATGGGATGACAGTGTAGTAACATTACATAAGATTGGTCTAATGGATGAAACTATTGTTAAATTGGCATCTTTTGTAATATTGGAGCAGAAATTTTTTGAACTTCTGTGTGGGGAAAAACTCATGGATGCTTTGAACACACTGAGGTCTGAGATTGCACCTCTTTGTGTAAACAAAGATAGAGTTTGTGAGCTCTCTTGCTACGTTGTATCCCAATCACAAAATGTTCTTGATATCAGTTCTGATCAAGAGGCGAGGCTCAAGTCACGCAAAAAGTTGCTTGAAGAATTGCAAAAAACTGCTTCCTTCAACAGTTATAATTCCTGAAAGAAGGTTGGTTCATCTTCTTGAACAGGCTCTTGATTTGCAACGGGATGCATGCAGGTTTCACAACTCTTCAGTTGGGGAGATGTCATTGTTCACAGATCATCAGTGTGGAAAGGATAAGATTCCTTCTCAAACTTTACAGGTCAGGCTACATTTATCATTCTTGTATTGAATGTGTAGAAAATATATGTAGTATTTGGTGTTGGGAATTTTATTATGGTGATTCACACACGTGAATAGCAACTAAAAGTTTGTCTTTTCATTCTTTAATATTTGCTATTGTTCAATATTGACTCATTCTTGGAATTTTAATGCAAATATATTTTGTTTCCGAAGATTGGACTTTGTTGATACACATGCTTTTACCTTGTTACTTTAGAGTTATATAATCATTTCAATTGGGTCATGTTAATGTGACATACCAGTGAAGCATGTCTCAATCCGGATCATGAGATGGAAATTGATGCATACTATGTACATGTTCTTATTGTTTTTATGCTTAATAATAGATAATTAGAGCAGTAAAGAACCTTTTTATTATATTAATATTCGGTATATACCTATTTCATTTAATGATCATAGAAGCATTATATTTTATATTGTGCAAAAATTTTGGCCACTTTATTTTCTTCTCTGTGTCATCACTGATTCCTTTGATCATTTGTAACAACTTCAGATATTACAAGAGCACAGTGACGAAGTCTGGTTCTTGCAGTTTTCTCACAATGGCAAATACTTGGCCTCTTCATCCAGTGATTGCCTAGTGATCATATGGGAGGTAATATAGTCTCGTCCTTGCTCATGTACATTAGGTTTCCTCGCATTTATAACCCTTGTTACCTACCAAATCTGCCTTCTTAGATAATTGTATTATTTGGTGATTTTTAAATGTATACAATCTACAATTTATAGTCAAGATGACTTTTATGTTTTGTTACTATATTCCAACTTTTGTATAGACGTGGAGAATCTATGTTTCAAAGCATATGGTGGGGAAGAGAGAGGAAATGGAGCTGTTTTGTTTCATGTGCACGGCCAATTACAGACTTTGAATGCAATTAATAGTGTGTTTGGTACACATTATCATTTTTCATTCTCATTCTTCTACTCATTTTCAACCACACATTCTTCAATAAAAATAATATTTTCAATCACATCAATAACTTTTCCTTCTTTTTCAACCATATATTCACCATCCATCACATCAACAAAATACATTTTTTTCCTCAAAAATGCACATCAAACACACCCTAATTACGGTTTCGATGGTCATGAAGATTTGATATTTACTTCCTATCACCCACTCTTGTGGTGGACATTGGGAGTTTATCTGTCATCCTCTCAAACACTCTTATAACATTTTTCCTTATGTTCATTGGTGGGGCCGCTGTCAAATTTCTTTGCTACTTAGTGATATTTGAAAGCCATATGCACGGTATATGCATTGAGGATAAAATTAATGAAATTTTGAGCGTTTGTGTCTCAAGGACACAGTGGGTTGGATATAAGTTGGGGGAGGGGAGTCGGAGAAAGAAGATGGAATTTGAGAAATACATGTTTAGCAGCATGGTTATCAGAACTACAGAGCATCATTATTTGTAACTTGTACATTTCAGCCTCATTATTAATCAATTGTTTTTTGGTTTTTCCCACCCTTTTTTAATACTAATAAATAACCATGTTATTGGCCTAGTAACTTTTTCTGAAGTGTTACTTTACAAGTTTGATGGATGATGATATAGTCCTACTAAGAGGGGAAAGTAAGTTTTCTGATGCAAGTGATGCTCTGAAGAGAATGAAATGATATGATCAGTTGAAGTGCATAAATTGCAATGACATGGCCTCATTAGTAATTTTTTTTTTCTGGTTTTCCCACCCTTTTTTAATACTTGACCATGTTATTGGCCTAGTAGCTTTTTCTGAAGTGTTACTTTACAACTTCGATGGATGATGATATAGTCCTAATAAGAGGGGAAAGTAAGATTTCTGATGTGAGTGATGCTCTGAAGAGAATGAAATGTTATGAACATTTGAAGTGCATAAATTGCAATGAGATGGGCTTAAAACTTGGGCTTATTTTCTTCTTCTAACATTTCATGTATTATATGTACAGCAGCATGTCTTCCCTGAATAAAACATATAGCAGTGAGGAAACATTTTCTAAATTTTTCTTGACACTGCTTCCTATCCTATATATTACTTAAACGTGGGCAGAGAAGGAAAGTGAGAAGAAAAATATCTCTCCATAGGTTTCTTATGATTACAGGGTACAAATACATGAACTGAACAACTACCAGCAGAAAGAAAAAAAAGTCTGATCTACACCTACTCAATCCATAGTAGAACCCCATAATCTACTTCCTATTGAATACACGCAATCGTTGACCAAACCGAATTCTGTAAGTCCCTTCCTATATATGACTTATGTGGTCTATCGATTCATGTGCAGTTCCTTTTTCTAGTGTAAACATTTAAACTATGAAATACCATTCTAACATGCATTAGATTGAGTATTAATCAAACTATAAGAATGCGCAGAACATTTCAATTTCTTTTTTAAAAGTATTTATTTTGAGTTAGTTACTCTGTAACTGGATTGAACTCTCAACTTCATTGAAAACATTATCAGATAGTGGTCCTGACTTCCAACATACTGCCATATAGGATCAAAGGCCGGCCATCAGGATGGTTCTGATGCAATGTCTAAGCCTCCCTTTGGCAAACTTTATAAATGGTTAAGTTTCATTTTCAGCCACATTTTCCAATGGATACAAGTGCTATCTAGTTATCCACCATTCATTTCAATCTATTTAGAAATTATTCACAAGCGGAGGCTAATTGTTTTTTGCTCCCATCACTATCAATTATTTTTGGTAGTTTATCATTATTACTCAGTTTATTTTTTTTTTTTTTCAATTATTCTTGTTATTTCTTACCTTAAAACTCCTTTCTGTATATATTCGAGTTTTACCGTGAGTGAATATTAATTCAGCTCATGTGATGGCATTGTCCTTCATATGCTCTCTCTATACCTTTAGATTATTGCTGATCTCTACTTCGGTTTTGGTAATCTAGATTTTAGACTATGTTATCAGAGAATCGACCTAGTGGATTGGGTAAACCTGAAATCAAGCTAACTTCAATTTCTTTCTAATATTCTGTCAAAAATCCTAGAAATGCGAGATTCGTCTGTCCCGTTGTTCTACTGTTGAGTGTATTACTCAAATTACTTTTGTTAGATGGTTGTTCTCATGTTTATGTGGTCTGGATTTAGTCATGTCAAATGGACTACAAAATTCTGTTGCCTCACTTACATCATGATATGCACACTGTATTTCTTTTAATGACTTTGCTTTTATCAGGTAAAATTGGATGGTCGAGTCTCCTTGAAGCATAGATTATCTGGTCATCAGAAACCTGTCTTGTGTATTTCATGGAGCCCTGATGATCAACAACTTCTTACTTGTGGACTGGAGGATGCAATGAGACGATGGGATGTTACGTCCGGTGAATGCCTCCATATTTATGAAAAAAATGGCCTCAGTTTTGTCTCTTGTGGATGGGCTCCAGATGGAAAACGGATATTTTCTGGTGTTACTGACAAAAGCATCAGTATGTGGGATCTGGAAGGGAGAGAAGTAGAATGTTGGAAGGGACAAAGAACTATTAGGATATCTGACTTGGGAATAACTAGGGATGGGAAACAGCTTATTACTGTCTGTAAAGAGACTACAATACTGTTATTTGGATGGGAATCACAGTCAGAGAAATTAATAGAAGAGGGTCAAAATATAGTGTCATTTGCTTTATCCGAAGACAGCAAGTTTTTGCTTGTCAGCCTGTCAAACCAGGAGATTCATCTTTGGAATATAGAGGGTGCTATGAATCTAGTAGCCAAATTCAAAGGTCACAAACGTTCTCGTTTTGTTCTAAAGTCCTGCTTTGGTGGACTAGATCAAGCATTTATTGCTAGCGGAAGTGAGGACTCAAAGGTGATTTCTCTTCACATGTTGATCTTTGAAGTTTATTTTATTTCCAAAAGCCATGCAATACATCACCTTTTATCTTTTTTAACTTTCCATTTGATATGCATAAGTAGCTCCGGTCAAAAATGTTGAACCGTCTCATCTAAAGTTGTTAGAGAAAGGACAAGTTTATCTAATTAGAGGTTGTCTTCAACATGCACAGTCATGGCAGATCGGACTCAATTTTCATATTAAATTTGGAACCTGACCTGTGCAGAACTTTGTAGATGGGTATGCGAGAATTGAATTTAGGACATTTGCTTACCCTTGTGCTATGTTGGAAAAACTTAAGCTTTTAGTTAAGGCGATTCAACAAAACAGAATTCCTAATTCTCAAACAATCTCAATGAAAATGATTGGTGCCAAGGTGAGAGTTACTTTCAAGTTAAGTTATATTTGTCTTAATTTGAAGAAAAAACTAAAATATCCAAACATGTTTATAAACGAAAAAGGTTTCTAAGAAATAAGTTCTGCCTTTTTAAACTTAGCCAAGCATGCTCTTTCCCACGAGAAAACTATACTGTCCCCATTTTGACTTCAAACCACCACTATTGCCACAGTTATTACCTTCCCGGTCAGTCCTCCATCACTACCTGTCCCCTGCCACTATTAGCCTCTACGTGAGGAAATGCAAGCGTTAAAGGTTGCACGTTGTATTTTGTATACATATATCACTCGTGCATATGCCCAAAGTGACACAAAATTCCAAAAAATTAAAAAGTATTGATTGTAAGAATATATACTAAACAATGTTTTCTAACTATTTCTCTTTAGCCTGTTTTTCTTTGTTGGGGGACATGGCGAGTAGGATGAGGATGGCTTAAGGGCCTTGAAATATTTAGAGTGTGTTTGATGTGCATTTTTGAGGAAAAATGTATTTTGTTGATGTGATGGATGGTGAATATGTGGTTGAAAAAGAAGGAAAAGTTATTGATGTGATTGAAAATATTATTTTATTGAAGAATATGTGGTTGAAAATGAGTAGAAGAATGAGAATGAAAAATGATAATGTGTACCAAACACACTCTTAGTCCACAAAGGTATATTTTAAAAAATAATGGACAGTTGTATAAGCAATTCAATTTAAAAATATTTTAAAGGTCCGTGTTTGTTTACATTAAGAGTGCCTTAAATCAAACTCTTATTATACAGTTCTAATTGAAATCTATCTCTATCTTGATTCTTATTCTGATCTCCATCACATATCCTGTCCCAGTTCTTGAAATGATGTAATTCTGTCTATGGTTCAGCTGGTCCTATTCATATTCATTTAAGCAAATCAAGATATGGCAAGATCTTAAGAAGGCTCCTTATCATGATTTTCCAAGCAGCAGTAACCATGATTGCATAGAAATGCCACTAAAATCGTCTTAATTGGGTGCTATCCAGAATGTTTATTGTTTAGTTACAAGAACAGGTAGGTGAATGGTCTCATGGGATGGTGTACAGCATGTAAGGGATATACTCCTTGGAATGCTTTATTGAAAGGAATATAGTAACTAGGATTGTATGGAGGGTATGTGTAAGTGCCTACGTCCGTATGAGAAAACAAAGAAAATAAAGTATATTATCATAATGAAAGTTTAGTTATTAAATCATACATAGTTTTCTATAATGAAAAATGTATTTGATGATTTACTTCCCTATCTTTACTCTTCCACGAAACGTCAACCTTCAGTATCATATTATTTTTAATGTGCACAGGGTGATAAATGATTCTTGTTATTTTAACTTTCGTGAAACACTATCCATCTTTTTTCTTTGAGAACACTGGTTAACATCTTGATCACATGATTGTATCAACAATTCTTAGGGTCGGGCAAATATTGTTTTGGTAATGGTTATCTTATTACCTTCTCCGTCATTCCTGTTTCATAATATTTCCACAAAGGGACCGTTCTTCCATGATTCCACTTGATTCCTGTCCCCATTATCTGTCTTCCTGGTTCAAGCCTTCAAGGTGTCTAAATGTTCAAATAGAACTCTTGTATTTATGGATTCTAAGAGGATCCTTACTGGTTTCATTTGATAAAATATATGCAAAACTGCGGATTTCTGTTCTTAGAAAGATACTAATGGTTTCACCATCTGTAGGTTTATATATGGCACCGAGTGTCAGGAGAGCTCGTTTTGACATTGTCTGGACATTCTGGTGCTGTCAACTGTGTTAGTTGGAATCCTGCTAATCCTCACATGCTGGCTTCCGCAAGTGATGACCGTACAATTCGCATATGGGGCTTAAATCGGGTATGTTTAAATCACGTTGATAAGCACAGTAATGGCACCTACTACTGCAATGGTGGAACTTGAAGTTGGGGACAAGAAGCTGCGTCTATCATTGTATTTCTTAACAAATTGCTTTATGTAAATTTTTTTACTTCAACATTCAGTTGCCATATAATGAACAAGAATTTGAACATGCATTCACCATGACAATAAACTGTGTACTTCTTTTCTCTGTTTTCATCTGCTGACCATTGACCAAAAAGACTGATGATAGAGATGAAAATATGGGAAAAATAATTGTTGAATTATTGATGCTATGACAAAATGAGAAAATAGAACTCCTGTTTACTCTATACAATGGATTAAAATAAACTGTTGGTGAACGAACTTCAATAAAATTGCATAGTGGTCGATTGAACTTCATTTTGTTTCAAGTTGGTCATTGAACTTAAACTTTATTCAAAGGTGGTTGCTCCGCCCATATCTGTTAGCTTGATTAATGAAAAAATTTCATGTCAGCTCTTCCTTTAATCGGACTATGGATGAAATGACCAACTATTTGTTTATGACTGCCTTGAATGTCTGAGGTAGTTACACTTTGGCGTTGCCCTTTTAATGCTTTTGTCTATAATAAAGCCTTTATAAAGGCAGGTGTGAGATCTTTTTCCATTTCATGCACAGTCTAACATACTAAATATGCCCTCGATATACATGTTCGACATGTTGAGTAGTTTGGCTTTTTTGCTTCTTTCGTTGCTATGTTTTTATTACTTGTTACATGTTCCGGTATAATTTGTTGAATTTGATGAAAAGTTGTAAATAAACGAAACTAAGCGTCATGTCTATGCTGGTTAGGATTGATTGCAGCTACCACGATCGTGTTTGTTAGTGTGCATTCTTCGTGGTTGCTATATGAATTTACTTGTATTCCTACTTGTAAACAGATTGGTACTTAATTTTTACGTATGTTGCTTGATGAACCTAATGAAGAAAGGCTATTCGAAAACAAATCGACCCTTCACAAAGTCGTGTAAGCAAGATGAAAGTTATAAGCTGGCATCTTATTTGCTAAGACTTCGCACCCAAAAGATGTTAACGATGACCCTTGAGTAAGTGTATTCACTCGAGTCGTAATAAAATTCCATCGTAGAGGAGAATTATGACTCATAGTTTTAGGTTTTCCTTATATTTACTTATTGGAAGAATTTTTTGTAGCAGTGAAGTCTCTTCTTGTTTTACATCAAGGCAACTCATTGAAGAGACTTCCTCATGTGCAAAAATAGTGCTGAATCATCCATAAAACTTTTTGAGTACTCAAAAGTTTTGAACAACTCAATTCATCAAAGATCATATTTATAAGTAAAATTACATACAGATAATCCACATCCCATATCAAGCAACACTGAATGAACTTGCCGTGCTCTCCACATATTTCCTTGCACCTTTGAACCATCTCTTGTCTCCAGCTTGAGCCTTGCAAATGTAAAGCTTCCCATCAGACACTGTGGCTGTGATCAGTTGGTGTTTGCCGCCCTCCTCTCCGTCAGCCGTCCTTGTCAGCACAGATAAGAAATAGTACTTTTTTCCATTAATAACTGGGGTGTCTGTCTCAAGTATGTTTGCAGTTGCCACATCATTGGCATCAAATCCACCCTATAATTATAATTTCAGTCAGATTCCATAAGAATGATTTATATGGAAAGGACAGAACTGATCTCCTGTCCACCAGTGAGGTGGCCAGACAGACAGAGAACCAAAATATTTAAACATGTATATATTGCAAAACGGCGTCGTTTCGATCCATTTGTGCTTTACCTCTGACTCAGTTTTTCCAAAGTAGGCTTGCTTTCCTAGGAGATAGTCCACCTGAAATTATTGACATCAAAATTTCATTAACTCACACAATTATCTGACTCAGAAAGTCATAGAGTATGATATTGAGACGCGTACACGTGGGGAGTGTATTGAAGTCAACAAACTCCAATAGTTTAAATTTTTAGATCGAAAATGATTACCTTGGAGAGGAAGTCTTCAGGAGAACCATAGTCAGTGATAGATTTCTTGTCGGTAGAGGTGACCATAACAGATACATTGCTGGTGGAATCAAAATTGTCCTCATACCTCAGAACCTGACCAGGGAACTCTCTTTCTTTGCTTGGATTCCACTTTGAGGGAATTGACAACTTGAATCCCTCTCCAGCAAAGGGCAAGAAATCTGTGTTTTCCTTTGGCTTCCCAAAAATATTAGCTGCAATTCAATCATTCAAATAAACAGACTAAATCTCGAGTGAGAATATAGCGCTCTTGCGCACGAATAGACATTAAGGGATTCGAGGTATTACCAGCTTGGCCGTAGGCTGCATCGGCAGGGGAAACCTTGGAGCCTATAGCAGCAGCGCCAATTAGGACGGTGAGAGCCAATCTACGAGAGAGAGGTAAAGAGTTGTTGTCATCATCCTGTTTGTGGCCGCGGCAAACTAAGTGGCTAGGCTTGAGGGACGGCGCATAACGTTGAGATGAAGATCTGGTACTAGTAGAGAGTACATTGGGGTTCAAGAAGCACGCAGTTGAAGCCATTGCTGTTTTCTCTGCTCTTCTTTCTCTTGTGGCTTGTGAATGTTAGATATGGAGTGGCTGATGTGTTCCTTTGTGGGGGAAAATGGATGGTTTTGGATGAAGAAAGTGGATATTGGGAAGATTAGATTGGTGATTAAGGATAAGGTTTATGAGGTTTTCATTGGTGCCAAACTGTCGATGATTTTACAGTGTAATCTCCAAGTCACGAGTCAAAGGGTCCCATTAAATAGTTTCTTTCATCTGGATTCAAGAGATTTGTAACACTATTGCTTGACATCCGTTGTTATGGTTATACAATTTTTTTTTTTTTTAACAGATTGGTTTAAACCAGCCCGTGAAATCTTGCAAACCATTTCGTTCAAAAAAAAAAAATAATAATAATAATAATAATAACTGTACAAGTATCATTACCCTTGAGTGTGAACCTCAAATTTCCATTAGAAATTTTGTTAACATGGGCAGCCTCTTTGGACAATATTATAAAGAAATGAAGTCAAATTCTGGACCGTCATCTATTATTGCGTACCAAACTTGCACTAAAAATTGCAACAACCATCAACCTTTGAGGGCTAGAGATATATCGGAATATCTCAAATTTAAATGCCAATGTAAAAATCAGTAAGACCACTTATTAGTACAGCTTAAATAAATACCTAAACTCATATATAAGTCGCATCACAATATAGTCTGTGGAAGAATAGAACGATACGATTTATCGTCCGGGACAACAAATACATCATTTCCCATATGGATATTCTCAAGGAATTTAGCCAGTTCCTCTAATTCACTCTATGCTTGGAACCGACTATGAACAAATAGCAGATACCATTAGATTACACACAGGAACTTCTTCAGTGCAGCAACTGATCAATTGATGGGGTTGCTTCCCCAAGCAAACAAAAAATATTTATTATGATATCGTCCTTCCTGCTAACTCTTTGCAAACAGCAGCAGTTTTGACGCAAATGTTCACTTTGATAATTGCTATGTAATCTTCACATCTGCTACTATAATTTCAAATTATGCTGGAACAAAAGAAAGAGAGAAAGAATTCATCAATAGGCACAAATTGAACAAAACAGAACAGATTAAGCTGAAGACCGAAATCAATTTTAGTATCATATATATACAGAAATATGCCTAACCCTGCAAAAAGGGAAGAGTGATAAGGTGCATTGTGGGTTTAAGCATATGATACATTTTAAATTAATTCCAATGAGGCTATAAAACTTATCTACTTAATTATTTATTTTGTGGTTTCCTAGAATCAATCAAATGTTACTATTTTGAGAATGTAACCCATCGCTCATAGAGCAATACTTATGAAAATTAAACGAGACGACATTGGTAATTAGTAATTAAAGGACTAACAAGTAGCAATTCGGAAGAAACGTGTAAAAGGTACAAAAGGCCAAACCCAGCTAAGTACATAAATTGCACTTCTTCGAGTTCAATATCTTAAAACATGAAAACTCACCTCAGATAGCTTCAGAAAAATCTCCTCCCTGTATTATGGTCACCATCATTATTGTCGTCACCAAAGCGGCTTGACCGAGTATTCTGTCTAGAATTTGAATCACCAAAACCACTGGAACGACCTGAACCAAAATCCCCAAAACCACTTGAGCGACTTGGACCACCAAGGTTTCCAAAGCCACTATTCCGATCTGAACCACCTAGGTCTCCAAAACCACCTGAACGGCCAGACCCAAAACCACCAAAATTGCCTGAGCGGCCTCCACCAAATCCACCAGAACTAGGTCCACCAGAACGACCACCCTTAAAATTTCCAAAGCCACCAGAACGTCCAAATCCTGAATCACCAAACCGACCACCCCCCGTGTTTCTATTAAAACCAAAACCACTGCTACCACGGTCCATGTCACGGTACATGTCCATAGCTCCCTCTTCAACTACAATTCTCGGGAGCTAACACATCAGGTTAATATAAAAAAGTTAGTTTGATATGACTAAACAACGAAATGCAAAAGATGTTGTATTTATCTGCTTCGCATGTTCATTTTGGATGCTCAATTTGAAAGTCTCACTCATTTCAGTTGGAATTGTTACTAAAAACAGTATGAATAAGATATCAGAAAGAACAAGGCTTAGATTGTTATTTGTTGTTGTAAATCGCTTTAAAACTATCCTAGATTCAATGTGTATTAGAAGTTTAACAGACAAATGATTAACAAGGAAATCAGAGCAATATTAAAACAGAATGGGCAGCGAACAATCTACCTCAACAAACCGGCATCCAACTTCACGTTCTATAGCCTTAACGTCCCTGTACTGGTGGGATGAATAGATGAGAATCGCACTACCTTTTTTCCCAGCACGGCCCGTTCGTCCAGATCGATGAACAAAAATCTCTGAAGAGTTTGGAAGCTCATAATGTACCACCTGGAAAGAAAACATTCAATCTGAACCCAAATACAGGAACACCACCATGGAGAAGAGAATAAACTATAAAAAAGAAATCTCATTTTCCATCATTGTTGACCCCCTATGCAAGAAATATAAAAATAAAAAATCACACCTGCACCTTGTATGACTAAGAATCTTAACACTATGAAGCATCATTATCAATTATGCATGATATCTATGTTGACTATCATCCACAAACCCACGGCGCCGTGTCACAAGGGGTAAAAATAGCATCATCAAAATCATGAACTACCTTGAGAATAAAGAATAGTCATCTGGCTCAACTTAGTATGGGTCAAAAGTCTGCTTAAATGTGCTTATGCAATTAGATTTGGATGTCAAACCCATAATACAACAAGCAGCTACAAGAAGCTATGTGCTCATCTTAAGCCAAGTGAAGCAATAAGGATTTCAATAGGATATTAAGAAACAAAAAACAGCCGGTACTGTATCTATTCTTTTTCCTATATAAACTTCCACCGTGGAAACTCATGCTTTACAATTAAAATCATGTATGAGAATAAAAATGATGAAATAATTATCATAAACACACCAGATCGACATTTGGTACATCAAGGCCACGAGCAGCTACATCAGTAGCCACTAAAATATTGAATCGCCCATCTCGGAAGCCAGACAGAGTTCTTTCCCTTTGGTTCTGTGAGATATCACCATGCAAGGCTTCACATCTAAAGTTTCTTTGCATGGCATATGCCAGAAGATCAGCATCACGTTTTGTTTGGGTAAAAACAATACATTTTCCTCCTTTCCCATGCTCCTGATAACAAATGCACAGCATGGTTGTCGGAAGAGTAAACTGACTATGGGAATAAATTAAAGATCATAGAACTGAGGCAATAACCAGATTAAATATACAACTGGAGATGGTAAACAAAATGAACTTTAAATTCATACAGTTATTAGAGATCCAATCATTGCTGGTTTCTCACGCATATCTGCTGCAATTGCATACAAGGAAATCCCTTCAGCTAATTTCTGATCAGAATCTCCCACCTACAATACACATTTGACTTCAATAAGTTTTTGCTGTAAACACACTATTGACCACAAAGAACTCCACAAAATTATAACTGCAGCATAATCCATGCAAAAAAATAAAATAAAATAAAATAAATTCAATTAAGAACTAAGAACATAAACAGCGGGGATCTGCGCTCTCACAAGATCAACAGTAACCGGATTCTTTAGGAACTTTTGCGTAAGTTTTAATATCCATTTGGGCATAGTAGCTGAAAACATCATCATCTGATGCTTCTGTGTCATGTATCCCAGGATAGTCTCAACATCATCGGCAAATCCCACATTAAGCATTTGATCAGCTTCATCTAGAACGGTAAACTTTACTTCTGATAAATTCAAAGAACCCCTCTTGATCAAATCAATAACTCGTCCAGGCGTACCAACAATAATATCAACGCCTTGGTCAAGAGAACTCATTTGGCGTGTAATGGGCACACCCCCATAAACACATAGAGTATCTAAGCCTGGAGCAGATTCATAGAATTCTTTATCCACTTGACGTGCAAGTTCTCTAGTTGGTGCCAAGATTAAGGCCAAAGGATTCCTTCCTCGCCTGAATGGTGGAAGAAAAGCAGAAATGTTAAGCTGTTAGAAGAACTTCATAATTTTTAACGTCATATGTTTTAATAGGATGGACACAAAATAGTTATAGTCAAGGAGAATGGACCCGTGCTTCTCATTGTACTGAATGATCTTATCCATGATTGGAATACCAAAAGCTAATGTCTTTCCTGTTCCAGTCCTTGCTCGACCTATCATGTCACGCCCCTGCATTGCTGGTTCAAGAACAGCTCTCTGTACCCAGAGAGAACATAAGTTAGTCCTTCCTTCAACACTCAAAAGAATCAGATTAAAAATAAACTAAATAAAAGCAGAAGTCTTTGATCAACAAAAAAAGGGATCAAAAAGAATATATAAATAAAAAAAGGAAAATTTCTGAAATTCATGTAGCTTTATAACTATCAAGAATTCCTTAATCCATGGCTCGGGTTTTACACTCATATTATGATTCCTTGTTTTCATTGTTAAGGTATAAATCCAATAATGAATAAAGACGAAAACATAATCCAACTTCTAATCCCCTTAACAAGGTCAACCTTTCAAGATAGTAAGTCTCAATATTCATTTCCATTTTGCAGCTTGAAAATTTAGTACTTAATGCCATAACTAAACTTTTGATGATGACAAGAATGAGCATCAGATATTTCATAAATGATAAAATGAAGCACGAAAATATAAAAAAAATCCAATAAATTCAGCCCCTGAACGTATTTACAGTGAAAAATGTCAGAGTTCTCTGTTGCAAAATGAAAATTGAGGTTTTCTAATATACAACTATTGACTATACCTGAATAGGGAAGAGTTTAGTGATACCCTTACGGCCCAAAGTGGAGACAATCTCTTGCGAAATCCCAAGCTTCGCGATCTCAAGCCCGTCATCCGCAACCCCACTTGAAGCTCTCCTGTCATCCGCATCAGATAAATCAGCCACTGCATACTCGGCCCGCAATGCCCGGCCCGCATGAAAACATCTCGTAGCTGAATAAAAAGGTGCAGATGAAGGCACTGGAGACTTTTCTCTCGAAGTGGCGACATAACTGTGAAATTTAGGAGAAAAAACGGAATTTCTGGTAATCGATTTCTCAGATAATAGACTGTTGATCGCAGTGAGAGCGAGCCTTTTGGATACAGAAGATTTCCTCAGCAGAAATAAGCTGCTCATTTTCGATTTCTTCTGTTTCTTTTCTGTTTGTAGAAGAAAGAAAGTGAAGAGGGTTTAGGGTTTATGAAACAGGGACGAAGGCGGTTGGTTGACGGAGTACCAGCATCTAATCTAGGGAAGGAGGAAGTTTATGCTCGCACTGAAAATTCAACAAAAGTTCATTTAGGTCATTAAGTTTCAACTTCGTTTCAATTTAGTCACTAAACGTAATTTTACTATTTTCTTTTCTATATAGTACCACGTAGAAAATTATTTACGTTGTAGCTGGATAGACGATGGAATGCGACAGAATTTATATGTAAATTTGGGAGAAAAAAATGATGTCTTTAAAAAGCTCGTGCTGCATATAATTTGCACTCTCGTAACGTGATAACTTTATATGTGTTTATTCATTCATTTTGCTTCAAAGTATAAAAACTCAGGAATACTATCCTAAATGTCAATCTTTTTAAAAATGTGCGATTAAGAATAAGATAGAAAAATGAATTTCAAAATTGACGTACTCAAACGAATCATCATAAACAAACATTCTTGGAGGCTTGCAACTTCAGTGACAGAATATCGATCGTCGAGAGCAATGACTTCTATGATAGAATACAAACATACATTTTCATTAGTAACTTTGACGGACTATGAAAGTAACATCTAAATGTTCATTCGAAATGTTTCGCCCGATATAAATCTGAAAGTTAACTTAATTGAAATCATGTCAAATGTAGTTACGTGATTGAGATCAAATTAAATTGTAATTACCCAATTAAAAAAATTGAAGTAGTTACTTGATTGGCACTAGTTGGAAGTATAATAATTATGGCAGTAAACTATACTAAGTAGGCATGGGCACAGTGTTGTTTGATTATGAGGAGAATCGAATCGAAACTAATCGAAAATTTTTGAATAGTTAGTAAATGAAATCGTCGGGTCCAAATATAATTTTGGAATCGTTCGAGTTTGGTTCGGTTCGGTTCCATACTATAATTAATTTTTTTAACATTTATAACAATACTACAGTTTGACATGTTTAATCTTAACTTTTACAAATTAACGTATTCCAATTTAATAACATATAAATAACAAGTTGTCCAATAAAATTAATTTACCAATACATACAAATAACAAAAAGTAGATAGTAAATTAGAAATACTAAAATATCAATAATCCATATAAATTAAAAGTCATAAACTCACAGAGAATATTTTAAAGTATTGCTAATACAGTAGTATTTACCAACTATTTGATTTAGAATAAAGCCTAATGTACACTATTTTCTTGACATCATTCTTGACACTCCCCTCACATGTGTGGGGTCCACGATTATTTTAATCATGGGCTCCACTTTTTGCATGTGGTGTAGTGTCAAGAATGATGTCAGTGAAAGTGTACTTAAAGTTTGATTGATTGATTTAACCATCAATTGTTTAACTTGTCATACTAGATACTAAAAAACTCTAAAAGAAAATTTGAAAAATTACAATTAACAAACATAAATAAACTAAAAATTGTTCAACTAATAAGATTTAATAAGAAAAAATATAATATATATTTTATTACATGTCTCAATGCTTTCATAGAACTTAGTGTCTTCAATGCAAACTCTATATTTGCTAATTTATTTTTAAAAAGTTAAAATAATTTAATTTTTCTCATATATAAAAATTAAAAAAAAAAAATCGACTTTTATTCGATTTTTCGATTCTGAATCTAGAACCGATCCGAACCGAACCCATCGGTTCTCGATTCAGATACCCGTTCAGACATTTCACTTGCGAAGAACCGCTTAGCTCGGTTCGAGATTTTTGCGCAACCCTAATACTAAGTGAGCAATCAGTTAAAATTCATGATATCACCACAAATTTTGGACCCATATCTGTATAAATATGTTATGAACAAGAAGGATAGATAGCAATATAGAAGGAAAAGAAAAAAATATACGACAAGTGAGCATGAGACTAACTGAACACAACATATAGATGGGGAATTGTATGTCACATAATACACTTGTCATAATTCAGTTCTCCGTAACATGAAAAGGGAGGACTGCACACAGCATCTGATGCTTTAATCATTCATCTCTAAATCTTTTGATTTCCACAATTTCTCACAAAACAATCAGCATGTTGTGTTAGCCAAAACCCCGTGTTACAATGTTTAAGGTTTAAATTCGAGATATCAATACGAGCCCAGCGAGTTTTCGTCTGTACGGTTGCACCCCAATGAGAAATAAGATACTGAATCTGCATCATACAGGAGGGGAATGCGAATGTCAGAAACTAAGTGTTCATCTGCATGGTTTCACCACATGTGATGTAGGCATTATAAAATGTGTCGCCTATATTATGAATACTCGTAAGAACAAAAAATCAGTTTTTGAATAAAATTTATACGATATATACTAAAGCGATACACTAGTGTTACTAATATGCATATACACAAGTTGATTCTAGGATTAGACAAGTTTGACAGTTAGTGCTTTTCTATCATGTTTAACAAATAATGTTTTTCCATCACATATATGAAGAAGTTACGTTGTTTTAATAAATTTTTTTAGGTTCATTTTCAGTAGATATAATGGATTTGAAATCCAAAGGATTTACTGATTTTTCAACACTATAATCATAATATGTTTCAAAACTTGTGGTGGCACACACACACACACACACATATATATATATATATATATATATATATATATATATATATATATATATTAGTTAAGGTATCATCCCTCATTATGAAGTTAATGGCTTCTCTAGGTGGTTTTTGAAGTTCATCCTTTTGTCCTAGGATTCTTCTACGTGTCAATTTCCCATTCTCAAAATAAAGCTGCATATCCTAACTCTTTCCAGTCATGGATGTGCTCACGAGAAATAACGAAGATGAGGTTATTTGCTGTACTTTATTCAAGCACAACGCTTTTAGTGAATGAGACAAGGAACGTGTTAAATAGCACGTTATAAATTTGGAGGAACACATTTCAATACAGAGATTTTATGCAGCACCAATGGAAGATAAATTAAGGAAGAGCAACTTACATAACTAGGGTGTATCTACAGAAGCTCCTATCACAAGATCAGTACTGGTGCAATAAATCAGAAGAGGAACGTGTAGACCAAAATTAACATACTTGTGGTTGCTACATGTAGATGATCTTAGTGCATTGAATCTTCCAAGTCATTGATCAAATAATATGGAATGGGGAAAAAATTTCAAGTTGCCATCACCAAACTTATCTGCAACATGGCTTAGTTTGTTGTTGTTTATGCGGATGAACATGTGCGTAATTTATATGAATGTGTGTGTTTTTTATGTCTGTACATGTAGGCACATGGCATTAACAAAAGCACAACATGTAACATTTCCAGTATATAAGCATTTTGAACAGTTCTTAAGTTTCATTAAAGCAAAATTAGCAAAATTAGTTTACATTGAAGAATTCCAAATGAGCTGTCAAACATTACTTGAAAAAAATTAAAAGAATCCAATGTCTTTAGCTTTGTAACATTACCGACTTCATAAACCCTTTATTCATGTCGATTTCTCCGTCGCTTTTGTCACAATCTCCAACAGTCGTCGATGTCTTCAGACGTAGAACTATTACCAACTGCAGCGTTTTGATAAGGTAATATTTGTGGGTGTTTTAAAAAAAAAAATATGCATTTTTTTCACACCCTCTATACACGTTTTGAAAATGTAAGATTTTTGGATTTTTTTTAAAAAAAAAATTGATGTCTCGTTCAAGATATGGAATTATGGGATACGTATGAACTTGTTGAGAAATTATGAAATGGGTGTAGTTTATATTTTGATGCCTCTCTATTCTACTCATTTAGGTTATTTCCCGCTCTTGCAAAGTAGGAGTGAACTACAATTAGAAGTAGAATCGGAATTGGGTGAATTGTAATAGTTTGGTTTGACGTGTTGTTGGTAAATTGTTAGAAGCACTGAACTTGCAATATCTCCAGCCATTGCGTGATATATTATGAATCTGATTTGTATATGATGTCGTCTCATTTTATGTCCAATTGTTATAGTTCGTTAATTGTCTTGGCCTTAGCATAAAAAAGGTGTATTGTAATGACTCGGTAGTTATGTATACTATTTTTTGCTAGTACCAACATAATATTGCTCATCGTGTTAGGGGTCAGTATGTATACTAACTTGGTTGCACGTGGTTGTTTCCCATGTAGGGATGAGAGGCAGGAATTATGACATTTGTCACAGCTGTAGAAGCACAAATCACTTCTTCGAAGAATACCATAAAAAAGTCGTTGTCCATGGAGTGTAGGTGGAATCCAGAAACGTTTTGAGGTTGAAAGGGAAGGCAAAAATAAAGGTCGACTATTCAAAACTTATAGTAATGATTGTGGATTTTCTGACTAGGTAAAAAGAAGAAGCAAATGGCGAGTTAAGTACCATTAATGAAGCAATGAATCCTACTACCAACTACGAAGCCAACAAGTTACTAAGCAAGTTCGAAAGTCTAGATCGAATAACCGAGAAATAAAACCCTGAGATTTCGTTGAATGTGACATTCTGCAAAGGCAAAGAACCCTCAAAATATAATGGAAAAGGACAAGGGCCACATGATGCGTAGTTATATTCGATATTGCACTTTTTCCAGTTATGTTGTTAGGTTTAGAATATCATGAGAAGCGGGGAAATAATTCATGTAACTCATCAAATTTCATTTACAACTTTTGTTGGTGTATAGTAATTCGAATCAAACATTAGCAATAAGAATGTCAGTATAATTATTTGGGGGAGATAGTCCCAAATCAATGGATTGTCCGATCAAATTTGGAGTTAATTTCCAAAGCAAGGCACTTCCTATAAACACACAATCTGAGAGTCGAGACACGTCGGTAGAAAACTAATGGACAATCTTCATCATGTATAGCCCGTACCTTGATCTTGCATCATGACCAGAAATTCACAATCATCAAATATAGATCTTTATCAATAAAATTCATGATAAGGAGATACGAAATGTTTTATATTAACTAGATAATGAAAATTAAAAGAGCCGAATTCAATACACGAACTATAAGAAGTTAAAAACATGTCCCAAAAAGCTTAAAAAGATAAATAATTCAATCCTTATGTTACAATACAACAAATCATCTCCTTTTTGCCGATCTAAGCCCATATCGGCTTACAAATAATTGGAATCCACAGTTCATATGGCGGGACCACCTTCTTGCGGGAAATGTAGATAACTGTATGGAACCAAATGACCTATCATACAATATGAACGTAAATACACATTTACAAACTAATTGAATGCAAATGTAAACCTTGAAAATTGAATATTAGATTGACGTTGGGGGACCAAATTTGAGGCTGGCAAGTATTGCGGGAAGGCATGACTTTCTGTGTCTCCCTACATTGAATAACGAGTCAATTAAAGTTTCAAACAAATAATCATGATAAATTATGTATACTAACCAACAATAGTTGACATAGTCTAAGAATGACAATTCGGCTCGTCGGCTTGGGCCGCCTGTGACTTGGCCCAAAAAAAGCCCGAACCTGCTCGACTGAGCCTAGGCTTGGGCCGAGCACTTTTTGGGTGTGGGTTGAGCCCAAGTAGGCCCACGAGCCTCATGGGTCGACTCGTTAAAAAAAAAGAAAAAAAAAGGGAAAAGTCAGCTTATGGAAAAAAAAACCCGGCTCAGCCTGGAAAGGCCTGAATTTTTCGACGAGCTTTTGCTCGGCTTGGTTTGGGCCCGAAAAAAGTTCGATTCATTTTACTTGAGTCAAGCCCAAGCCTTGAATTTCGAATCGCGAGCCGACCCGGCTCAACTCGTTGACATACCAAACGTAGCCTGCACGTACATACATGTTAAATAGTGATTGTAATGGAATACTGTTTAAGTTGACAAAAAACGTGACAAGCATACATTTGCTTTCTTCGAAGAAAACTCCAAGGGGCTTTTTCTCCGAAGGTTAGGCGCACCCTTTCTTCTCATTGATATAGGATCTCGTATGCTCTCAATGACATTGTTTTCAAATTGATTACACTGCGAGGCTAACTGAATAATGTGTTGTAAAACAACATTACTTCAACTATCTGACTTCATTGTAATCGACTCTCGCTTTTGATTAATTGTCCACTTCTTGATCGCATAGCAGCACACTTCATCATCAACCATATGGTTTGCAACATCGGCAAAAACACGATACATATCGTCGTATCTCAATTGTTCAGAGTACTAACCAACCCATCATAGTTCACTGCAACCCTGATGTGTGCTCTACAAACATATATTCTCCGTTTGCGTAGTATATACCTCTTCGACAGCGACGTGACCTCATTATGAAACATGACTACAATAGCATGACAACACAAAATTCTTATAAACTCAAACAAGTGACAACTGCAAACAAATTCACAATTGTCTATGTGAAATTAGACAGAAAAACTTTTTTATCTCTTGTCAATCATCATACATGAAAACCTCCAGTATTTCATAGGTCGTTCATGAAGTTCCCTCTGTAGTAGATATGATGTCGCAATAAACCTTCCATGTGAGCTTGACTTGAACTTCCCCGAACTTCGAAATCGTATAAATTTTTTGATATTGTTTCTCCATTTCAAACATTGTCATAAATACTACCATTTGTGAGTATGAGTTGAAGTCAACCTGAAACTCATTTTCAACCTTATTCCTCAATGCCCGCTCATACTATTCGACAAATTGCTTCAAAGAGGTCTTCGAAATGAACATATCCATCGAAAAATGCATTCATACTCCCATTTCACTAAGTTGCTGACATCCCTTCTCAAAATGTAGTTTTTTAAATAATAAGGAATCCAACGACCTCTGTTATCAAATAGTCTCGACAACCAATAATTACTATGCAACTTATATGTGTCGATCATCACCCTCCAATCTTCTTCAAATTCTTCTACGAACTGTGAATCATACACCAATTCATGTATAGTAAAAAAATGGCAGCCTTATCAACATGGTATTCAAATTTTTTCGACAACTTCTTCAAAATATGCGACAAATACCATCTATGTTTCGTATTAAGAAAAACAATCTGATCTGCATTTTGCATAACTTTATCTTGATTGGTAATGATTCCATGTGGAGCTTTTCAATGCATACACTGAAGTCATGTCTTAAATAGCTATACAAAAGTATATGTTTCCTCATTGGACAACGAACCACACCCGAGCAGTGTTGATTGATCGTGATGATTAACAACAACAAAATGGGTGAAAGACATATCATAATTATTAGTTAGATAAGTGGTATTGACAACGTCTTTGAACTAGTTGTACGCTTGCCTATACCTATTATCTATGCAAAATACATTCTCAAGCCTAAACTCATCGTCTAAATCCATACTAAAATAAAATCTAGAGCACTGGGCTTGCGTCTTGGAAAAGTAGGATTGTATCGCTACAACATCTCATTTACCAAGTCTTAATCGTCTCACTTGTTCAATATAATTTTGACAATCCTTTTTCCACCAAGTCATATTTTTATATCCATCTGCTTCAGTCACTACAGAGTTGAACCTTTTGTGCAATGGAATTCTGGCCATATCATTCACTTCAAGTTTCCGTTTCACATGTGAACTTAATTCTCGATTGCAGTGATACGACCTTGACTTCGAAGGACTTATTTTATGATTGTGATCGAGGTGGACTATGTGAATTCTCCAAATTCCATGAATATCTGAAGATGCAGTGATCCTATCTTTACAATCTGTCTGAATTGTTGGTTGAAGCTTCAAACAACTGCTTGTATTGATCCTTCTTCGGCCTTCACGACTACATATGAAAGTGTAGCGATCGAGAATTTTAAATTATTTTTCTTGAAAAACGTGTCGCTAAGTCCTAACCCCGAGTTTTAAATAAAAGCGTGTTCGTCTAGCCATTATAAAATCAATTTAAATTCATTCAAATCGAATTCAATCCCGAATATTTTTTTTTAGGTATCGAATTTCTTATCATTTAATAATTTAAGCAATTTTTAAGATCCAATTACTTATTAGTCCAAGTTTTGAATTCTTTCGGCCCAATGCACTTAAGCCCAATTCAAAAATTTCTGCAGCCCAATTCTTGGCCCACTTGCCACCTTGATTTCTGTGCCCTAAAAATTCTACTGTTCATTATATACCTCCCTCATTTCCTCTCCTCACACCTCACGCAGCCAACCACCATTCTCGGTAAGAAAATATGCAGCATTACATTTGAAAATCACGTTGATGCTAGAATCTCAATTTCTAGCACCAACATCACTGATTCTCCAGCTCACGTTGATGCTAGAGCCTCAGTTTCTAGCACCAACAATGCCTGCAACTTCACACCATTCTGAGCCTCTAAAGCAGCAGAAACTCAACATTAACACACAGTGGAAACCGGATTCACCAACACCTCCAACCCAGCTGAAAGGTCACGCTGGAAAAATCTCCAGCTCACAACTGATGCTAGAACACCCATTTCTAGCATCAACAATGTTGGAAATTCATGTGTGATGCTAGAAAATCAATTTCTAGCATCAACCCATCACCTCCAACTCACAGACATGGCACACGCCCACTGTCCAACCCGTGGAGCCACCACACGCCACAACCAGAACCACCACCCAGCCTATTGAATCACCACCAAACTGCAAGGCTAAAACCGGCCACTAAACCACTGCCCAACGTCCACAGTCGAAGCCCAATCGAACCACCACCGCAGCCACCTCCTGCGAGCCACCGCATCAACGCCACCACCACCTCACTACAACCAACACCACCTGCAAGCCACCACGAGAACACCCAAACTCACCTACCATCCCCGACTTCGAACCGCCACCCACACCAAACGGGCAGCCCCCCAGAAATCAACCCAAAAATCAAAATCAAAACCCAGAAATAAGAAGCTCATGAACTTACCTCGCTCCCCGACCCATTCCTCAGCCGGTATACCGCCGGAAAACCCACGAACCCGAACCTCCAAAGCCTCACCTTCTCTCGGTCGAAACACAAAGAAAAATCCCATCATCTCCACCCACACCACCGGCACTACCACGCGACGCCGGCGCTGGCGTCGCCGGCTGGAAGCGATAGAAAGGGCGAAGCCCGTCGCTTCGCCGTCGCCTCCGCCTCCGCCTCTCCTCACTCTCTGCCCTCCTTACGCGAGAGAATGAGAGAGAGAAGAGTGATTTTTGTAAATTTGATTTTTTTGAAATTTCGATTTTAGCCCCAAGTTTAGAAGTTAGGTTATTTTAGTCCCCCAAGTTTTAAAATGATTTATTTCAGTCCCAAAGTTCGATTTTTAAAGGAATCAGTCCCAAACTTATGTTTTAAAAAATGAATCAGCCCACAGGTTCTGAAAAAGTCCATTTCAATCCCTAAATTTTTATTTTCAGTTTTAATAAATTTTCAATTTAGTCCCTATTTCAGAAAAGTTCAATTTCAGCCCTTAAACTTTTATTTTCAGTTTTAATAAATTTCAATTAAGTCCCTAAACTTTATTTTTATCGTTTTTAATTTTTTTAAAAAAAAAATTTCGAAACACTAATTCAAGGTTTATTTTCTATTTTTGGCTAGACGAAACGTGCGAACGATTGAGGAACTGAGATTTTTCTTCCCGCTCCATTTTTCACGCAAATCGAGATAAATTGAGGTAGACTCGCCCCCATTAATTAGTTTAAATTGTAATTGCATGTATTATGTGATTCTATGTGATTTATATGCTTTAATGCATAAGATGAGAATCTCTTATGAGATAGATTATGTTGTTATGCTTGCCATAACTTATATGCTTAATTGCATGAGAAGAAAGAGAATCTCTTATGAGATAAGATGATGTTATGCATAACTTACGTGCTTAAATGCATGAGACAGACTACCCACACCCTATGATTTTAAAGAGCCTATGATTTTTCAAAGAAAATTAGCCCATGAGAATATCACTGTATAGATTGCATAGTTACGTGTTAAATTACTCTGTAAATTAATTACTGGCGATGAGTCTACTGAGTATTTCTTCGAAATGCTCATTCTATTATTTTTAACAATATTGCAGATTTTGGAGACGGCCGAATTTGATGGGCAGTGGTGGAATAAATGTAGTTAATTGTTTTAAATTACTTTTGAAATTTCACTCATTTGAACATTATGAAATTTATCTTGTCGTTTCGGCTATTTTAAACTTGAGAGTTTAATGTTTAATCAAAATTTTCCTTAAGTTCATTCGAATGAGATTTGTTACCGTTAAAGTTCACAAATTTTAAATGTGATGTTCTTTTTAAAAGTTAGTTATTCCGCCAAATTTTTTTCAGTTAAATTAGGGCAAAGAGAAGATGACGTAGCGTTCCGGGTCCGCGGAACTCGGGGCGTTACAGAAAGTCACATATTTTATCTTCCCATTATCTCCCTTTTTCAAATTCATTATTCTAACTGAAAAACCTATATGATATTCATATTCTTTGTAGAAATCTCACAATTCTTTTTTGTCCTTAAACATCATACCCACCTCTAGCACCTGACACTATCAGACCATCTTCTCCTAACGTTTCCTTATCCATTGATATCATATTGTCCGCAGCATTCTCATTGACATCTCTCTCCACCAAAAATTCAGCATGTACGTCTTCCATAAAACCTTCTACTACAACACAATAAGCTGCAACATTCAACAAACCAATAACAGTTGAATAAGTAATTTAAAATGTAATCTTAGTGCTTTAACATTCTTCACAAGTAATCAACAACTTCATATATCCATGGGTACAAACAGAATAACAAATAGGCCAATGAAACAACAAAAAATTATTCATTGAGTTCGAATCACATTATGATGAAAGCCGACCTCGCCAAAACCAAAGATAACTCATGGACCAAGTTTTTCATAGTACAAACGAATCAAATCACGAAAAAAAAAACATAATTTGAAACATAATTACAACAACATGAGTGTGGCTTACGTGGGTTTTTCGGAGTTAGTGAAGTCTGAATTTAACCGTCGTTGGAGTTGGGCATCGCCATCTTCACAGTGGAGGGGTGATTGTGTCGGAGGTGAGTACGCTGGGGTTTTCGCCTTAGCCGATAGTAGTGACTTCAGATCCGATGAGAGAGTATTCGACGGGTTAAATGTACAAGCCGATTCGATGGGTCAATTTTAAATTTCTATTGGTTCTATGAATCAGCCTCTGTACAAGAGGCATTAGTGAATCTTTTAGTACCAAATTGCTGCAACCGGGAATTCACTGGAACACTCGAATCCCATCAAAACAACACACCAGGCGATTCACATTCTTCCACGTGTCCTTTCTTCCACTTGTCCCCCTTCTATTCGTTAAAACGTTCCATCCCGACTTCCTAGTCGCATATAATTTCCCATTTCCGCCCAATTGCACACACTGAAGCTACCATCTGGTTCAAAAATGGCGAACCCGAATACCCTGTTCCGGTTCGGGATATTCCTATCCTTGTTCTTGCTAAATGCAGTTCAATCTCAATCAGCAGTGGCGAGTATAGATCTCGGATCAGAATGGCTCAAAGTCGCCGTGGTCAACTTGAAACCGGGTCAGGCCCCGATTTCGATCGCGATCAACGAAATGTCGAAACGGAAAACTCCTTCGCTCGTTGCTTTTCATGCCAATTCGCGATTAATTGGCGAGGAATCACTTGGCCTTCTTGCTCGTTACCCCAACAAAGTCTATTCCCACCTTCCGATTTTACTCGCGAAACCCTTTAACTACACGCAGAAATTTCTCCGGTCGCATTATCTTAGTTACGACATTTACCCGGACGAGACCCGGGACGTTGCTGTGTATAGAACTGAGGGGGAGGGGGGAGAATTTATTAACTTTACGGCTGAGGAGATGTTGGCGATGATATTGAAGTATGCGATGGGGCTTGCGGATAATCACGCGAGGAGTAGTGTTAAGGACGTGGTGATTACGGTGCCACCTTATCTGGGGGTGGCTGAGAGGAGGGGGCTGTTAACGGCCGCAGACTTGGCTGGGATCAATGTGCTGGCGTTAGTCAATGAACATTCGGGGGCAGCCTTGCAGTATGGGATTGATAAGGATTTTTCCAATGGTACCAGGCATGTGATGTTCTATGACATGGGGGCAAGCAGTACTTATGCTGCCTTGATTTATTTCTCGGCTTACAACTCTAAAGAGTTTGGAAAGACCATTTCCGTTAATCAATTCCAGGTGAGTTCAGTTTTTTATTCAAATTATATACTTCTAATTGAAAACTTGAAGTAACATTTTTTTTTTTTTAGCGTTCTTCATGTTGATATTCGTGTATAGTTTTACCAATTTACTTCGAGGATGACACAAACTTGAATAATTTTGGCCTTTTTAGCACCCTTGAAATAACAGGGATTGACAAGGGAAAGATGGATCTTGAAAATACTCTCAGTATTACTTCTGTGTTTAAAAAATAATATTTACCTGGGAAAAAATTGAGCTGCCATTTCACCTAAATTGCTGGCCAAGGTAATATTAGTCCAGTCTTATTTTCGTTTAAAATGAATGTAGCCAACCCCAAAACCCGTCTCAGATTCAATGTACTATAGGTTTTCTAAGAAAGAAAAGAACAATAGTTCGAAATGTAAACCAAAAAAGGTTTTCAGATTGTATCTAACTGTCACTGTAGATGTTTTACATTCTGAAAGTTGTTCCAGGTGAAAGATGTTAGATGGGACGCAGAACTTGGAGGTCAAAATATGGAACTGCTGTTGGTGGAATACTTTGCAGACGAGTTCAACAAACAGCTCGGAAATGGGGTTGACATCAGAAACAATGCAAAGGCAATGGCCAAATTGAAGAAACAGGTTAAGCGTACCAAAGAAATTCTTAGCGCCAACACAATGGCCCCAATCTCTGTTGAATCTCTTTATGATGACCATGACTTTAGGCAAGTACACGCAAAATTTCAAATTTCACAATTCTACTCCGATTTTCCTAATTTCCTATCCTAACTACTTAGAAGGATTGCTTTCTAATGAAAGCATGCTCTTCATAATTTTTTCACCATTTATGTGCCAAACATTTATATTATATTGTTGAACTAGAATAGCCAGTGGTAGAAATCTAAGTATCTAACCAAATTACTGGAAAAGTTACAAAGTTGAACGTAATCCTTTGTTGATTCGATACCTAGCTAGAACTTAGTATAGCTGCCTATTCCTGCTAGCGCTTGTTTTTGTATTGTAAACTTGAACTTCTGAGAAGATTGGTTGTTTGCTTGTAGTAAATTTTGGTAACAAATTCCTCTGTAAAAGGCATTTATTTCTATTGCTGTTCATATGCTTATTATGCCCTTGTTTGAGCCCCATTTTTTGAAAAAAATGAATTCTTGAGCAGTGTTTTGACCACATTTTCAACCGCACATTATTCAATAAAATAATATTACACGCAAACCTAAAATTTTTTCTTATTTTTTAACCACACATTTCACATCAATGCACTATTTAAAAATGCATTTTTTGGACAAAAATGAGGTTCAAACAAGGGCTATGTGAGGTGAGTTGTGTGATATTTCTTTGCTTAATGGTATTTTAGAGAAATTAAACTATGTACTAGCCGATGTTAGCTTTTCTGGCCCAACTTATGTTTCGATAGTTATATGGTTGTTTTTATGAATAATTGACATTCGGACAAATTCTTAACAGAAGTAAGACTGCATCTTTACTTTCTATGTAATTTAGATGTTTTTCCCTAATTTATATCCTAAATATGACAACCCACTGATTGACTGTCTCTATGTGACTTAACAATGTTTAGTTATTGTATGTCCCGTGATTCTAGCCTGAGATTTGCATAACTTATTGGTCCCATTTGCCCCCATCACTATTTTGTGACGTATGTAATAAGTGATATTGCTTTTCAGCATGTTGGGGCTTCACTCTAATTTGATATTCTCAGGAGCACAATATCTCGTGAGAAATTTGAAGAGCTCTGCGAAGATCTGTGGGAAAAAGCTGTCATCCCAGTAAAAGAAGTTTTAAAGCATTCAGGTTTGAAAGCTGATGACTTATATGCAGTGGAGTTGATTGGAGGTGCCACCAGGGTACCAAAATTGCAGGTCTTTCTCGGTCTCTCTTTTAGGCATATGAACATAAAGAAAATAATATCATTCTGATATTTTCATGGGGTAGAGTTTCAATTAACATTGAAAAGTGAAAATTTTGTCAAATCTGTCTTAGTTTTCAAATTGATGGTTTAAACATTGACACGATGTTTAATGATGTTGTTGGTTTCCCTTAAGCATTCTTATGATAGACTTCATGGATTCCAATAACCATATGTTGCTTTCTCTTAGACTAAAGAGTAAGCATGCTACAGGCTGCTATCATCAAGAGCTAGGCTATCATTTTAATTGAACTAGGCATTTTCCTTCTACAGGCTAAGCTTCTGGAACTTCTAGGAAGGAAGGATCTGGATAAACATTTGGATGCAGATGAAGCAATTGTTCTGGGTGCTTCATTACATGCCGCAAATTTAAGTGATGGAATAAAATTAAATCGTAAGCTGGGAATGATTGATGGTTCTACTTACGGATTTGTGATTGAGTTAGATGGTCCCGATCTTTCAAAAGATGAAAATCCTAGGCAGTTGATTGTGCCTAGAATGAAAAAGTTACCGAGCAAGGTAAATTTTTTGGTTATTGCAAATTTCATCTCTTAACATGTGGTTTATTGATCAGTTTGACTGTGCTTCAGATGTTCAGATCCATTATTCACAACAAAGATTTTGAAGTTTCACTTGCATATGAGAGTGAAGATTTTATGCCACCTGGTGCATCTTCACTTACATTTGCTCAGTATGCTGTCTCAGGTCTTGCAGATGCTAGTGATAAGTAAGGACCATTTTAATTAAAAATCTGATATCATTCTTTCAATTGGTGCACTCTTTTTGCATCTGAGACCTTTCTTGATGCCCCTTTCTTTTTTTAGGTACTCGTTACGGAATCTCTCCTCGCCGATTAAGGCCAATTTGCACTTTTCTCTCAGTAGAAGCGGTATATTTTGCTTGGATCGAGCTGATGCTGTTGTTGAGATTACTGAATGGATAGAAGTTCCACGAAAGAATCTGACAGCCAACAACACAACCTCTGCTTCTGCCAACAGTACAGAAGCTGGTCCAAACAGTACTTCGGAAGAAAGCAGTGACAAATTGGAGATGAATGATAGTACGAGTAATACATCAGATTCCAGTGTAACTGATGCTTCCACTGTGGAACTTGGCATGGAAAAGAAACTGAAAAAGAGGACTTTTCGACTCCCACTTGAGGTACTTAAAACTTCACAGAACAGTGATTGTCTTTATCATCTTCGTTTGTAATGTTTAGACATTGCAATTGATGTTGGTATTTTGAGACTTGTACGTTTCATGTAGATTATTGAGAAGACAACAGGGCCAGGAATGCCTCTTTCAAAAGAATCATTTGCTGAGGCTAAACGTAAATTAGAAGCATTAGATAAGAAGGATGCAGAAAGGAGGAGAACATCGGAATTGAAGAATAATTTGGAAGAATACATATATTCTACTAAAGAAAAGGTATACAATTTTATGTACTTTTGGACTCCTGCAGACTGTACTTGGCTCTCTGTCAAATTTTACCTACATATTTCTCACAATGCAATTTTTGTTGGTAGATTAGGTTTTAGGACAGTCTCGTTGAGTTTTTTTACTTCTCTCTTGATTTTTGTGATAATTTCACTTTCCGCCAAAGATGTCATGAATTAATAACATGAATGTGCATATACACATACTACTAGTTTACATGATATCCCATTTTCATTTGTTATTTTTAGTTTGAAGTGCTGGACATAGGTTTACTGTTCTTTTTAACGTTGTGTATTCTTTTCTTGGTTCATGGCATCAGCTTGAATCTGAGGAATTTGAGAAAATATCTTCAGACCAAGAGCGGCAATCCTTTATTGAGAAGCTCAATGAGGTCTGTTATCACTCCCTCTCTCCTCTCTATGCCCCCCAAAAAACGCATTCTGGTCTTGCATGGCATTTATGGCCACACTGTTTGGTTATGTGTCTTGTATAGAATAAAGAAACTCCATTTACTCTATCAGGTGCAAGAATGGTTGTACACCGATGGTGAAGATGCTTCAGCCAATGAATTTCAAGAGCGCCTAAATACTTTGAAAGCTATTGGTGACCCCATATTCTTTAGGTCTGACCCTATAATCAGTTGAAATAGGTAAATAAACCTGTTCCTGGCTAGAGAGGTTGCTAACATGAAGTTGCTTGATGTAGGTACAATGAGCTTACTGCACGGCCAATTGCATCTGACCATGCTAGGAGATACCTTGGGGAGGTGCAACAGGTGATCTTTTTCTGATCTGTGGTTACCGTAGTTATTATTGAATAAGGATTATTAAAGTAGCAGGGAAGCTATCCATGAAATTTTTTGGGTGAAAACTGAGGGGGGGAAAAAGTTAAATATTGAAGGTAAACAAGTGGGTGGTCAAAATTTTCCTGCAAAACTGAAAATTTTGCAGTGTGAGATGCAGACATTTTTTTTTCCGTGGAGAAGTTTCTGACAATATTTCCTGCTTATGCAGGAAAACTTAGGAATGACTGACTTCGTCGTGCTTTCTTGCTTTTTATATCATGAAAAACTTCATGGATCTTTGTTGTGAAATGAGTTCATATTTAATTGTCTTATGCATATACAAATAACATTACTGGAACATTGAGTAACCAACTTCGTTGTACGTTAGTTTTTTAGTCTTACCCAAACAGAATTTAATGGGTTTTTTGAACATGAAATGCGTCATATTTAATTTCCATATATGTAAAAAAATATATATATATATTGTAGAACATGTATTAGTAACAACAGAAAATTTTGCAGTGTGAGATGCAGACATTTTTTTTTCCGTGGAGAAGTTTCTGACAATATTTCCTGCTTATGCAGGAAAACTTAGGAATGACTGACTTCGTCGTGCTTTCTTGCTTTTTATATCATGAAAAACTTCATGGATCTTTGTTGTGAAATGAGTTCATATTTAATTGTCTTATGCATATACAAATAACATTACTGGAACATTGAGTAACCAACTTCGTTGTACGTTAGTTTTTTAGTCTTACCCAAACAGAATTTAATGGGTTTTTTGAACATGAAATGCGTCATATTTAATTTCCATATATGTAAAAAAATATATATATATATTGTAGAACATGTATTAGTAACAACAGAAAATAACACATTGATCTATTAGTGGTTGTAGATTTGGAAGTGGGTACCAGATGAATATATGATATAGGATATTTATTGACATGACAGTTGAAAACTTTGATTCCCCACTTTGATTTGTTGAAAGAAATTTTCAAGCATCCGAATAAGTATTGTGTTGGCATTCACCGTTTAAAACTCCATATAAGGCATGCCTTTAAGCTTCCTCCACCACTTGAAACGTATTATGTTGATGTAGACCACATGGTGGGTGTAAACTTTTGATGAACTATTCTGCCCCTGTTTGAGCTCCATTATAATTTGTTTTTGGGGAAAATATATTTTGTGAGAGTGATTTTTTGAAAAATGTGCGGTTAAAAAAGAAGAAAGTTTTGGGTTTATATGTAATATTATTTTATTGGAGAATCTGTGGTTGAAAAAGAGAGAATGCATTTTGGAATTAATGGAGCCCCAAACATGGGCTCATGTTATATATGTAGAATGTTTCATGATTCCAATTTAGGAATGCTTGGACTTGAGTGAAAGGTCATCACAAAACAAGTTAAAATTAAATATAAACAATGCTAGAACCCTTGGAGGAAGTCCTTGGAGATTTCACTGCAGAAAAGATGAAGCTACTGACTGTAGCTGCTAGTAATTATTAAATTTTGTAGCTTTTTTCTTTGTTTATTCTATTATTCTACCTAATAAACAAACAGTGAATAAAATTGGGATCCTGATTTTTCTTACTTAAAGCCTATTTGTCTAAAGTTGAGGAAGGACCAGAGGGACTGAACTACTACTACTCTGGTAGTTATAATGTTCAACACTGCAACATTACTATTTTTCGAAGGAGAATGGACAATGAAAGTCCAATGTTTTAAACCCCCCCCCCCCCCCCCCAAAAAAAAGGCAAATGGGGTGTTGTGCAGCTAGCTGTTATTAATATTCCTTTTTTTTTTTCTACTTAAAATAACCAGCAAAGGACTACTTCATATGAGATTCTATAAAAGACAAAAGGCGGTTGATAGGATCTTAATTTTGTAGATATTGTTATAAAATCCATCTCAAAATAAACGATATAAGAAAAGATTATTCTGATTTTACATGACATTCCATAATGGCCCAAACAATCCTTTACCAATCAAGGCAATGTCTATCAAGTGTTGGTCCTTGTGCTTGGTATACGTTTGTCAAATTCTGGACCTGAAAAATTATATTTAGGTAATCAATGTTTATCAAATTTTTCTAGAAAAGAAGCGCGACAAAATTTAGAGCAATGCCCTAGTATGCTCAGCATGTGTGCCTAAGGATTGTCAAACATAATATTAGCTTCTTTTTTTCCCTTTCTTTCTCTTGTTGATAAGTAGTTAATTACCTATATTCATTAAGACTGATACAGATGGCCTGCTAAGACAGACACGAAACTATAGGTTTTTACTCGACTTGAAGGCCTTTATCATTTGAAGGATTGAAGGCGCGTGGTTTACATCACATGATGTTTATGTCATTGAGGCACAAATATTATTGTTTCGTTGAGGTTTTATATGGTGTATTTTGCTCAATTTTGCTAAATGCTCCGTTTATTTTTGTAATGACCAGTCTGTTGACTTTTTTTTTCTGCCCCTAATCTCTTCAGATTATACACAGATGGGAAAAGGACAAATCTTGGCTTCCAACAGAGAAAATAGATGAGGTGATTTAACCTTCTTATCTTACTAAGCGTCCTTATATTCTATGGAAATATATGTTGGAAAAATAGATTGCTTTGTTATGTTCGCGAATTGTTAAGTTTGAAGTGCATGTAAACTTTTTGGTTTTTCCAGGTCAAACGTGAGGCTGAAAAGGTGAAGAATTGGTTGAATGAGAAGGAGGCGGAGCAAAAGAAGTGAGTTTTCCTTTTATTCTTTTACCTTTTCAGTCTTTATTCATGTTTATACTATCAGGTTAGAAATACATCGTGTTCATAGATCTTTTCATCGAATGTCCTTTATGTGGCCATCTTATCAAATGTTTATAGAATCATCTATTCAGTTAAAAATGAATGTGTGATCAACAGATACTGTTGAGGTGTAGAAATATTTCTTTTTTTTTACTTGAAGTCCTTAATTTGTACTGTTGAAGAGAGTGCAAATTTCTCGACATTGACAAGTTAAAAATAATTTAAACAGGATTTCTGGATTTAATACCCCGGCATTCAAGTCTGAAGAAGTATATACAAAAGTTTTTGACCTTCAAGACAAGGTAATGCGCCTATAAAACTATTTATTTTCTCCAAATGATTATAAATTTGCAGTTTATATTTTTCTTAATGTGTAATGCTATTTTATTACGGTATATGTTTATTTGTCTAGGTTGCAAAAATCAATAGGATTCCCAAGCCAAAGCCAAAAGTTGAGAAGCCTGTGAAGACTGAAAATGAGACCGCTGCTGATAAATCAGATGACACGGATGCATCTTTTGGAGAGACGACTTCTCAAAAAGATCAAAAAGCTGGAGAATCGGAGAATTCTGCAACTGACAAAACAGATGAATCCAACGTTCATGATGAGTTGTGAAAACCATGTAGCGACTTGTAGATTCAAAGCTGACAGTCCGCCTCGTGCTAGTAGAAGTATGTAAAAGCAATATAAAAAGTAGAAAGAGAACTAGAAATTTCCATGTGGCTAGGAAGCATAGAGTCGAGCCAGTGTTTAATGGTCGTCTCTCTCGCCATCCTTGGTATGATAGATCATTTTTCTCCGCGGGCTAAAAGATAATGTTTTGGGTATTTTTGTTACTTATACGTTGTAATATTCAACCCACCCTGAACTGTGGGTGCACATTCATGAGCCTTTTTTGTCAGCTAAAAGAATTTTGGTTAGTCTATACCTGAGCTAAACTTCTGATGTTTGAATGATAACTAGATTGAAATTTTGAAGGTTTTCAATTGCAGCGATGTGATTTCACAATGAATGTGGCTGATAATGGTATTTTACAATTTACAACTTTTGATATTGATGGTCGAAACTTTCTTGATTTGAGGGAAAATAGCATCAGCCTAACCTAACAGGGCAAAACAGTTTGGATTTTTATAATAGCAGTATGGACAAGCGGATCAAATAAGTCTATTTTAGATGGTTACTTTGAAAGTTGCTGCATTAGCTTCAGCCAAAGAAATAATTGACATTCACTTTATATTTCTAGTCAAAATTTTGGAAATCTTGGCTATTAGATATTGTGAAGCCATGGCTACTGCTCAAACAAGCACGAAATGTGGTCCATGCATTAGTCTATTGCAGTAGAAAAGTAAATAATCCAATCAGTTTAGTTCCATTGTAAGCATGTCCAGTTACACACAGATAAATATGACCAAAACGATGCACCTAGACATCCTAAACGGGTGCTAGCAAGACCACTAAAGGCAAGAGGCAGTATTGAAGGGATTTTCCTCTTGGAAAAATGGGACAACGGTGAACACGGACTCTTTTTAACTAAAGTACATTCAATAATTAACTCTTTAACAGCATCTAGTGGGACAACAGTGCCAACATTTTTTCCTGCACATAATGGACCAAAAAAAATGAAATAATTGATTTACATGCATACCTCAATATTAAAGATTGATTTAAATCCTTTTTAAGCTCGTTGAAGTGAAAGAATTACCAAACACACCAACGGTTTTCATGGCATTGGTAGCAAGGAACCTTGACCGACTTCAATAACTGGAACAACAGCATCGATACCAATTGAAACCAGAAAATTTGTCGTACAATCAAAATGAGAATGATGTCAAGATTTTACAATCCAAGATACGCAGATGAGATCTTTTGTTTATTTTCTTTTTGATTCTTTATGTTGAAATCAAGTGTTTATTTATTTAACCCTGACTACAATTTCATTAGCAGTTAACGGTCAAGTTGGAAGTTCTCCGTGCAACCGAGAATATATACATGTGACCTGGATCCAAACAGATACCATAACAGATCAAAACATTACACGAGAAATCTAAAATCTTAGTTCAAGCAAGCAACAAATAATCAAGAAAGCATACCAGCCTTAAGTTCATACACACGCACACGCGAGGGGGAGAACTGCAGCAAATAAGGAGGCATTGTTTGCCTCAAATCCTGTAAATTTGACTACTGTGACATGTAAATATTCAGTAAATGAGAATTATTCCTAGACCATTACAAGTCGCCTCTTAAAAACCAGGCTGCACACTTGCACAACTATCGTTCTACAGCATACCTCGTAATTTGCACAACTAGCCTACTCTACAACGTACCCCATTATTCTTTCGATGAATAAGATTTTTACTTTTTCAATACCCTAAACAAGATTAGAGGACGAATTCAAATGAGAAAGATGGAAAACCTGTACATTTCACCTTTACGGTTAAGTTTGTTCTCCGAAGTTCACAGAAGAAGAGCGTCAAAATAAAGCTCTCCCAGATGCAGGTGTAATTCATTAATCCTTTCATGAACATTTGACACGACACACAGTTACTTAAAAAAAACAATATTTTACTGAAATAAGCAGAATGTAACCCCTTCCTCACAAGAGGGAGGAAGGAAAAGAAGATAGGGACCTTCGGTTATTCTAATGATAACGAAAGTAGAAGGAACCCGAGGCATTAAAATGATGCCAAGGGATAGACATAGGGACCCAAAGCCTGTACAACTGCAAAGCTTTTATGAGATCTTCCTTGCTAACCCCTCACAGATTCGGGATTTATTTGTCCACTGCTTCCACCATGAACATTGAACCCAGTAACAGGCATAGATTGTTGAGCAAAATTTAGTAATAACTTCCTCTGATGCTCGTCAGTGTGTGGAAGACTAGCATGGAGAAGTTCCACAGGCATTTCCCTGCTTATGGCTAATGCAGCCTCTGAACCAATTACCTCTGTGTTTGGCTGGGTTTGAGAGAACACTGTTTGCACTGCACAGTCATATTTACTCACGCAATATTTCGCCAGGAGACCAAAAAAAAGCATCAAATGAAGCCTGCCAAAGTGCAGGGTTCGGCATGCTAAAGATACTATTGGTCTGAGGATCTGTAAGTAATTGAGTTGCTCTTTCTAAAACAGATTTCAAGATGACTGAGGCACCATCTCCTGCAGAACTCCCAAGAGGACGAAGAGGTGGCTGCTCAGAAGAACAAACTACAGCAGCCAAACAAGCACTAAGTGAGTTAAGATCCATACTGCTGATACACAGAGACACGGTTATAGCTAGACCATTAATTGTCTCGGTCGCTCCTGGATCAGAGGGAAGGCTTCCAAAAAGAAATCTTAAATGACGAAAGATGGCCATGCAAACTATTCGGGCAAGCTCACTACCAGGTAAAAGAAGCTGAAGAAACCTCGAGATAAGTTTCCAACTTTTCGAAATAGAGATTATTCGTAGAAAGACAATGTCATCCTTGGGATCCAGCCCCACAGTGCTGCCATTTTTTCCAAGTGGGTCAACAAGCTGAAGAGAGGCTGCTAATCCTTCTAACAAAATATGCCGCTTCCGTCGAAGCTGACTGCCACCATCTTGGGATTGACTGAATTGTAGGGTCCGGTCAATATCATCTACATCTAGAAGAAGACAAAGGCCATCCTCAATTGTAACCCTAGCTGCAAGCATCGGCTCCTGCTCCAAAGGCTTTTCATATATTTTTTGTTCAGCACTTCCATTGCCAGAAGCAGAGGGAGGAGAGTCAACTTCAAGAAGTGGACGGAGCCTGCGGATAGAAGAAAATGAAATCCTCCCATGAGCATCAACTTGGAGATGTGGCTGGGATTCGGCACCATGACGGGAGCGGGAAGATTGGTCCCTCAGGTGAGATGGGCAGAAACGAAACTTTGACCTCGTTTCAGTTGATTTCTTTGCAAGACGAGCTTGGTGATAATAATCATCTATATATGGATCATTGCCATGGGTTGCAGCATGCTGAATTTTGAGAATGTTCTCTATTTCTTCAGCTGTCATGTACTTGGACCTAAACTGAAGCAAATTACTATTACTCCTCTGGATACTAGCATCAGAACCTTGGATAGAGAATCGTACACTATTTCTACCTTTTGTTGCTGATTTTGACTTTAACTCTCTCTTATCAACTAATCCGTATTTACTCAAATATGATGGTGAAGGGAAGCTATTAAATTGTTGAGATCGTACTTCTGGAAAATGGTCTAAAGATGGCTGAAGCGAAGGATGCAGCCTCTGCTGCCGTGGGGTTATTCGCAGTGACGACAACAACGCATTCTGATGTTGATGCTGCAAGATATTGTTCAAGAGGTTAGAATGGTCCCCATGAAGGAGGCCAGCATCGCTAGTCCAGTTGTTCTGTAGCCTTCTGTTAAGAGAGAGATTAGGTGAGGTTAAGTTCGAAGTATTTGTATTATAATGCAATCCACGAGGCAAGCCAGTATGAAGAGTTGAATTAGATAGAGAGTTGTTTGGAGTGGAGAAGGGTGACTCAGTTCCCCTAGAGAAAGATTGCAAATTAAGATGATGCAAATTATCCAAAGAAGGTTGTTGAGATCCCGGTGGAGGAAAGGAAGTGAAAGATGACTGTGGCAATAAAATAGGCTCACTAGCATAGTGCTGGAGCTGTTGTTGCTGCTGCTGCTCAGGGTACGAAGATGTTCTGTGTAACAATCTTAATTCTGAAAGATGAACTGAAGAGAGATGTGGGTGGGATGACCACCTCATGTTTTCTTGATAATATTCTGAATCAGATATATGCTGATTAAGCCAATCAGGAAAATCCATCTCTTGTGCCCATTCAGTAGCAGATGAACCTGAAACAACTTCTTGTTAACCACAGAACCAACAAAAACATCATATTATAAAATGAAACAAAAGAAGGAATTTTGATTTCAAATTTCCCAACCTCATAATAGCTAATGTATCAAGTACCATTTATCAATTACAGTCGGCTTAGCCACTTAGATAGTAAACAAAAGGCAAAGGGATAACAAACAGAGGATGAACTAAATATCAAAACAGACATCAACAATAGGAGAATCACCATACAAGTGAAGCACACACAAAGGGCAAACACTATGTACCACATGCAGTGCACGCATGCCTTTACACCTAATCATTCATCAACAGGAAAAAATATTCTAGCATGTCAAGGTCTGCCTTAAATGAAACTGAAAGAGATTAAAGGCCTGTTTGAACCCCATTTTTCATATAGAATGCATTTTGGAATGGTAGATCGATGGAGAATGTTTGGTTAAAAAATAAGGAAAAATGTTGGATTTGAGTTTAATATTGTTTTATTGAAGAATGTGTGGTTGAAAAGAAGAGAGAAAAATGTATTTTGGAAAAAAAAATGGGGATCAAACAAGGGCTAAACACTGGAAAGAGAACCATATCATAAGCAAATCAAAGAAAAATAATCAATGAAGTGCAAAAACACTAGCTAATATTCCATTAATGTAACCTTCAAGACTAGACCAAAAATGATAAGACAAACATGTTTGCTTTGTTTAACAGAAACTTGTGTCCACATGTTCATAGGTGCATTTGTTTATCTCGCATGGGTAAATAATATGATTTGCAGTTTCGAGTTTCGACTCATTAAGATCTAAATTCCTTGAAAAATCTTTAGTAAAACTTCTCTTTTACAACACAATGTCCCTCTTCTACTATTTTAGGATTTCCTGATCTATTTGGCATTCTATTTGTTTATCGATATTTTACTTTATTTTCCATCAATATGCTTTCATTCAATCCCAGTTAATTCACAAAAAGGATGTATAAAGAAATATATAGTGTCCGTAAAAGGAAGCCTAGAACAAGATTTAAAGTATCCTCACAGGCCACAGCATCTCGTAATATGCGATTATTTACAAATAACAAGGGAACAAATGGATAAAACATAACAACAAAAGAAAGCACTAATTGATTTCATAAATGATTTTCTTCAAAGTAAATAACTAATCAATTGGCCATAACTTCACATGACACGTGCTAAAGAGCATTAGCAACAAAATTCATAAAGTAAAACTTGCTTGGAGTTCAGTGAAAAGGCTCAACCTTCTCCATTTCACACCAAGGTTTTTCCTTTTCATGGTTCATTAAGAAATTTTATCATGTGCTCGACCTTTTTAGCTTTAGATACAAAGATAAGCAGGAAATAGGATATTTGCAAAATTTGTAAACCATTTCCAACACTCTAGAGAGGGACTCTTTAATCCAAATTATATGTGAAAAAACAAGGACCAAAATGATTAAATGTAAATAAGTAAAAGAAAAAAGCAGCACATAAAACAAAAAATTATAATTCAGCAACAATAGACAAATACAATAACTCACTTTCCCTCGAAAAAGAACCAGGTCCTCGATCACCAATAACTCCAGGATGTCTTGGTCCACTAACAACTTTGTTCAGCTGTAAAAACAGAAAATATCCATCAGAATTATAGACGGGACAAACCTTAATCTCATATATCAGAGAGTGAGAGAGAGAGAGAGAGAGAGAGAACCAACAATAATTCTTAAATAATAAATAGCGTAAGCCCTAAGGGGAACTTCATATTACAGTGCCATCTACAACAATTCTAATAATAAAATTTATTTGAGAAACATAATCAGAATGCATGCTCTTAAAATATAAGAAAAACAAGCTTAACTATAAAATCATGAATATGTCACATCTCTCGACCAATAACATGAGAAGATAAAGGAAAGTCCTTAAACTCGACATAGAAACCCATAAATAAGTTGAAATCTTTAACATTCTCCATAATAATCCAAGCAGCATTGTTTTTCTTGAAAAAAGTCCGGCCTTTTCTTTCCAAACAAAATATCACCCTACACAACAATTTTAACAAAGTAACCCAAATTTCCTATGCAGAACTAATAGGTTTTCTCAATACATACCTCGCTGCACCAATAGAAACCCATTCAAAATGGATTTCTTAACAAGCTGACAACAAAAATCTAGCAACATCAATGTGTAAGAACAAGTGGTCCATACTTTCTGTTGCCTTCCAACGCACCGAACGCCAAAAGCAGAAAGTGATAAATGAGGATTCCTTTGAACTAAATCAAAAGAGCATTAATCCCTCCAGTGGCCAACACATCATCAGACCACTCAAAGAAGACTTTAGCTATGCAGAGCCTCCGGCATACAATATTTTGGTCTGGTTATATGTCCATATGTTTAATTCATCAAACACCCAAAATTTTTGGATTCATGGACACAACTAAATACGATTTCTAACCTATTTTCTTTGTTTCTAATGTCAAATGATGCCTGATACAATCAAAATCATTTGAAATGCACATCCTATGAACCAGTTACAAAACAAATCAACCATTTCTCATACACATAATTTATGTTCAATACAATTTATTGGACAAGTACGCCATATCCTTGTCCAAGCATCGATTGTCGGATGATGGCACTTCATGCATTCTAGAACAGTTGAACTACCATAGAGAACCCAAGCATGCTTATAACTGTTATTTCTACCCATGATATACTCTACATTATCTTGATCAATACTCCTGTTCAGTAGATGAATTTAAAGTGAAATAGTGTAAAGAAATAGCAGAGAACACGCTGGATATCATCAATATTAGAAGTTATGTATTAACAGCCCAGTCAAAGAAGAATACTCCAAGATAAAATTTGTAGTATTATAGAGGAATTGACTTATAATGTCATATGAGACGTTAGAAGACCAGAAACTAAAACTTGTGGCTAGCAATATTATTAATTCCAAGCACCTGACCTTAGCAAATGTAGTAGCCAGATCATCTACGTCAGACAAAGATCCTAAAGCCAATCCCTGAAAAGAAAGACAATTTAATTTAATTACTGAGCAATAACTTCTCGTTGCTCATAAAAGAAAATTGAGCAATTAAAAAAAAACCACATTACAGAAAATCGACGGACCAGGTAATATTACAATGCATAAAGATACAACAAGATAAAAATCACCCAAATTTACGGAAGTCAACAGTGAAGGACTATTATCATCCTTGCATGAATTGTAACAGTAATCAATTCGATTAGTTTGGAAATCTAGCCTCACAGGGGAATAGTAAAAAACAAGTCATGCATTACTGTTCCCTGCATTAACAAGATAAAACCAAAATATTGGTGAAATGGTTATAATCAATTATACTTTCATAAAGTGGGACAGGAAGGACATTTCAGGAAACAATTTTCTATCATCCGTCAAGTGGGCTCAAACGAATAATGGAGAAAAATAACAAATTTACCAGTGTTATTTTCAAGAATATTTTGAGAAATAAGAAATGAAAGTGCACAGCTAGTGAAACAGGAAATATAATGTATGCTTTTGACTGTTTGGCACGCACAAAAATTTAAAATTTTAATCAGCATTTCCAGATCATTTTGTCCAAATGTATTCTCTATATTCCTTTTCATTACTTGACACAGACAACATTTTGAACATGTAATAAAACAATCTTAAAAGGATTTCTGCAAGAATTATTAAGAGAAGGCTCTCATTCGCTCTTTACTTGTAAATTACCTAAACTTTGTTCAAATGTATCTTGAACAAGTTATATAAATCATTCCTGAGACTTTCCAAAGTACATTCTAACAGCCCAATAGTTACTGTAGCATGCACAAAAATGAACATAAATAGGAAGAAACAGCAAGCATTCTTGAGTCTTGGGAACTTTTGACTTCTTCCTTTTTCTACAAGCCAAAAGGATTGTGAAAGGCTAACACCTACTTAAAAAAAAGTCTAAAGTTTGTATGCATATCATCACCTCATCTTTATCAAACAAATGATACTCGTGCAAGTCATCCTCGCCGCCAAACCCACTGCCAATTGCAAGGGAACTCTCTTCTTCCTCCAAACCAACCAGCTCTTCATCCACTATATCTTTCCCAAAAAATGCATACTGCGATGCATCGAATAGCCCGCTATCTGTATCATACAATTAAAGGCCAACTTAGAACTCACATAATATTGTAAATCTTAATAATATATATAAATCAGAACATTAAAAACCTGATTTATTTATTTTTTCAAAATCAAGTCTCATACAAAGTAAGCAGTAAATCAAAAGAAACCAAAAAAAGTTCCCATTTCTTTTTCAGATAGAGATCAAAACTGATAAATTAAAAAAGAGAAAATAAACAACGAGTGGAGGAAGCTTGAAGTAGAGATACGAACCAGAAATCGAGCTGCTGGAGGCGTCGGAGAAATCCTTGAAACCTTTCCCATCAGACCTCTCCATAACGACAGGATAACCTAAAAACAAAGGAGGGGGGGACAATAAATATAATCACACAGAATTGACTCCCCACCTCAAATTTTCATCGCAACAGAGATTTCAACTACAGGGTTTTGAAGCAAACAAAAGACACAAGTGATATTCATACCCAGAGAGATATTCTATGAGTTTTTCCTCTTTTGAGTGTGGCGTATATCTACCCACATAAAATACATACAGTAGCACACAGATACACGCACAAATATACAGAGAGAGAAGCTATAAATTCCGGGCGTGATGGCCGGTATGGAGGAGAGTGAAATATGGGTTGGTAACGTTGGTTCGTTCCGCGAAGAGATGAGAGAGAGAGAGGGAGACCTCCACCCGAGGATGGAGGCTACTATTATATCCAGTTTTTGTTAATTCATAGACGTTACAAGAAATAAATGGAAATGGGATTGACTTTTTGATGTTTAAAAATAGACAAAAAGGCCATAAACTTTAACCCTTACTGGGTTCGGTTTCTGAAGTAAAGTTAGTTAATAGTATTTGGAGGAGTTTTGACTTCATTCTTTCATAATCCAATTTTCTTTTCATTCACCATGACTGAATTCTTAAAAATGCACTTTTCTCTATCAACCGGTTTGATTGCCATTATTTTCAATAAAAATTGGAAATGAAATTTCAACGTCCATTTTTTGCATGTTTGATTGATCAAATTTTCTTGACAATTGATTTTCCACCCAATCCCCTCATGTGACCCATTTTCCACTTTTTTAATAAATTGATTTTCCCACCATTTTGGTGAATTTTCGTTTTTTTTTTGCAATTGAAATAAATTCTATATTCAATTGTGTATATATATATATATCCCTTTAATTGACAATTTTTATAGAAAATAAAGTCAAACGAATGATATTTGATTTTTTTTTTTGCAATCGAAACAATTTTTATCCTCAATTGTAATAAAGTATATTACTTTAATTGACAATTTTCATAAAAAAAATAAAGTCAAACATATCTCAAAAGATAGAAAATTTCAACATTTTTCAGCTCAAAAATTATACCAATCAAATACAATTAATTGACAATTCTCAATAAAACAAATTCTCTAAAATTCAGATGGTGTTTGATGGGGATGAAAATAAGATTTTTAGTAGATTTTGATAGAAATTTTTGACGTGTGTGGCTAAAAAATTGTGTGACCCAAGAAATATGTAGTTAATATTGATTGTTTGACTTTGACTTAGATTAAAATCATATTTTAATCTGAAACAAACAAATCCTCAATTCCTTACAATTTTTTTTTCACCCAAATTCCACATTTGTAATCAAACGGACCGTAATTTCATTGTTGAGGTTGTTGATTGATTCTAATGAAATCTATGTTTTTTTTTTTTTTTGCTCTGAAATAATTAAAAAAAAATCCCATTTAATAAATATAAACCATTCATAAACTTTACATATCCTCTAAATTCTCCTCGGATTGAAAAGTGTTCCAAACTGACCTTCCAACCCTAATAATATTCTTTGACAAAATATTAAACATGTAGAGATTCTTTATTATCATATTTAATTAAGATGGTACATGTTTTGTCTTATAAGTTATAAATGAAGTCCACAATAAGGTAATGTAATTTCATTAATGACAAATAACGTCAAATTAAATTTTGGTTGCAATATTTTAGAATCGATCAAATGATGTTTTATCATTAATAGTTTATATTGAAAGATTTAATGAGAGCTTTAAGTATTGCATTATTAGTTTCCAACCTATCCACATAATTTTTACCTTTTTACAGTGTAGTCCTCAACTTATCTATTTTACTGCAACACAGCTCTCAAGTAATGAATTTCACCAATTTTACATTTGAAAATTCGCTTTTTCTTTCTAAAATCGCCATAATAACTTTATTTTTAGTCCAAATAAATAGAGAATAAATCATTCAAACACCAAGGAAAAAAAAAAATAGAAAGGATAAAAGAAAACCAAAAAATTCTATCATCATCCCCAACCCACCCACGCCATCCATCCCATCATATTGTCCAAGTCATACCACTTCTTCACTATGAGAATAGCCATGCAGCATATATAGAATGCATATTCTTTTGAGCAAGCAACCTCATGGGTGACGACGATGACCTCGTCATTGTTTGCCTCAATGTTGCAAGGATGTCGTCTGGATTTATTTTTTCTATATTTGGATATCGACACTTCTCATAACAGAATACATGTTCTTCGGAGCATATTGTCACAAGTAAGTGTGGATGACCGTTAAGTCATTAATTGATACTAAGAAGGTAGAATGCCTTCGTATGGTTCGTGAAGGAGGTGGGAATCGCAACTTTTATAGATGGTGTCAACACTTACTTAGAAAATGGTACTCTCTTTAATATGGTATCAAGAACGTCAATATCACCTCAATATGCTTCTCCCTTGGTATCGTAAGGTGCTATATTAAACATTTGAGAGAGATTTGAAATCGTATACATATATGATAAAAACAGCAATAGAATGCCAATCCTCGGAATTTTATTTGTATATCAACAACTAACCGAGTGAAAGCGTATCAGGCGCTCCACAATGTTGTGTACATATCGTGCTCTTCGCCGGCAAGGAAAACTCGAGTGAAAGCTTTAGAAAAGCCAATGCTTTTTTCTGTTTACCCTTGTAGGAACCTCTGTCAAATATCAGGAGAAAGGGGGGGGGGGGGGGGGGGGGAAGGGTTAGACGTCCAGATATGAATGCAATATTTCAAACTTTATGAACCCCTAAAATGTAAAAAATAGAAGAAAGTAAGAAATATTTACCAGTATTTTGATACAGTGAATTATAGTGAACTTCACTCCAAAAGCTCAACCATAACTCTTCAAAACACAAGTATAAACAAAAATGTCAATGGAAACAACTCATAATCCACAATAGGAAATGGAAACATCAAAAAAAATATTAGTTTCATTTTAATGATACTTATACATGGGGATTATTTTTTTCATTTTGTCAATTTTAAGGTTTGCTCTTAATATTTTGTGTTAAAAAAAGAGGATGATGGTCGAGGAGTTATAGTAGAAATATGAGGGTTCTGAATGATTAAAAACTGCCCGGACCATAGAAATCGTAAGATTAAGAAGAAAGTAAAACAAATTAAACAATACAATATGTGTACCTCTAGAAGGATTTCTGTCCTTTGGAAGGATTTCAATATAGCCAGAGTCCCGAAAAGAAGTGACTAAACAAATTTTTGCTTCGAACTATGTAAAGTTCAAAAATAGTCAGGTGCCAATATAATCAGGAACACGGACATTGAAATTGAAATTGAAATAATGTACTACCAATGTCGTCTAACTTGGAAGAGTAAATTCAAGAATGCGTGTTCATGTGTGCGTGACAATATTTCCAACAAATGTTCATAACATTTGGCAATTAATGGATGCTTTTCAACTCTCAAATATTTGTTCATTAAAATCTAGACATAGATTAGTTCGCAAAAATAACAAACAGGCTTAATCAAGATTTTATGCTGGCCAAATCAATTTTAGCTCGACTTGCCAAATCATACAAGTTAAATAGATGTGAGAGAACTATTTGAGCTTGCCTCTAATTGGCTTGTTATAATAAAACAATGTTAAAATGATATTCAAGTTTGCTAAGAAATCAAAACAAGATTGGACAACCTAGTACTCAGCTCGGCTTGTCTTTCCTAATTTACATCCTTAAAAACAGACAGGGCGTTCTTTATACATTCCAAGTGACATGAACATTATACAGACAACAAACTAATTCTTCTTCCCAATAGATTTGGGTTGACTACGTCATTTTTCGCCCTTCCATTCTGTTCATTGCTATAACTACTGGAAGATCCAAAACAATTAAATACTTAAAAATTTACTTCTCCCTCTAACATGTTCTACTGAGACCGTTTCACTTTTATATGAAACCTCTATAGGTCTACTGACATTAACAATCAGAGTCACATTAAGTATGAGGTAAACGAGATACTTAAGCTTAAGAGTACTAGAATACTTCATGATCAAAATTTTAACTTACTGTGTCTGCGGCTGCTTGTAGAGTAACATGATCTCCCCACTCCCCCAGCCTAATGAAAGTAAAATCATATCAATAAGACATAATGAATCATAGAGCGTAATATGAAAAAAAACTGATACCCAAGGTCTAGAGATATCTGACTTTTTCATCTTCTTCACATAGCTTCTGTACTTCATGGGGACATAACCTTCATAGAGATTTTTGTGGTGTTTTAACTGAAAGAAAATCCAGAAACTAAAATAAGAAAAGGCTAACACTCTTTTAGAAGGCATAATGTAATTACATCCGAGATCATTATCTAAGCAAAGAAATTAGAGAAACAGTTGTGCATAAAAAATATTAATAATGCGGTACCACTAACCAAGAGAAACCCGCTATGAGAAATTATTATGGTATGTCAAGAGAAAGATATAAGGATATGGTGAGATTCTAGTGTGTGCACACGCTTGTATAGCAAAGTGAAATAAAAATAAATACTCATATTCTGACTTAGGCACAATCCACGAAATGACCGGTTATAAAGGTTCTTTAGCTTTGTTAGTCAGAAACCATTGGATGTTTTCTCAAGCTATGTACTTGCAAGATCATTTTGTTATATAATAATCAAACCAACTTTATAAGTTAGTAGTTCTTCCTTATAGTCAATACCATGACTATAGTACAGTAATTTTGGGAATAAAGCCTCTTCATTATTTACATGTCTAGAAATTCAAGTAGTTGTTATCATTATCAGACTACAAAATGCAAGAAATGAGGATAGAAACGCATTTTCATACTTGTTTTCAAAAGCTAATTGTCTAATCTTATGTCACGTTGTTAACATGTCTTTGATGCTATAATTAAATGCATCATAAAAACTAGTTTCGAAAAGACACTTGAATGTGGACAACAAGTTGCTTTGAAGATTTCTCACCATAGTTGCTAGTTCTTCTCAATTTAGCTACATATAAGACATTAAACTCTTAAATTATATGGACGGCCTATATTTACCTCAGAAACTCTGAAGCAATCTGAATAATGGCATTATAATCATAGTAGTTCTGTCATACCAGGCTGAGTGAGAGATAGTATTGCTCACGTGGTCGTTTAAGCTTTCCTAGGAAATTAACTACCCTTCTAAATATGCTCCCTTAATCACAATTTGAATTCATATTCTCTGATGTGCGAAGTAAAGTGGTGTGAAGTAACGTGTTTTTAACTTTAAAAATATGAAAAAACCAGAATAATTTACTACTTCACAAGGATAAATTAGAATGACGAAATGCAGCATTAATTTTAGGAACTCGTTTAATAGTTTGGGATATCCCAAAAAGGGAACAAAGGCATTTAACCCCGTGACTGAGAAAGTATCTGTTCTTGAATTCTCACACCAAATGAAAAGAAAACATTCATTTTGAAAATCTTGAAAGCACTTGAAAAATCAATTAATTTATAATATATATTTTGGTCTGTTTTCTACAGGGCTTTGTAGCTCGCTGAATTATCCACTACTGCAGACTACAAAATGTTGGTCTCTCAGCAAACTTTAGAGACAAGGTCAAGTGTCTGAATTGAGCATCAAAATGTAGTAAACTGTATTTTTGGAGCTGTTTTCTATTCTTCAGTTACTTATTTCTACTGTAAATTATAATATTTTTGAGATGCAGAAGTTTTTCTATTTTCAACTCCCTTGATATCTTTGACTTTATCCAAGGTTTAGATGCAGTTCGTGCACAGAACCCTTAATATGAAGTTAGTGCAAAGGTGAAAAAGAGCATCGTTTCAACACCATCAGTTAGAAATCTTAACTTATGAAATGATACCGTCACGACCCTCCCGAATCACCTATTTTTCTTCTTCAACTTTTGGCCCCTTATTATCATATTTGGTTATTTACAAAAGTAAACAGACCCATTTGTCAAAATAATACCAGAAAATGCATTACTTTTCAAAGTAGAAATGTTTTTAAACCTACCCGAGCATTGATTGCAAAAGGTAAAGAGACAACGGTTCAACCAAGGCTGAACTAGGTTGAATAACGTGATATATGCATGTCAAGGTTGAATAGTTACTTAATAAATTTTCTTCTTTTTTCTATTTTTAAAAGAACAAGTGGCCGGGAAGACAATAATTAAATTTAAGTTCTTTATTTAACATCCTCATTAATCACTACAGTAAGCGGATGTATCATACTCTCTCGACTAGGTCATCAAAAAATACTGCTAAATCTTTTCGAAGTGAGAGGAGAGAAGACGCACTACAACTAACATAACAGCTAGCTGAGCAAAGGATCATCAGTAAAGGCATGCTAGTGCGTTATAGAATTCTTATTCCAAGACTTGTATCATTTGATGATGCCATGTGATTAGGATGGGAACAAATCCATGCATGAGAAGTTATTTGTACTATACCTGTTTGACGACTTGCTTTCTGACATACTTGTGGTGGTCGGGATTCTGTAACAACTGATCTGCAAGGGCTCGGAACTGTCAAGTAAGTTAAGCACACAATTACAACTATATCAAGGAGAGTGATGTAGAAAAAGAAAATAAATTGAACAAAAGTATAAAAACTAAAATGGATTTGATTGTCATTCATTGGAAGGTACAAAACCATAGAATGGCCTTGAAGGTATAAAAGTTAACGAGGTCCCAAATAAGGACACCAAGAGAAGATACTAATGAGATTGCATAACTAAGAGCAAGATTGACTAAGCTTAAAAAAAAGTTAATAAGTAAATAAGGTTTTAAATAAATAATTATTTTTATAGATAAGGTTGAAAACAATAAATAAAAAGTAACTTTTACTTATTTTCAAGCTTACCAAACATGCTCGAAAGGTAACTGTAAACTGATCTAAATTGAAGAAAACGATCCAAAGCATGGAAATATTGTTCAATTCATCCTTATTCCAATAAAAAATAGTGATAAATATTGTCATAACTAGATACTATTTACATTTTCTATGAGGGTGTTTGGGAGTGATTTTTGGGGAAAGAATTAATTTTTGAATAGTGATATGATGGAAAATGTGCGGTTGAAAAAGAAGGAGAAGTTATTGATGTGATAGAAAATATTATTTTATTGAAGAATATGTGGTTGAAAATGAGAATTGATTTTTAGAATTTGTACCTAACAAGCCCTATGAAACAAGAATATGAATTCATTTGTAATCAATTATACAAGTGTAATAGATTAGTCAAGAGAGACAAACTTGGCAATTCCCATCTCCCTGGATTTGTAATTCGGCTAATCCATATGTTGTCAACCTGAATGAGAGCTGAATATATTAAGGAAAGCCTTTCTAGAAAGAAGTATCCAGTTAAGTGAAAACAAAGGCACAAAGGATCAAACAATAATATCGCTATACTGCCAAGGCATGAAACCCTTTCTACAACGATTCACATCCATAATATGACCAGGTTCAGAAACCCCTCCATCCTCCATAGGCAACAGACACGCCAAAAGAAAATACGCAAAGACGTGTACTTTTTAAATATCGTCAACAAGTTCTTGAAGAAGAAAAATGGAGAAAAAAAAGTCCCATTAAACTATTATTACAACAATCAGAGTTATTTTTATTTTTTTTGGGTGGGGGAGCGGGGGGGGGGGGGGGGGGGGGGGGGACCTTTCGTAAACAAATGAATTTAAAATAAACAAACAATTGCAATAACTTTCCTACCAACTTCCTCTTTCTTTTGCTATTCCTAGTGTTGATCCTTTCTTTTTCTCCTATTTTTATTTATTTATTTTTATCTTACCGACAAAGGCTTAAGCTAGTCGTTGGATGTTTTTATTTTAAGACCGAGAGAATAGAAATGGAAGTGAGTGGAGAAGAAGGACAAGGTTATTATAGGATTTTTGAAAAAATGAGATACTTAAAGAGTTATAAACATTGTAGCTATATTCAATTTCTCTCTCCCTAAATGTCCTTAAAAACATCCTCAAATAATAAAGAGTAACAAGTACGCGAAAAATCAGAATGAAAAAAAATAAAAAAATAAACTGGAGAAAAAATATAACCTATCAGAAAGCCTCTCGTGGTCTAAGGTTGCATCATTTGGATCAGGAATATCACCAATTACCCGAGGCGTGTGCTGCAAATTCGTGAATTTGTAAGAATATGTATAGTCAAAAACACCCAACACGTTATATGTAATTTTAACAGTATAAAATGCAGTTTGTTCCAGGATAACAGTAAAGCAATAAGCAAATTCTTTTAGTTGACCCGTGCGATCTTATGCTGCTCCCACCACCTCTCTACACCAGCTCTGTACGTGCACCCTTCATCAAACCCCCCTCATCACCAGAAATTATTAAATACAGACGGGGCCAATATGGAATAAAATGCAGTACATTCCATAATTTCAGTTAAACATTATCCAAATTCTTGCAAGTTTTAAAGAAAGTGCACTCTGGATCATTTCAATTAGTATTTTGTTCAATCAGAAAAAATTAGAAAAATCGTCAATCACGGGAGAATGATAATCAACAAATGTTGATTCAAGTGTAGATCGACGACTGACAACAAATTCAAGTTCAAAATATCTTTTTATTTAACAAAAAGTTCCATTATCAGCATTCAATAAGGGGAAAATAATTGAGCAATTGATGATAATATATTACAATACCGGGATCGAATCCAAATGAGAAAGCTTCTTGCCGAGTCTGCCATCATCTTTTAATCTTTCTTCTTCTGCCAATATTGTAGCAATTGTATGATCATCCTCCGTATCTTGAGTACTGCTATCAAAACTCGAGCTCGAGCTAGCACTTCCACTTCCACTTCCATATTGCGGGATCATACTATTTTTCGTTCAAAAATCATGCAAAATAACCCATTAAATTACCGAAAAAAAAAATTATGAATAATCGATATGGTTACTTGATCTAATAGTTCAACCAAAACATACCCAAAAGAGAAATTTCAAAAAGTTATAGAATACCTAGAAAGAGTGAAAATATCCAAGAAATAGAGAGTAAGAAAAGCAAAGGGTTGAGGGTTTTTTTGGTGGGATTGGGTATTTGTGATATGTGGGCAAAGGTTAATTTCATTCTCCTTCAGACAAGAAAAGAACACTTCGGCTTTGGTAAACAAACAACGCCGGACAAAACGTGTGATGTTGAAGCTTCTTGCCTTTGTCGTTGTTTTTTATTGTTGTTGACTATCCTTGCGACTTTGTCCAAAAATATAATTATCCATCCTTTAATTGCGGTTAAATGACAGTTTGGACTGTATAAGGTGTTCATGTCCAAACCTTTTAGGCCCTGCACATCTATTATTTCAATTTTCAACTTCTTGATCTAAAAACATGAAATCTTAAAATAAATCTTCTAAAATTGTATGCAATGCAACATGATGCATACTATATTTAACGTAAGTCCACCGGGAAAGAAATGGCTAAAGAGGCTAACTAGTGGATTACCTAATTTCCATTTCAAAAATTGAAGCGACAACCATCATAATTAAGTTCTGAAGTATGTAATATCGCGAAAAAAAAAATCATCATGAAGATTGGACAATTGAAGAACGTTGCATTCTACCTCTACTGTCTTAAGCCCATAAACTCTTGCTAAAAGAAACTCACACGAAGAACAAGAATTTTAATTTTCCAACCATAAATTCTAAACAAGCGGTCAACACTACACTTTCAAGCTCAGGTATCACAACCTCAATACTCATAATGTCATACATATCCAAATTACATTTCTACATATTCACCTCTTATATTTTTATCTAATTTGCTCTAACCAACGTTTTTAATTTGGTCCATTTTCCATTTTCATATATCCATGTTCCTTCTTTGACACTAGAGTTTCGAGAAAGGATGGGGGCGTGTGTACATTCGCTATGCTAATACACTCCATCCATAACAACTGCTAAAATTAGAGAACAAATATCTCTAGTACGAGGATTCATTCATATATTTGTAATATATCATTCTTCTTTTTTTACTAATTCTTATGTCGAAGTCTTCATGGAAAGACAAACTTTGTCACTTACTATAGGGAACGAAAATCGAGACATCCATCAAATAGCACTAGTGGGTGCATCTCAAAATGAACCCAATAATTTGTCGTGACTTCTACGAGTAGAGAGTGAGTATTTGTAATCGAACACGACATTGCATTTTGTTAATAAAAAAGAAGAAATGTTCAATTTTCTCTTAATTAATTAAACTGATTACGCTAATTATTAACTATTTAATTGAGTTATTTTTTCTGGCTTCTTATGCATCAGTGAGATAATTGTTCGATATTTAAAATTTAAATGCAACGTACACGTGTGATTTTTTTTTTTATTAAAAAAAAGATAAATTATGAGTTTAGGCTTTGTGATATATTCTAGTTCGAGGTTAAGAGTGGTCTTTTTTAAGGAGTTGATATATCAAGAGATATTCTGTCCAAGAAAGGGGGAAAAAATCATAGATATAAAATTAGAGAGAAGTGAGAACTGCAATTTAAAAATTGGAACCTTCATAAGACAATATTTGGAAAGAGATCGAGGGTAATTAATTCAATATCATCTAATTTTACTGATAAAAAAATATTTGGAAAATCGATCAATTTTATTTTTTTTTATCAATTTTTCATTTTCTTTTTATCAACTAAATATTAAAAAGCTGAGACCAATTCAATTCTTCACTATGTTGTTAATTTATTATAAGTTGAAGAAATGACTTCTTTTTTTAACAAAATAATAATAATAATATATGTTAAAATTTTGAAATGCCATTTTACAAAATATTAAAATCTTAAAAATCACGTATTCATTTTTGATAAAAGGGAAATTATACTTGTATAGCATAGGACTGTACAAGTTACAGCCCCCTCACAACAGGGGGCCCGCACTACTGTTGTGAGGGAGTTGTGTATCTTGCTAGTAAGTATTGTCTTTGATAAAAATGGCAAAATAATAAATCGGTCTCGTCATTCATGCAATTATCCTATCCATCGATTGATCACACGATTACGCATCCAGTTAGCGCATATAATCTATTTACCAGAAAAATTGAATGAAAAACCTCTTAATCAAGGTTATAAAGTAGGAAAAATAAATAAAGAAATCGAAAATTTCAAACTTATAAACCGATCAAATATCAATTTTATCTAAACATTCTGTATAATCTACAGTTTTTACTTATTTTTATTCAATACCAAATGAATCGTAAGATTGATTAACCAAGTTTTGTCAAGAGAGAAAGAAAGCTTATTTCCATGTATTTTTCATTTTGTTTCACAAGAGCTCGCCCCCAAAAAGAATATTACATTAAAAATAGTTATTACATTTTGTCAATTTCCCTTTTCATATTACACTAAAACCATCATCAATTTCTTAAAACCCTCACTGCACAGTAGTTTCTCTCTTGAAATTCACATTTGTACTCAATTTAACATAACAGGGAAATTACCCTTTTTTTATTTCACGAGCTAGTGTGCACCATCGTCCCCATCCGTTTTTCATTGAATCGTTGAAGTGAAGAGTGTGTACACAAGCCTCGTTTCGTAGAGCTCAACAGGGATGTAGGTGAAGGTCATTCTCGAGTGAATCACAATACAATAAGTTTGTGTTACATTATGCACTTATTTATTTTATTTTTTTGTATGTGGTACTTTGAATTTGACTCTAACACTATTAAATTTTTTTATTTTTTTTAATAATCGTCTCCCATCACCGCTGTGCCATGAAAAATAAAATTAGTTTCCAAATGTGATTTTAAACCAAGGAAATATCAAATTGGTGTCATAATTTTCCTTTTTGTATTTAATTTGATTGAGTTTGGGGATCTAATTTAATGCGGAGAATATAGACAAAATTCACTTCTTGACTATTAGTAATTGTGGCTAAATTCTTATTCTTTATATTTTTTAGTTTTTTCCGACTATTGCATAGCAAATATATATTTATGATTGATCGTATATATGAGACTCTATAATGCCCCTATTTAGCCTCATTTAAAAAAAATATATTTTTTTTTCTTCAAACTCATTTTTCACCACATCAATGGAACTTTCAACCACACATTTTCGCCTCCTATTTGTTTAGTTAAAAATCAAAATCTTAGTAAATTTTGATATAACTCGATATATGTGCGATTGAAAAGTTAATAAAAGTTGCTGAATCCAAAAAATGCGTGGTTGAAAATGAAATTAAGAAAAAACGAGTTTTAAAATAAAGAGTGTTAAATATGAGCTTCATCAACTTCATTAAAATTTTATTAAAGGGTGTTTGACACATAACGTCATTATCTTGCACTATTATTGTGAAAAACGTCCATATTTTTTATTTTTTTGCATTTTCACCATTATTTTCACTTTCATTATGAAAAATGTCATTTTTATCTATTTTTTCAATTAAAAACTGTGAAATGATGAACGTATCATTCTATTTAAATTAAAGAAAAGAAAAAAGAAAAAATTAATTGCAATCATAGTTCTAATTTTTTTAAAAGTACAAATTAGTCCCTATATTTCACTATTAATATGAAAAAGTCTATATCGTTATTTTTTGACACTTTCACCCTTAATTACACTTTTAATCGCGCAAACCATCATTTATATCCATTTTTCATCCGATTTCTCAATAAATTTGTGAAATAACGAATATACCATTCTATTTAAATAAAAATAAAGAAAAATAATTATATTTTAAAATTGTTTAATTTTTAAAAAATTATTTGGAACTCATTTTTATAATTTTTTAATAATTTTTTTGGGATTCATTTGCACTTGAAAAAAAAAATTTAGGGCTATGGTTGCAATTAGTTCTTTATTTTAAAAAAAAAAAAATTAAACGTGAGGGTAAATTTGTCATTTCATAGCTTTTTGTTTAGAAATAATGATTTGCACAATCAAATGTGTAATTGAGGATGAAAATGTCAAAAAATGAAATGTATGAACATTTTTTACAATAATAGTGAAAGGTAAGGACGTTATGCTAATTACCCTTTTACTAATTTACTGGGGACTCGTTTGCTCTCTTTTTAAAAAAATAAAATTAAAATAAAATTGGGATTATGATTGTAATTAGTTTATTCATTTTCTTTTTGTTTTATTTAAATATTCGTCTGAGAAAAATGGATTAAAGTGACCTTTTGTGAAAAGTAAGAAAGTTTTTTACTATAATATTGAAATATTTAATTACCTCTCATTAAAAATCTGATGATTAGTCAAACAAAACCAAACCAACCCAATGACTCAAAATTTTCAGTCTTTATTGGCTGCTGAATGTGCTCATATTGTTTCAATTACTTATATGAGCACGTGTTAGTTAATTATAAGGAATATCTTGAAAATGGTTAAATTTTTCACATAAAAAAATTAAAAATATAAATCAAGATATAAAAATTTGAAGCACTCCTCTTATCAAAATTGACTAATACAAGTTTTAATACAATACTCAAAGCTCATTAAGTTCAAACTTCAAATGATGATTTCAATCCGACTAATACTCAAATGAACACAGGAATTTCAAGATTTTTTTTTTTTTTTTTTTTGTGTAAAACGAGTCACCATCTTGAGGACTATAATAATGTAAAATATAAATCAACATATAAAGTTCGACTGTCATAATATTTCAAGATGACATCATTTTCGTTTCCAGGCTGTATTATAATCAAACTTACCCATAGATTCCACTATCATAAAAATGTATTGACTCGTTGGATTAAAAACGTTATCCAATTTCAAACTTACAGAAAATATCTAATGGACGTGAAAGCTACGTTATTTTGCATATTTTATAACACGTTACTTTGTCTTTAAATTTATTGACAGGATATATATGAAAATTATAAACAAGACGAATGTTTAGTTTTTTAAAGTATTTGATAAGAAATCATATTTCGAATTTCATATTCACATGTTTATTTAAGGTTGAAAAGACGTTATCGAAATCTGGGTAAAAATTCAGTAATCATTTAGGCAATTCACTCATATTAGTCACCCCAACTTATAGCGTTGTTTCATTTTTGTCATTAACGGTTTTTCCCCCTTTTCAAATTAGTTACCGAAATTCGATTTTTGTTTCGTTATAGGCACTCCATTCGGATCATATTTCTTTTTGAAATTAAATACGTGAAAGAAAAAAATCATGTTTTTTTAAATACGTCTTTTATTTTCTTTGAAGAAGTAATATAATTTATTCAACAATTAAATTATTGGGATTATCAATTTATTAGTATATGATTCATCTTTTAATTATATCAATCATGCTACATGTACAATGATAGTTGACAATATTTGTTGACAATCATGATTTGGCATCATCACATTCATCTATTTCAAAAAATTTCAAAAACTATTTTTTAAATCAACAGTCCAGATTTTGCCACATCAAATTTTGTCAATCATCATTGTACAAGTAGATTAATCCTAATTATATAGGGATACTTTCATGAGTAGCAAGCATGGAGATCGTATCAAAGTTAGCGTCTAAGACCCTATTTGATGCAATCATATTTTTCATTTTTATGGAGGAAAAATGGAACCAAACGGGGCCTGAATAAATCTTGGGCCTTCATCGAGTCCATATCTGATTTAGCTAAAATATATTGATAAAAATTAAAATTAGAAATTTAGAGTCAACAATTAATTTTAACCACAATTTTTTTTATTGAAATTTACCATTTTTATCAATCTTTTAATTGTACATTTCATTATTTTTTTATTAAAATTTACTAAAAATTAATTTTTACGTACACCAAACGGGTGCTAAGTTGAATTGATAAGGATGTTTTTCTTAACCTATTTAATAAATAATGGGGTAGTTACATGGTTGCTTCCTTTGGGACCAAAACAGGCCGAATTCTGTGAATCCCAGTCAACTTCGTGACCTAATTGCTTTCATCTTTGCTTTGCTGCTTCCGCGAAACACGCATCCATACTCAATGCTTCCAGAAACCCACCCACCACCAAGTGACAAAATTTTCATAAAGAAGTCGGTAAAATTTAATGGTTGGTACACAATTTTGAAAAGTCTCGATTAAGTCTCGAAATTTCATACTTATTTTAATTCAGGTCACTCCGCTACTTAATACAATTAAGCATGGACATTGAAAAAATAAATAAAATTGCATATAGGACTATATATGAAAAGGCTCATGTCGTTGAACAATTGTACGAAAAACCAGTTCAAGAGTTGAGCAAGTCCGACTTCTCAACTCATCCATGCTCAGGTTTTACATCCATGCAAGCAGATCCATGATAGTTAGTACACGTTTGAGAATTAGTATTTATGTGATTATAAGTTGTGTGATCATACGGAATGTATCGATAATAATTGTGAGTCTTACGAAAAGTGAGGATAAAAAGTACTTTTGATCAGTTTAGATTATAATATAATCACTTTTCGAACATGCTCGTAACGTTGGCTCACAAAGTATCCTCAATTGAAATAATTATAAAGTTCAGTGGCTTGATTGATACTTCCCTCAAAGTTAGGCAACGAAGAAAACTTACCTTAGAAAAGTCTTTACTTTTGACCAAAGAATTTGCATTCCAATTCACTCCATAAATATTTCAATCCATCCACATTCTTTCCTTCTTACCAAATACTTTGGAATAGAGAGAACTTTGCCAGAAGTTCTCTCATTTTCGCTCCTTTTCTCTATCCCATTCCCACATGGCTATTAGTGAAACCATGTCAAATTCTAGTGATTGGATGCATTTCTATCAACATAACTTATCCGGCCAACCTCAAAACACCCCAAGTTTTAATGGAAGTGTGTCTGAGAGTGTAATGGTGGCCACCACCACCGTCGGTGGTGCCACGGCGGCTGCGCAAAGCAATTTGAGTCCACGTTATTATAACTTGGACATGGAGGGTGGTCGTGTTTCAAGACCTCTCAGAAGGCGATCAAGGGCCTCGAGGCGAACCCCGATTACGCTACTTAACACTGATACTAGCAATTTTAGAGCCATGGTGCAGCAGTTCACTGGGGGTCCGAGTTCTTCATTCGCACCTAGGCCTGACTATACCAATGGTACGATTTTTTCGTTTAAAAGTTTAAATTTTTTACTTGCTCGAGACTAAAAGTTTAAGGTGTTACAGATTTAGAGAAATTTACTATTTACAATTTAAACCTTCAAAACACAAATTCATTTTTCATCAGTATCAAGACCGCGACAAGACGTAGATTCAAAATCTTGTTTATTGAAACTTAAGTCTTTTATATGTATATTTTGCAGGTATAAACCTTGGTTTTGGACATGGAACTCAACAAACTATGAACCCATCTGCAGCCATGCCTCAAAGTGGATTTCAAGTGCAATTCCAAAGACAACAACTACAATATCCAAATCATCAACAACAAAGTTTCACATCACTGAACAATAACATTCAGGGTGATGCTGCTGCTTTTCTGCACAAATTCAGGCCTAACATGGAGTTGGAGGCCTCTAGTGGCTTTGTCAAAAATGGTGGCTCAGCCCACTTGCCATCGTCCGAGGGCGGCGGCTTCCACCAATGAGAAAAGGGATATGCATAACAGCTACAAGCCTACAAGGAGATTGAAAATGACATAAAGGACAGAGTTTCATTTGTTGCTGACTTTAGCTCTCTCTTAGTCTTAGATTTTCTTCTTTTGTTATGTATCCGTTCACATTTGTATAGTGGTTTCTTTGGCATTTTATTTGCACCTTACTACCTCACTATTAAAAAGTGCGAATTTTTGGTCCTTGGTACCTAACTTTCCATCGTAAAGAGAAGCTGGTAAAATCAAGGTCGATTTGGTTATTTTTATATTTGCACTTTAATGGTTTAGTTCAATTAGATCCTTTGCAAGATTATGTATTATTTTTTTTCTGGGTTTTTATTTAAATTCTCATTGTTACTTTATTGTTTGTTCATTGAATAAAGTAAAAGTTCAAGTTTTAAAAGATTCTTTCTATCTAATACCAATATTCAAGTTTTGAATTGACAGGCTTGTCGATCAAATAAATTATTCTTTATTTTATCGCTAATTTTATTATTTTCAGGGTTAATTTTTATATTTAGAGCTCGTTGGGTTCCAATTAAAATTTAATTTTAATCTAAGTTAAAGTCAAACAATAAATATTAATCATATCTTTTATGAGCCCCACAATTTTTCAACCACACATTTCAAAAATTTCTATCACAATCTACTAAAAAATCTAATTTTAATAATCACAAATAACCGTCTTAAATCTTATCTAATTACGTCGAACTAAAACATTTACTTGCTCAATGACATTATAATGGACAAAACAACAATACAAATAGAAAAGCAAGTAAATGACATAAATGTCTCGTTTGTTTCTCATTAATCATCCATAAAATTTTAAAAATATGACTATTATCAATCACATCCAACCACCATTTTTTACTTTCCATCTTCTGTATAGGATTCATAACGACTATATTTTTCATTCTTATTCTACAAATAATGAGAATCAAACGGGACCAAAGTAAACAAAGAAATAACAAATATGTATCATATCTTAGGCCCCGTCATTTTTCTTCCATAAAAATTAAAAAAATATGACCATTATCAATCACATCCAGCTACCATTTTTTACTTTCGAGGTCCATAACGACTATATTTTTCATTCTCATTTCACAAATAATGAAAATCAAATGGAACCTTAATTTACAAAAAAATTTAGCCCCTATTTGATTTAGATAAAAATCAAATTTTTAGTAATTTTAATAAAAGATTATTGAAGAGTTGATAAAAATCGTTGGGCTTGTTCGGTACAGATTCTCAAAATCAATTTTCATTTTCAACTACACATTCTTCAATAAAATAATATTTTCCATTATATCAATAACTTCTCCTTCTTTTTCAACCACACATTTCCCATCATATCACTATTCAAAAATCAATTTTTTCTCCAAAAATAACTCTCAAACACTCTCGTTATAATAATAATAATAATAATAATAAAAGATATCGTCAATTTTGCGTTCCAAACTTATTTATTCCAGCAACCCAATGGACGGTTAATATAACAAAGTGACGATGCGATTCATCACAACAAAAAGAAGATAAAAAAGCTTGTCCGTTAACAACAATCAAATTTATAACTCAACGATATAAAAAGCCTAATAGCTTCACTAATTCCAGTATATGAGAACTACTATGATCCTCTCACTGATTTCAGCCCTATTCAGCATGTATAAGCACAAAATTTCAAGTACTGAGTCAATAGATCCAGAAATCTCCTACATCTTTTCGAAGTTCTTTTGGAAGTGTTTTCAAGAAATGTCTAGCTGCCAATTGAGGAATCATTTCTTGATCTACAACTATATAGGTTTTTAAATGGAAAACTCCATCAGTCGGCAAATGCCAGTCATATAATTCACCATTCTCATACATGCCTAACAGTACCATTCAACTGAGTTGATCTCACATTAGGCTCATCCTGGTATTAGAGAGAGAACAGAAGTAATAAGCTCTCGGAAAGTTCATAAAGATATTTTTATATAACAACATGGTTAACTGTGACCAAACTGACCTGCAGACCGTAGCTGAAACTTGGTGGCCTGAAATCCAGATGCCCCTAAACAGTTGGAGGAATAAAAAAAGGAAATTCTATATTCTAAATCATCATATACCCAGATAAGCTTATATACAAGAAATTGTAAAATTGGATTCAAAACACTGGAGGTCACTAAACTTCTAGCAAAATTTCAAGTTTATAACAACAGACGTGTTACAGTTTGGTCATTCACCTACGTCGTTAGTTAAATAACGAAAAAGCTAACGTTATAGTCTAGTTGGCAGATGCCACCTTTATTGACATGGTCGGAGTAACCAACTTGAACGACCAACATGAAGTTTTGCCAACAGTTTGGTGACCCGCGGTGTATGGAAAATTATGTAGAAGTAGGCTACAATACCAGTCCGGTTGTGTTCTGTTGAGACCCAAAAAAACCATCATGGCTTGATGCAATTGAGTTTAACTGTCCCTACAACCAAATTCCAGACCTTACATTGTCACCCAACTATCTATCTATATGCTTAGAAGCCAAGGCTCAAGAGAAAGTAAAGAGGTAATGTATATGTGTGCATCTGTGGCATTAGGATATACGTACCAGACCCTGCATATTCTGTTGACTTACATAGTATGCATCATGGGGTGGCTCCATTAGATTTAACTGGATCTCCACATAAAAATAATCACAATTTTGTGTACAAAATAATATATAAAGCAAGTATAATCTTCAAAACTTAAACCATTTATTACAATATGTGGGTTTCAGCAAAAACATACCAGCCCGTGCATGCTCTGATGGGACCCATAGTAGCCATTTAGGGTAATTCCATCTGAGCTTAGATTCTCCTATGAGCAAGAAAATATAAAAAGTAAGACATTCATCTATAAAGTCACATATATAAATATAAGTATACAATTCAAACATCTGTATGCTTGCGTATGTATGCTTATTCCTTCTAATTTCTCTTTAGTATATTTGAAATTCCAATCAGCGTCACTGTTTTGGAAAAGAATGGACGATGTTCAAGTTATAAGAAAAGCCTAACTCATTATACATCATGAGCAGCGTTTCACAAGGACTGTAACTAGGTTACAGTATAACTTACCATCTGTAACAAGCTTCCTTGAGCCTCAACAACTACAGCTCCTGTCTCTGGTTGTAACTGGGATTAACACGGTTACTTTGTTAGAGGCACATGGTATAAAAAAATGAGTACAAATAATCTACAACCAACCTTTCTTTTCTTGTTTGTACTCTTCTTCTTATTTGTTTTGGTAGCATGGACTATCTGATTCTCTTCTTCAGCACAACAAAGAGCAATATCATTGCTACTATAATCAGCAGCACTTCTGTTAGCATTCACACAGTTCTTCAGAGCTTCAACTAATGCACGATGAGCTATATTGTATCTCTTCTCAGATATCGAACCTTCTTCAGCCAATTTAATAGCACGTTTGCATATATCATTGTACTTTTGCACCCTAGTTTGTGTTCTTTTCGTTCCCTCTATCAACGATTGACTGTTTTTCGCATCTTTCGTCCACCTCTTCAATATATATTGAGACGGGATGCTTGAAAGACCACACATTTGAAGGACAATCATTGAATGTCTACAAAGAAAACCTTTATATTCAAACAGAAGGCAAGAACAAGAAACCTCTGATTTTGCCTCATTCCATGTAACCATAAAATTCTCTGTTTTTTCGCAGTCATCAACTCTGAAAGTAATATTAGTTCCGTTCTCACTTTCCTTCTTAGGATGGCACCCAACCACCCCCAAAACCTCAACTTGAAATTTCTTGAATATTGTGTGTGTATAAATAGTCGACATTTGTTTTTCCCAAGGGGAAGGTGACTTTAGTGCCGGCTGTTTGTGCCATGTATCAAAGTCTGCTAGGTCTTCCTCTTCAAACCTATTACTAAGTATCGTCCCATACTGTTTCACAAACTCTTTAAGACTGATTTTCTTGTGAATATATTTATCAAAGAAAGAGTTGACACTTTCATTTCGCTGAGTTGTAGACAATCCAGCCAAAAAAGTACTTCTCATAAAGGTGGGAACCCACTTTTTGCAGTCTTCATACAATGAATGAATCCATTCATTGTCTTGTAGTTCAAATCTGCTGACCATCTTCCACCACCTCATGTCAAACACTTCGTCCGTCAATGACTTGAATATACATTTATTGAATTTTTTCATAAAATTCTCGTGCTGTTTGATTACATGAGCAAGATTTTCAGGGATCCTTTCCAGTATATGCCAAAGAGCAAAGCAATGACGCGAATAAGGGAAAACTTCTTCAATAGCTAATTTCAGCGCGTCGTCTTGATCAGTGATTATGACTTTAGGAGCTTGCCCACCCATTGCTCTGAGCCAAGTCTTCATTAACCAAACAAATGTTGGTCTAGTTTCATCAGCTAACAATGCACAACCAAGCAACATGGGCTGAAAATGATGGTTCACCCCAACAAATGGAGCAAATGACATCTTCTCATTGCTTTTAATATAACTAGTATCTAATAAAACAACATCACTGAAGCTGATATAGTCTTTCCTGTTTCTGGCATCGACCCAAAATAAGTTCCTCAAGACCTGACCTTCATTCAAATCGATTGCATAAAAGAAATTGGGATCCAGTTTTTGGATTCGCATAAAATAGTCAAGCATTACTTGTGCATCCCCCTCTTCTAATGCCAAGTACCGACCTCTATCAAATTGATGATCAAATTCATTCTTTATGAGGCCTAGATTCTGAAGTCCACCAGATTGTTTAGACATCTCAACATAAATCTTTCTTGTCCGTTCACTAACCGCATGTAAAATGTCGATGTTGTTCTTTTCAGCTAATTTTACATTCTTACGGATTCGGAAATGATAAGCCAAGGCAGGTAATAGCTCGTGATTGTGCTCCTTTATAAATTCATGAATACACCATTTTCCATCTCGCTTTCTCTTCACATGCATGCTGGCTTTACAATCTGTCTTTTTCACACTCGGACGTCTACTGCTGCTGCTATCAGATTCTGGTGCAACTCCATATCTAGAACATGCAAATTTAGCGTCGATGAATTCTTTGGTTTTCTTTGAGCGACGACTGTTTTTTATTGAGGTGGTGAACCCCATCGACTTAGCATACTCTTGATAAAATGAACATGCTGCCTCATGTGATTCAAATTCAACGCCATCATGTGGCTCAAAGTTATCCTCTTCATTTCCAACAAGGTTTCTTTTAGGAGAACTACCTTTCTGGCCATCCCTGTCTGGTGCTTCATCCACAACATCAACCATATTCAAAAATATTGCTTCCTCACCACCTTGCACATCCACCATACTAACTACAACATTTCCAGAATCAGTAATTTTATCTAGTTCAACCAAATACCCGCTTTTCTCCTGTAAAGGAAAAGAATAATGCAATGGCGTATAAGATCATTGGCTTAAGCAACACGACTGAGCTGATCATAATTTATTCGAACAACAAAAAAATGATTTTTCCCCCTCTGAAACCTAGAAAATATTGAAGCATATAAATTTCACTAAACCCAAATTAATTGATGAAATGGTATATTTATTTTACACTCAAAAACATAATAATAAAAAAGAAACCCAAAATTAAGGTATTCCGCACTGTACCAGCAAAAAAAAAGTCTAAAAACGAAATAAAAAACTGAATTCAAGAAATCAAGACTAACCAATTCTTGAAGCTAAATTCATACTATTAGTGGTAACGAATTTCGAGTCGCATCGTCTCGATTATATATCTTCTGTATTTATTCGTAACGAGAATTTAGCGGAATTTCATATAGGAATTTCAATTGATTGTTATTTTGCATTTGTAAAGAGATTGTTTAAAGGGAAGGAGGATTCTGAAGATTGCTGAAGAGGCAGGTTCTTACCAACGCCGCTAAATTATGTTTTCCCATCACAATCTTCACCCCCTCATTACATTTTCACCCCCAACCATTTTTTCCCCAACAATTTTAACTTCAATCTTTCATTAATTAATGTTATTCGTCGCTTGTTTAGTAAAGTCAAGTTTTGGCCAACTCTTGTCGATGACGACGGTGTCGAATTAATGAAAGACTCGACATTCAGCGATCCGTTCGATAGTATGGTACGTAATGAATTTAGTACGTTCTGTCAAAACGATTCTGAACTCAAAATTATTTTCCTTCATCATCAATTGAATTATTATTAGCGATCCAAGATTTTATTTTTGCATCAAATCCAATCCCCATTCACATTCTTGGTTCATATAGAAATTCCAGAACTATGAGCCTAATTAAACAAAAGAAATCTAAATTCCTGTTTAACATGGAAGAAAGTTTTTTTTTGGAAAATTGGTATATGTTCATAAAAAGACTTCGTGTTGGCGCATGTGCGTCCCACTCCTAATTGCATAAGAAATCAAACTCGAAACGAAGATGACGATAGTTTTTCGTTCCTATTGATTTTTCCGTAACAATTGAAGTTTAGTCTTTCATTAATTAATGTTATTGGCCCCTTGGTTATGTCCAAAATAATATAATTATATTGGCAACACAATTTATGTTTATTGCAATGTGTATTAATAAAAACGAGGGTCCTCAAAATTTTGCTCATTAATACGTTTATGTTCTCAACTTTTTCGCACATTTTTATCATTAACATTCAATTAATTAGAACATTTTGTTCTTTACCGAACGTTGAGAATGAGAATGTTTCAAAAAAGTTAGAAACATAAAAGTGCGGCATGAGCATAAATGGGTGACTTTCACTGCAATTGTAATGTAGTGCAATAAAAAAAATAAAAAAACTATAATGTGAATATAAGCCCTTGTTTACCCCCATTTTTTTTTATAGGGGAAATGCACTTAGAAATGTGATTTTTTAAAGAACTTGTAGTTAAAAAATGTAGGAAAAATTTTCGAGTTTACATATAAAATTATTTTATGGGAGAATGTGTGGTTGAAAATGAATTTTTAAAAAGTGTTTTTAAAAAAAAAAAAAAATATATATATATATATATATATATATATATAGCTCAAACAGGGGTTAATTGTATCTTGATATGGAAATGGGGATTATCTTAAACATTAGGAAATAAATAATGTTATTCATAGTGAGAACTACTACTAATCGTCTTACGCGACATACACATGATAGTTTGTTACCCGCACACTTCCAACATATTTCATTTCGATTGCAGACCAAGTAGCAATTCTCCCAAAAAAATATTATAGGAAATTTTTTGCATGGTCTCAAACATTTCCAAAATGTGCAATTGAGTCTTGAACTTTTTATTTCGAAATTGCATTTATTCTCAATTAGCCCTTGTTTGGGGCTCCATTAAAATCAAATTTTGAAGAAAAATGTATTTTTGAATAGTGATATTTTGAAGAATGCATGGGTACAAATAAAAAAATTGAATTTATGTGTAATATTATTTTTATTGAAGAATATGTGATTGAAAAGAAGAAAAAGAAAAAACACTTTTGAATAAAATTGGGCCCAAACAAGAGCCTAAAATATTACAAAAGAAAGGAGATGAAAAGCGAAAAGAGGTAAAAATAGACAATTCACTAGCCATCTTTTCTGCTCAACCCCACACATGACCCAACCTCACCAATCCGCTATGTCCGCTGGTAACCACCAAAGTCCAATACCTCAAGTATATTTTCTTTCAACGTGGTTCTATTGTATTACATAACCCTACCCCCTATACTAAATGCAACTTTTAATGCTACAGTGGACACCGAATATGTTAGTAGATCGCGCGCCTCTTTAATAATATCGGATATTGTTGTTCATTTGATCACCATCTCAGAAGATAAAAAAAAAAAAAAAAATCATATTAAGTCACTAAAGAAGTTGGTAACAAAAATATTTAGGGTCTGTTTGATATAAAGGAATTGGCCTAGAAAAGTGAAAACTTTTTTTCCATTTCCACTAATAATTGGTGTTTGATAGGCATTTTTTGGCATGTAAAACATTTTCTCTCTGGAAGTTACTCGCCTATTTTCCCTCATTTGAGAGAATTGACTTTTCCTCATTTTAGATGGGAAAGTGATTTTCGGGTTTTGCTGTCTTTTTATTTTTGACAATTGGAACACCTTCTAGATTCAATGGTAAAAAAAAAAGGTATTCATTTAATTGACAATTTACATGAAAAACAAAGTCAAACGAACATAAAAAATTTATGAAAATATTTTTTTAATATTTTTTTTTTTATTTTTGGCAATCCAAACAAATTTTAATACAGATTGTAAAAAAGTTTATCCCAAAAAATAACAATTTGCATAAAAAAAAATAAAGCCAAACGGATTAGGTGAAAAATTATATCAATCAAACACCATTATTTACATTTCCCTCTAAAACAAATGTTAGGCAATTCAATTTCCTCTAATTCGTTTTCTTTCCACCCAAATTCCATTTTTCCTATCAAACGAGCCTTAGTCAATGCAACAACAATTTCACTATATGCTAATAGTACTATAAATAGAAGGAAAATGAGAAAACGATGAAATACACGTCAATCAACTTAAGTAGGTCCATACATTGTTGTCAATCAATGATGGCCTGCTCAAGCAAGTTGTTGGTGGTGACTCATTGCCCTCCCCTTGTTTAGCAGCATATTGGCATGAGTAATGCTATGTAATTCCACTAAGGTTGTAACTCCAGTCTAGGTGACGTTAGATGATAGGTTAAATGAAAAGTAAAATTAAATGACTTATTTAATTTCATTAATCATTAAACACAACATTAATGCCACCTAGACTGCGGTTGTAACCCCAGTTGAACTAAATAGCATTACTCTATTGGCATAGTACAACACATGTCAAAAGTTAAATGTTAAAAACTTTGTTCTATAATACATTTATTCCATGTAAATTAATGTGAAGGTCCATAATCATAGCCAGAGGGTATAAAATGGGCAAGTGCTTCCAATATCATTAGAATTTCAACTCCATGCTAACAAAATAATAATATCATAAAAAAAAAATGAACCATTTATGTTCTTATTGATAAAAGTCAATATTAAAAAAATGGATTAGAACAATTATAGTAGTAGGAAATTAGACGCATGTGCAAGCATTGGTCACGCTATAGAAAACCTTCTATGATTAGATAATAATCTTACCATAATTGATACAAAACTCTTTATAAGTGTGTTTTTGCACACTTATTGGGTATTTGATATGATCTATTATTGATTAAATGAATGAAATTTTACTCAAAATCGGTAACATTTGCTTTTGTATGTCAAAAATACACATGGAATGAGAACAAGCAAAATAGGAAAAAAGAACTCAAAGTGTACAACATCATGAAGTCGGTGACCAAAATGCATAAGTGTAGAAAGTTGAAGGACCATGGAAACAAATTATGAAGAGTGAGATTGATATGAAAGTTAACATTTGAGGACTAAATTATACAAGATCAAAGTTGATGGATCTGACATACAATATCTAGCGAACTTGGCTGCAAAATGAAACCAATTTCTTGTTTTTGGCCAGAGATTTGGTGCCTAGGTGCCGAATTTAATTTTTTTTTAAAAAATGATTTTGGAACCGTTTTAATTTTTTTCCAAAACACAGGGGACTTGGATGCAATTTCTCTAGGTTTTACAATCTAAAACCAGGCAACAGCCGAAGCTTCTTCTTCATTTTTTTTTTTCCCTTTTCATTTTTCTTGGTATTTTGACTTTTTGAGGGAAATCATAGAGCACACTGCACACAAGAAGAATCAATCAAAGGATTTGAAATTTTTTTGGAGAAATCAAGAGCAAGTCATTGTCATCTTCAAGAATCCAACTTAAAAATGGATTTTTATCTGTAATATTGTATTTTCTTTATTATTTTGCCAAATTTATAATGTATTATTATAAATATTCTCTTTTTTATCATTTACTAGTTTTTGCCCGTGCATTATATTTTGAAGCTAATGTTAGTGTAATTAATGTTGTGGATTGTCGAGAGACGTGCATTGATTAAACATTTCAGAAGCACAATGATAAGAATAAATCCAAAGGAAGATACATCATTTTGCAAATGCATAATAAACTATAGTAAGAATAAACTCTTTTAGAAAGAACAAATTTAAAGATATATTTTTCTTTATCAATTACGAAGAAAACAGAAACCACATATCTCAAAAGACACGTCATCTACGAACCTGAAAACTATTACTATCATCTGATATTATTTGGCACAACATTTATTTCACTCAATCTTACCGTGCAAATATAATTTTTTTCCCCTTAGAAATGAACAAATATTTAGCTAAATATGTAAAAAAAAAAATACAACAAGACAGTAGATCTAGGTTCATCCCAACTTTACCTTACTATCAAAATATGCGATATTTTTTCACTTAAATAATAAGGGGAAAAAAAGTAACTTATAAAGTGAGAAGTGATAGAGTGGTAAAACTCTTGTAAATCTAGTGTAAAATATTTCTGGTGATTTCAAGTTTGTAAATCATGTTAGTCTTGGTTAATAAAGGTTGAGGAAGAGGATTTCTTCCTGTTTAAAATCCACTCTTAGCATTAATTCTTGCTGATTTTCAATTTTGGTGAATTTTCTGGTTCATACAGTATTTCGTGGTAATTTGTTAATATACGGTAAGTGAAAAGTCAATATACGGTAAGTTCAAGTTCTTACCGAATTTCATTGTATTAAATGCATATACGGTAAGTTTATGTTCTTACCGTATTTCAGTGTATGTGTCTCATATACGGTAAGTGACATCAATATACGGTAACTTCGAAATTCAACAGTTTTCTCATCTCCTATTGGCCCGAACTTTGATTTTGTAAGTTTTGGAGATAATTGCGCGTCCAGTCCGTTAACTTTCATATTGTACGTTTTACTCCTCAAAATTTGACTTTTCTATCAATTTCATCCTTAAAAAATTACAACCTTAGGTCCTTAAACTTTTAACACTTGTACACTCGGTCCCTAAAGTCATCTTTTGTGCAAGTTTGGTCATTTTTTAATATTTCGACCATAACTTTGGCTACAAGAATCACACTCACAATCCCAATTCGAGAACCTCTATTTGGCACGGACGTCGTGGCCACCAAACTCCTCTGGTGCGAGTCATTTTCGATGTCAAAATCCACCATTTTCCCTTCCAAATCGTTCATTTAAATCATTTTTCCTTACAAATAGCTGATTTTCTTATTTTTGTTCGAATTTTTTGGTGGTTGAAGAATTTCTTTTTCCACTTCACAGATTTTTTTCTTTTTCGATATTTTGGATTGAAAAGTGGAAATGTGATTTTTTTTTTTAAAAAAATTAAAAATATCCCACTACATATTTTTTATTTTAAAATACGTATGAAAATATTTTGCGAGAAGATATATATCATATATTTTAATGAACAGCTAACCAAATCATTCGTTTAAGTCAAGAATACACGCAATAAAGCAGTAGAAGATATTTTGTCAACTGTAATAATTTTATGAGAGGCAAAAAAGAAAACTTTTTCCACCAAAAAATGAACAGTGCTCACAAACCAAAAGCAGTGTGAATATGTACCAAAAAAGAATAATACTCCCCCTCATGTAAAAAAAAAAAAAAAAATCTTCGTTTGTGAAACATACTATTTTCTTACCATTTAATGTATTTTTAAATATCACCAAATATCTTCACTTAATAATAATTAAATAAGAACAATTATCATTTAATGATTTACATTAAATAAAATAAAATACGCAATTATGGAATAAACGAAATCTTGCGTAAAAAGAAAAAAATAACTTAAATCGATGATTTGAAAAGGGAAATATCGAATTTTGTCCCCGAAAATGACTCGCACGCACACGGTGCTTTGTGTGGGAAAAAAATCTTGCTCCATGCACACGGAGTTGTGTAAAAAAATAAAAAATAAAAAAATTTGCTTCATGTGCCGAATTTACGCTTTTCTTACGAGATTTTCACTTACTGGATTTTGGCGTTGACCTAAGTGTTATCGTATTTTTTGAAAAACATATTAGCTTAGTATAATCCGATTTTGTTTGAACAAAAATAGTAAAACGTCAATAATCATACAAAAATAAAATACGTAATTATGGAATAAACGAATTATTGTCGTAAAAAGAAGAAAATGACTTAAATTGACAATTTAGAATGGAAAACATCGAATTTTAACTTCAAAAAGGGCTCGCACCCAGCGAAACTTGGTGGTCACAATGTGCGCGTTGAATAGAGGTTTTCGAATTGGGATCATGAGCGTGATTCTGAAAATCGAAGCAAAAATTATAGCCGAAATACTAAGAAATGACCAAAATTGCACGAAAAGTTGACTTTGGGGGACTGAAGTGCAGAAGTGCTAAAAGTTTAAGGACATATAATTGCAATTTTTAAAGAGAAAATTGATAAAAAAAAGTTCACTTATGAGGACTAAAAAGTAAAAGATAAAAGTTGAAGGACTTGGCTAGCAATTACTTTGAGGACTTAGGTGCAGTAAACGAAAACAAAAATAAAAAAATAAAAGTTCCTTGCACGGGGTAAAAGCTCCATGCACACGGAGCAAAAAACTCCTTGTGCAAGGAGCAAAAACTCCTTTCATTTATTGCAACTAAGTTTTCGGAGTAATTACTCGTCAAGTCCTTCAACTTTTATCTTGTACTTTTTAGTCCTCATAATTTGACATTTCTTTCAATTTCATCCTTAAAAATTGCAATCTCAGGTCTTTAAACTGTTGGCACTTCTGCACTTCGGTCCCCAAAGTCATCTTTTTGTGTAGTTTTGGTACTTTCTTAATATTTCGGCCATAACTTTAGCTACGATTTTCAAAATCGCGCTCATGACCCTAATTTGGAAACCTCTATTCAGCGTGCACGTCGTGGCCATCGAACTCCGCTGGGTGCAAGCCCTTTTTAAGGCCAAAATTTGATGTTTTCTATTTCAACTCGTCAATTTAAGTCATTTTATTCTTTTTACTATTTCGTTTATTCCATAATTATGTATTTTATTTTGGTATGATTATTAAGGTTTTACTATTTTTGGTCAAATTTTGATAATAATATAGTAGTTGATAGTGTTTTTAAAAAAAGAAAAAAAGAAAAAAGAAAACAAAGAGGCTTAATTTTTTTATTTTTTTCACAACGCAATATTTTTTTTCACAATTGGAAATTGACGTCAATTTTCTTCTTTGTCAAAACGAGAAAACAATATATAAATGTTGTAGTGAGATGATAGATATTTATAAACATTATTATAGGCAAGATATATTTGAAAATAAGATATTTTAAGATATATACTTTTGAAAGCGATATCTAGCTACAGTGGTGTGAACACTCTATTTCAATTGAACAGTAATTTTGGCATCGAAAATAAGATATTTTAAGATATATACTTTTGAAAGGGACATCTAGCTATAGTGGTGTGAACACTCGATTTCAATTGAACAGTAATTTTGTCATCCTCTCTTTTAAGGTAAAGAAGGATATAGCATGTGCTAAATATTTGTGTTGAAATATATTGTAGTAGCTAGACTTAGCTTTAATTATTTTTAATATTTACATTTTAATGTTAAAATACTTATTTTCATGTGTATCTATTATTGTGTTGAATGTCTTTTATTTATTTGACAGATAAATGATTATATTTAGTAATTTATGCATCGTTCGAGAGAAGATTGTATATTCTAGATAAAATTGTAAATACCCTAGATTTTTGTAGAGGATATAAATATATCTCTAACCCTAAGTGACTCATTGAGCTATTTTATAAAGATTTAATGTAATTATTTGATTTTAATCGACACAGAGATATAGTAGGTTAAACTAGTTAATTATAGTTAATTTCGCTCGATAGAGATAATTAATTAAGTGATGGTTAAGCGAAACCACGCATCACAACTATTTTATCCTTGAACTTCCCAAGTGTCTTTATTTTCTTATTTTGTAGTTATTTTTCTTTATTTTCAAAATCAAAATCTCAATTGTGTTTGTTTTCATTATTAAAATCAAATTGATTAAAGGTGTAATTGAAAATAAATATTTCTCGAGGGATCGACAACTCGAACTCAAAAAGTTCACTTTATTACTCAAACGCGACGCCCATGTAATTGTGGTTTGTACTTCACAACGAACAACTGTAATATGAAATACGTAAAGTTTTGCCTATTATTCATCCCCATTGTAAGTGTCGTGTCGGTTAAGTTATGCTCTTCATGTACACTTGCAAATGCTTGTTCTTTGAGATGGAGAGACAATACTGAAACCAATAATTTGTCTTAACTTTTTTTCTTTAAACTTTGGAACAATGTACTTAATGTCATATTGTGCAATCAAATTAAAAATATGCCAACACACGATGCAAATGAAAAAGCTTGACAATCAAATTAGGATAAAGTTGATTAATCAATTTTTGCACGTTATTATTAACACTTGCATTATAAAAAATGAAATTACGAAGTTTATCTTCATAATAAATATCTCTTAGGATGATCATCAAAACATAGAAAAATATTTAGGTGCACTATGTGGATATTCAACGATCTTAAATGTAAAGATAATCCCCCGCTTATAAATGTGATGAGCCATGTCACAAATATAATCTTTATAATTTTTCTCAGTCCACAAATCAGAAGCAAGTGATACGACATCAAAATTAAAACATGCCAATGCTACAAAAGTAGTCGATAAAGCTATCGATGCAATCATAAAAGTCATCTACATGGACAACATAGAAACAAATCCAATTCAAGCGATATGATGTTGGTCAATTGTGTTACATATACATAAATTATGTATGGACCTGAGGAGAGGCCCAAGAGGCCCCAGCCTCAGGCCCAGCATTTTGGGGCCCTAAAATGTTAAAACCCCCCTTTTTTTTTGTTAAGCCAAAATCGAAAATCATATGGTTCATCTCCAATTCTCCATCGACCGGACCATCCTCCATTCCTCCTCCTGCGCCTCCGTTCTCCAGCGACCGGCGACGACCGTCGACCAGAAAGGAATGGTAGAATCTCACGCTTGACGCCTCCGGTCCGGCGCTGCAGTGTGCTACAGGTTCTTAAACTCCGTGGTCAGTTCTCACGCTTCGAATCGTCTGGCACTCTGGCTCCTCCAGGCTCCACCTCCACTCGGACCACTCCACTGCCTCGACTAATCTATTTGCCTATTTTGTAAGTAATTTACTTTCCCCAATCGTTGGTATTTACCTCATTACCTGTGAGTGTTGCTGTTGTGTTGTCTGTTGATTCTGAATTTCTGATTTCTGCAAAATTAATATGGGCTTATGTTATGTAGACTGGAGACGTGTTTCTGGCTTTCTGTGTAACTGTGTTTGTGTGTTTTGTGAATTTGTAATTTCATACTTGCTGTGGTTGTGACTTGTGCCGTTGTGCGCTACTGCACTTGTGCCTGTGAAGTGTGAATTGCCGTAATTGGTAATTTGGTATCATCATATCAATTATCATGGTATGGATAATCAGGATTCAGGGTGGAGTGGAGGCTGGGTGAGTGAAGAAAGGGTAATCGAAGGCCCCAGCCTGCAAGGTGGAAGCAATATTTGGTGCTAAATCTAGTAGTTAGTACTGGTAATTGTGGTTAAGTGGTTTTGCCGTTTTGGAGATGGTAGACAGGGCCGGATTTAGTAGTGGTAGTGGACAGGGTTTGGGAAAACTGAAAAGAGTTCTGTTGAGAAGAATTGAAGAAAGGATGGGAAACAGTTTAGGTAGGAATGTTTGGAATTATGTATAGAATGACTTTATTAGAGAAGATACATTACAGCTTATTGTGAATGAGGGGAAATGTAGAGCTTGTTTGAGAGAAACTTTTTGAATGTCATATAAAGAATTCTCCTTACCAATTTTCATTACTTGTGATAGCTAAATGCCAGTTACTTATAAGTTCAAGAGGTTTGATTACGAATTCCCAGTAAACTCTCATTTCAGTATGAATTTTTTGTCTGTGGATTTTTTCTAGTAAATGAGAATGGCTTCAATAGTGACAATAACTAAGGCATGTTTTCATTGTCACTGTGATCATGAGTCCATTGATTTTCCCTTCCCTGCAATTGTGCTGAATTACAAGATTATAAGTTGTGCATTGTGATTGGGTCATCAATTTTGATCTTCGTTCTTAAACTAATTTGAGCCTCTTTCACTCTCAAATTTCAGTGTTAGCTATTGAAATTTCTTGAGTCAAATACCATGGCTCCTAAATATGCGTCGGGAGCTCAAAAAAGGAAGAAGAGGGAAAGAGTAGAGGCATTAATTCGAAGCCAAGCTGGAGATATGGAGAAGTACTTTAATGGCAAGAAAAGAAAAGAGAATGAAGGAACACCAGAAAACAACGGACTTTTTGAGGAACAACAAAATCGGAATGATAACGATAAAGAGAATGTGGATGAAGGGAAAGAGAATGAGGAAATGAGTGAACCTGTCAATATGGATGAGTTAAAACAGAATGATGAAAATAATGTTCAACATGAGGATTTAAATCAAGAGAATTCATTTTGCTTGGATTTTAGTGATCCTAGAAATTGGAAGGACATTCATATTGATCAAAAGATGAAGGACTTTTTAGTTGAAATGGGTCCAAAAAGAGTTGATGATATTATATTTCCCAGAAATAGTCAAGGTAGACATTTTGAATCATCACAATACAAACGGTTAATGGCAAATGGACAGACAACTGATAGAAGATGGTTAGTGTATTCAATTTCTTTGGATAAGATCTTTTGTTTTTGTTGCAAGCTATTTAAGACAGAAAAAATGATGAAAAATATTGGTCAGTTGGGTAATGACGGATACAATGATTGGCATAATGTGCATCGGCGTATTACAAATCATGAAGTGTCTAAGGAGCATATATCTTGCATGATTAGTTGGATGGAACTGGAAAATAGGCTTCAAACAAAACATACAATTGATAAAAGCATACAATTGTCCATCAACAAAGAAAGAGAGCATTGGAAACATGTGTTAACGAGAATAATAGCTATTGTGAAAAGACTCGCTAAAAATACTTTGGCATTTCGAGGAGATTGTGAGCAACTTTATGTTGAAAACAATGGACTTTTTTTGCAAATGGTAGAAATGGTTGCTGAGTTTGATCCAATAATGGAAGAACATATTCGACGTGCTCAAGCACGCGAAATTCAGTATACATATCTGGGTCCTAAGATTCAAAATGAATTGATACAAATGCTGGCAGGCGAGGTGAGAAGTGCGATTGTCACAAAAGTGAAACTCGCAAAATATTTTTCCGTCATACTTGATTGTACTCCAGATGCGAGTAATAAAGAACAAATGTCTCTAGTCATACGATGCGTGGACGATTCGGTAGACTCGCCAATGGTACAAGAATATTGGATTGAATTTTTGAAGGTGGATGATACATCGGGACTTGGACTTTTTGTTGAGCTTAAAAATGTGTTAAAGAATCTTGAGCTTGATATTGATAATATAAGAGGTCAAGGGTATGACAATGGAGCTAACATGAGCGGGAGACATAGAGGTGTACAAAAAAGGTTACTTGAAATAAATCCTAGAGCTTTCTATACTCCATGTGGTTGCCATAGCCTTAATCTAGCATTATGTGACATGGCAAATTGTTGTTCGAAAGCTATGTCATTTTTTGGAGTGATACAACGAATCTATACATTGTTCTCTTCTTCTCCTAAGCGATGGAAATTGTTTAGAGATAAAGTTCAAGGTCTGACACTTAAGCCATTGTCACAAACACGCTGGGAAAGTCATGTGGAAAGTGTCAAGCCTATAAAAGAACAATCTGTACAAATAAGAGACGCTTTACTTGACTTGGCAAACATTGCTGAAGATCCTAAAACAAAAAGTGAAGCTGAGTCCTTAGCAACATATGAACTTGAAAATTTTGAGTTTTTGCTTGGCATGGTAATTTGGTATAAGTTGTTGCAGGCAATCAATACTGTGAGTAAATTTTTTCAAGCCGAAAACATGGATATTAATGAAGCCATCAAGCTTCTACAAGCACTTATTTTGTTTTTCGAAGAGTATAGAGAATATGGGTTTGCTAGTGCTATGGATGAAGCTAAACAAATGGCAAGTGAAATGGGAATTGAAGCTGTATTTCAAGAGAGACGTAACATTCGAAGAAAGAAACAATTCGATGAAAGTGGCAGTGAAGAGGTAACACATTCGGCTGAAGAATCTTTTCGAGTTGAGTATTTTCTCTTTATAATTGATCAAGCTCGATCATCACTTCAAACTCGTTTTGAACAATTTACACATTATGAAGAGATGTTTGGATTTTTGTTTAATGTGGATAGATTAAAGAGTATTTCAGTTCACACTTTGTTGGAGTCTTGTATGAATCTTGAGAAGTATTTAAAACATGATGGACATTCAGACATTATAGGTGATAACTTGTTTTCAGAGTTGATCATGTTGAGGTGCTATTTAACTACTGAAACAAAAAGAGCAATTGACGTGCTACATTATTTGAAGAAAATGAATGGTTGTTTTCCGAATGCTTGCATTGCTTACAAGATTTTGCTCACCATCCCAGTTACAGTTGCATCAGCAGAAAGAAGTTTCTCCAAGTTGAAGTTGATCAAGACTTATATCCGATCAACTATGTCACAGCAAAGATTGAATGGTTTAGCCATGTTATCAATTGAAAAAGAAATGGTTGAACAACTCGACTATTCTAGATTGATTGATATTTTTGCCTCGAAAACTGCAAGACGGGTTGTATTTAAGTGATCTTTTCGAACATTTTCGCATTGTTATGTGATTATAATATACATGGTTTAAATATATATTTTTTGTTTTATTTTTTATTTAAGTAAACAAATATAAATGAAAAAATTAATTGTTTTCTATGATTTATGGGCCCAAAATTTAAAGTTCGCCTCAGGCCCCGAAAAACACAGGTCCGGCCCTGTACATAATGGTCTGCATAACGATTTAAAGACACATAATGCGATGAGATATGATTGAATCAAAAAAATTTCAACAAAATAAAAAAAAAATTATTCACTCTTTTTTTTTTGACATCTTATCTGTATATAAACTATTATGTAATTCCTTATTTACAAGTAATATTATTATTATAATCAAAATTGATAATGGCCAACCGTCTTGAAATGCCAATAAGAACGTTAATAAATGATAAATATTCAGATTACACCACATTTTTGTTTGCAGCACCATATTTATTCGCTCCTCATATTTTTCAAGAAAAATAATAATAAATATAATAGTTCAACGAAATATTTAAACTTCAGGTTAAAACACGTTAACAAAATATTTGTACAGAAACCATCATAAGGAAGAATATTTACTAATTAATTGTAGGATTAGGATGCGATAAAAATGGAGACAGTGTGTCATAATGAACATAGATTTTTAAAATATCATTACAATTATGATATGGTGAAAGATGGGTGTTAAATGAGACGAGTCACCTGACTTGCTCTGTATGCGAGTCGTGGGACAAGTTGGAGAATTGATGGTTTGATGCATACTTTATTGGTGATTTCGGTATAAGTATTAAAAGGGTATTTCACGTATTGAATTATTGTTAAATTTTATCTTGTGGAAGAAAATTTCATAAAGGGTATTTTAGGTATTATATTTGTTATCCTATTCACACTTAAGGGGAGCATATGTTAATCAAAACTTGAAATTGGGGATGTTTCTGTTATTTGTCAAAAATAAGTGGTGTCTCGAGGGAGAAAAAAAAAATTAAGTGCGCCAGTGAGGTCCAACCAACAGTAGTACGTGTAAAGTATGAAACCCAATAGGCCAATACCCACTTCATTTGTACTTCACCAGCGGTCAACCCGCTCTCTTCGAGTCGTTTGTCCCTTTCTTCGCTTCCTCTTTTTAACTCAAACAAACAAATCGAACAAATAAATTCCCTGTGTCTCCATTCCTCTCTCTTACGTTCGGTATCTTGTAATTTTGTTTCGGACCCATATTTTTGTTTTTGGAATCTTGGAAAATTATAATGATTTCCAAGAAATGTTTCTGTCTGTAGTTTTATTTTTTGCTAGCAAACCCCGTTTTATAATGATGCCCTTAAAATTGTCCATCTGTAGTTTAATTTTGTTGTTGAACAAACCAGTTAGTGTACTTTCTGGGTTTTGAAGGGCAAAAAGAAAAGAAAAAGTCAGCTCTCTCGTGTGTAAATTCGACTGTGACCATAGAATTTGGCGAACAAAAGAAGTGATGGTCAGAAAACATGGATGGCAGCTACCAGCTCACACCTTACAGGTTCTGCTTCAACTTAATTTTATATTTATCTAGTTGTAGTTAGTTTGATATTTTTCGAGATTTTCCTTTTGAATTGTTAATTAAGTGAATTTTTCTTGCGGATTAGTATTGAAGTTGCTTATAATTGGGGGAAACGATAGCAGTAGGCTATTTTCTGGGGTTTTAACTTATGTGTAAATAATTGCTGGACACAAATAATTGTTACCAAACGGGCTCTAAAAATCTAATATGTGACTTGAGGAGAAGTAAGTTCAGTGACTACTAAAATTAACTTTGCAAATCATGACAATGTAAGTTTTCTTTTAAGCACAATCAAACATATGCAGGTTTGTGCTGTAAGCCAGTGATTTTCTGCTAAATTACCCATTTTAAGTTATTTGAATGACTATGAGTCTATAGTTCATTACGTTATTATTTTGCAGCAGAAATTTGGTGTTTAATTATCATCACATGTTTCACTTTTTGGTACTTTGGGGGTTGATGTCCTCCTTTAGAATTCTGTTGACAGGAATTTTCATTAATTTACTGTTCTCCAATTTATTTATTTATTATTTTTTTGTACCTTTGCCTTGTACCTCAGTACTGTCAAGTGGCATGCTCTGCATTTATTCATCATACATCATTTTCCAACATATGTTACTTTGAAATCAAAAAACCATTTTCTTTGGGGACTATCAATGACAATTTTTTAGGAATTGACTGCATGTACATAGCTAGTGGGTTTAGATGAAATTTTTTGCATATTGAAAATTAGCTGAAGTCCTGAATTCAGAAAATACACCCAGTTACACAGTGAAAACTAAATTAAGGGGTTATACTATGATGCAACATTAGCAACACCAGTTGAACCCCATTAGAGGAAATTCATTATTTACTTCTTCAAACTTACTTTTAAGTTCCCCAAGTGTAATTTTCAAAGCTCCTTTTTTACTAACAAAACTTACTTTCTAGAAAAGTTAACTTTTAAGCAAAACAAAGCAGTCTCTACATAGATTGCTTACCACATATCTAAATTTAACCAGGTTTGGAAATTTACGATTATACGTTTGGGGTAATTCTTCTCTGTTTTTTTGCATCACCTAATGTCAGTAATGCATGAAATAACCCTGTGATGATAAAAATCAGGCTTCAGCCAGGCCTGCATTGGCATGCACAATATTACTTTTCTCCTTTAATTTAACCTGGGTAAATCAAAATCTGATTTACTGCTTTCATGTTAATCTTTTTATTTTTAGTAACTTATGAGATGGTAGACATTAATCAGTGTCCATTTGTTTTTGGGTTTTTAATTATCAAAAATGTTGCTTGGATTTATGGGTTGACAGATTGGCATAGACTGAGATATGAAAGTTTGATGAAATAAAAGACTCTAGCAAATATTACAATTACAGAAGAAGGGAATTGCAATTTTGCATAATTAAATAAATAGATTGATAGATTAGATATGAGATAAATATAACTAACATTGGAAACAGGATTTAAACAAAATAACATGAAAGCTAAAAACTATTTTAGGGTGTGATGAAGGTAGGAAAAGTGTTACATGTTCTCTTAAACTCATGGAAGCAACATGTGTGTGTTTTTTTTTTTTTTTTTCATCTCTTGATACTTAAAAGAAACTGATTAAGTTACAGCCATATAAATTTGTTCCTCCCTTAACATGATACTGGTGATTAATGAATGAAATGCAAGGTACTTCACTAATTTGATGTTGCTTGATTTTTTTAATGTTGGATCTCATGAGATTTCAATTTTCCATATTTTTATGCACATAAAAGTACTGACTTAACCCTGGATGTCATCTTTAACAGGTTATTGCTATCACCGTGTTTTGCATCCTAGTCGTTGCATTTTATGCTTTCTTTGCTCCTTTCCTTGGAGGCCAGATCTGGGAGTATGCTCTCATTGCTGCCTATTCTCCAGTGGTATGTAGATTCAGCAGACTAACATATGGCTTGCTAATGTCAACATTCTATTTTTTGCACATACAAAAGTAAGAACTTATTGATGAGAAACAGTATGTACTGAATTTGAGTACAGAATAGTACTGATTATTGGAACAAAATGATGGAAGGACCATTTTAACAATGAAGCTGGGCACTGGAGCTCGTGGTAAATCTGTCAACTTCGTTCTGGCTGAGTCACTAGATGACTTAAGCACAAAGAGTTCAAAACTACCTGGTCCTATTAAGTATAATTGGGTGAACTGATGTGAAATATTCTAACATTTTGGTCAAAGCATTTGTACCACCACTATCACTAGAGGCATATCCACAAAAGCTTTCTGTCAGATTTAATTGTAATCTTTGTGATCTATTATTTGATAAAAGATTTGAGGCACTTAATGAAGGCCTCATGTCAGGCACACCTCAAAGATAAACTCTCTGGTGCTTTTCAACATACTGTTCGCAATAGAACCTTAAAATTGGAACACCTTAAGCTAATAAGATAGGAGTTCAACTATTTGCGATATCAAACTGAAAGCAAGGACAACAATAGGAGAACACTAAAAGAAATGACATAACAGAACTAGGAGCAAGAGAGAACTTGGAAGAGGGAGAGAGACATACAGAGGATAAAAGGGAAGCAATGAAAGATGTAGAGAAGAGAGAACAAATGGGCAATCGCTACTTTCTTATGGTCGTTGAAATATAATATTTTCTATATTACAAAGTAGGAAAATATTAATAGAGGAGCTTTATAACCCTAGCTTTTATCTTGCACTTGCTGCCATCCTATAGGTCCCATTTGCACCACAATTTGAAAAATTTATTTTGTAGTTGTATCTCTCATTAAAAGAATTATTAATTTGAATGGTTGATTTTATAATTATAGGCTCAAGACATGTAGCTCCTGAATACATATCTTTGACTGTTATAAGTGGTGATTTGATATTTACATTCCAAATATCTTTACCGCTTTCAATTTTTATTCAAACTTTACATTACGTTGGTCTTCAACTTTATACACTGAGACTGGAAAGATGCTAAATGACCTCTTTATTTGCCGAGTAATCCATGACTCTATTTTCTGGGAATAGACACGTATATAATTAAGATGTTATGATGTTTACCCAATGCAGGCACTCCTCGTTTTCATTCTTTATGTTCGCTGTACTGCCATTAACCCAGCAGATCCTGGTATCATTTCCAAATTTGATCCCGAGCTGACAGAGAAAGCAAAGGAAAAGCACAGATCACTTGCACAGGGTCTGCCAATAAATTTTGATGAAATGAGTAATGGGGTTCATTCACCTTTATCTTCGGCTTCAAGAAGTTCTAGAACAGGAGCTAACTCGAGTAAGAGAGGTTCGGTTGAGTCTATGAGAACCACTAGTCAAGTTATATCTCCAAGAAGGAAGTCATCTTGCTATAATTTTGGAGGAATATTCTGTGTGATGTTTGTACATGAAGATTGCTGCAAATCAAATGAGGCAACTGAACAGGAAGGTACAGTTGAAGATGCTTTGTTCTGCACGTTGTGCAATGCTGAGGTATCTAATGGATTGCCACAATAAGTTCTCTAATTACTCGTATACTTCTTTCTGTTATGGTCATATAGGTATTTATCCAAAAAAATAGAAGGAAAAAAATATATATATCAGAATGACGTGGAATATCTGTATTTCTTCATGTTCCATATACAGGAAAGATATGTTCTCTTCCCTATAATGTCATTGGAGATGCCATCAGTCCTGATAAAGTCCAGCTTATACTAACTTCTGAATAGTAGCATAGCCACATGTATAAAAGAACAAGTTGAAGTTTTCATAATTTGATCACAAGATTGATTGCAGTACATGTTGGACGTTTTTAATGAAACACAGAACTCAAACTATGAAAACTATTTTCTTATTACGATAGCCACGTGTATATAAGATCAGGTTAAAGTTTTCATAATTTGATCACAAGATCGATTGCAGTACCTGTTGGACATTTTTTATTGAAACACAGAACTCGAACTGATAACTATTTTTTTATTATATGACTCAGAAGACTTTTTGAGTGTAAGGTAAATATTTTAATACCTTTCTAATTCTCAAGTCTGAAATGCATTCTCTGACTTGTAAAGTTTGTTAAGGTATAAGACAAGAACAAAGGAAAAAAATTACATTGAACAATCCCACTCATTGAAGAAAATTCTTGCATTGCTACTGGATATCGGGCATTTTAAGCATGTGGTGATTCTTCATAGACATGGTTTATGATGGACTTCTTATATCTGTGCCAAGTTGACTACCAGTACCGAAAACAGTCTTCTTACCTATTCTATAGCAGTTCATTCTACTTCAGAGCACATTTAATTTTGTGTGATGACAAAACTTTTATATTGCATTAAGCTCATCTTTAAAGTTGTGAAAAAATGAGCTGGCACAGATAGTTGGTTTTGTAGTTTACACTTGTTGGCTTTCTTTCCTTTCATTAAGACCTTCAAAATTTCGATTGAATGTGTTTCACTCCCTGTGAAAAAGTGTTCACTCTCAGAAATATCAAATATGCATGCCTCTTAAATATTCACTTATCAATTATATAAGAGAGAAACCCGATAGAGGCGCTGCCTAATTTTATTTTGTTTTTATCATGTTTACATTGATAATGCACACCTTGTGCATTATCTTTTGATTAATAAAATGAGTTGATTATCTATAAAAAAAAAAAAATAATAATAATAAAATATGTAAGAGAGAAACAATTAGTGATAGTCACTTGTTGTTCAAGTTGTCCAAGATCTTGAAGTGGTGAAAAAGAGTTGAATAAATCAGTATACCAAGAGCCATTAAAGGATAATGCTAATTTTAGAGATCTCAAAAGGCAGAGTTATCTGAATTATTAAACTAACTTGAATGAATGTATTTTATCTCTTAACATGCATGTGGTACGACATTGTTGTCATATTAGTTGCAAGTAGAACTAATGCACGCACTCAAATGTATGTCTTGCTCAGAATCAATACATTGGTAATTGTATCACAGTTTACAATGTTTGTATATTGTTTCTATCTGTCCTTTTTTCGGACTCAACTTATATTATGTTTCTTAAAAATAGCATAGGCTAGGATTGATGAATGCTGGATTAATTGAGTAGAAGTCTTTCTTACTATGGTGCACAGAATTGAGCTGTAAATGAACCAACCTTGAAAATCAAACAAAGAGAATGATTGGAGATTAGACACTGGATAGGATTCTATTTGCAGTGAGATTTCTATGCTTTAGAGATCATTTTAGTTGATTAAGCAGCTTCATATTTGGGTTGATAAAAGGTCTATATTAAGCAGTCTTGGCAATGTCTTGTCAACACCTCTCAAATAATTTGACTGCCAACTGGGTACAGAGGTTTGAAGATGAAAACCAGATCTCCGCATATGGGTTAAGGCTAGTAAATCCTCTCCTTACCCAGCAGCAATTGGAGCCTTATGCACTTGGCTGATCCCTTCGCTGGGTTTCTCTGTATGATATAGAAAAACCAATATTGTTCAGATAACTTGTTAGTTTCATATGTTTGGAGGCCCATCCAACACTGTACAATCTTATATGACAGTACTTCTGCAAATTCCATGCAATGTTTACTGAGCTTGGTGTTGATGACCAAATCTGCTTCTTTGTAGGTATGCAAGTTCAGTAAACATTGTAGAAGTTGCGACAAGTGTGTGGATGGATTTGATCATCATTGTAAGGTACTTGATTCTTATAGTTAACATTATGCATTTTTCATATCTTCTGGTATCCTAGATAATAATTCCTTTAATTAATGAATCTAACTTCATTATGTTGATAATTCCAGTGGTTGAACAATTGTGTTGGGCGAAAAAACTATGCAACATTTATATCACTAATGGCCATCAGTCTTGTATGGGTACGTTTGGAGGGAAACTATAGGTTGAATGGTTGTTAATGTTTAGATCCCTCTCTCTGATCTCTCTCTCTCTCTCACAGGTTGTTATGGAAGCTGGAGTTGGAATTGCTGTTGTAGTTCGTTGCTTCGTTCATAAGAAGAGCATGGAGGCTGAAATAGTTGATAGACTAGGAAATGGTTTCTCTCAGGCCCCATTTGCAGCTGTTGTGGTAATATCACCTCTCTTATGATTTACATCAAAGCCAGTGTTTTTCCCATTAACTAATAATGCAGTAGTTCTTATCATGATTAACATTTCATTCTGCAGATTGTATGTACAGCAGTGTCTTTATTGGCTTGCATACCCTTGGGTGAACTTTTCTTTTTCCACATGATACTGATTAGAAAGGTCCGTTCATTGAGTTTGTTTTCTCTATGATATACAATTTTAATGAACTAGGAGTCCAGGTTACTATCTTCAAAGATTTCTGCATTGGAATATTTCTTTTGGATTTGTACTATATTTACTGCGGATTGAATGTTTTAAAAAAGATACACAGAATGGAGGATTTCTAATACGAATAGTCTTATACCTTTCTGTGTTGTATCAGGGAATAACAACTTATGAATATGTTGTGGCAATGAGGGCCATGAGCGAGGCACCAGCTGGAGTGTCCATGGATATGGAACTCCCTAATATTACATACTCTCCATCGGGTTCTGCTACTACCGGCTTCAGTGGTGGAAGTTCATTGGGCCTGCAGTATAAAGGAGCATGGTGCACCCCTCCTAGGGTGTTTGTTGATTATCAGGTGAACATTAGTATTACTTTCTGGTTGGATAAGACATACTATATGCTGTTTATGGATATGTGGAATTCTGAGTGTGTTTGTTGGAGCTTAAATACAAGCAATTTTATAAATTGACTTTTTATTTCTAAACGTTTCTGGAAAGTAAGAACTTATTTTGAAAGTAACTCTTATGTTGCTCTTAGAATAATTAACTTATTTTCTGTTTTCATTGATAAAACAAATTATGCACTTTAAAACTTAATTATTTACTTATATAAGTAAAAATTTTAAGCTTAGCTAAACACGCTCTCTATGTATAGCTGTTTGGTTTATTTACTCACATCTGACGTTTGCACCTGGCTCAAGTTTCATTTAATTACAAAATTTCTGGCTGAACACTGACAATTCTTGAGTACTGGTTTTATTATACACCCTGTCAACCCTATGTGTTTAATGCCTTCCCCCCGAATGGTTCGTCTCATGGAAAATTTGACAGTATTGTACCAAAAAATATTTTGTATTGATCATAATGCTGTGGTTCTTCAAATTTCTTTCAATTTTTTCTTACCTGGATCAATCACTCTAAAACACTCTCAATTATTGCAACTTCCTGCTTTTTGGATTTTACAAATAGAGCGTGCAAAAGATTGATATTCTCTCAAAGCCAAAACTTTATTTTTAACAAATTGTTGTTTAATTTCTTACTGATTTGCTTTCTGATCGTGAACTTTTTGCTGGAAGTTGCAATTTGCGAAGGATAAAGAAAAGTTCAGCTCCTGTTAATTAGCCTTTACCAATTCTTTTTGACGAATCCTGTTATTTTTCTTTAATTCTGCTATCTTTCTTCATGATCATTAACTCTCAATTTACTGCAAATACTAGATTATTTCATTATTGTTCGCTCTGCATCTGAACCATGATATCAGGAAGAAGTTGCTCCTCAGCTGGGACCTGGAATGGTTCCGTCTACAGTTGATCCAGATGCTGCTGGATTTGGTGAAAATGGAAACAGAGCACCGAAAAGACAAGTTCGTATCAGTGCATGGAAGCTTGCAAAACTAGATTCCAATGAGGCCATGAAAGCAGCTGCAAAAGCAAGGGCATCGTCCTCTGTATTGCGTCCTGTTGATAACAATCGCTTGCTGGATTCTGAATTAAGTTCCAGTGAGAATGTGAGTGTTAGAAGCAGCTTGAGCGCTGAAACTGGAGGAAACAAAAACATTAGGAGCGAGTTGAAACTATCGCCTTCAAGAAATTTTCATGCTCCGAGTCAAGGCAGCCGTGATGAATATGAAACCGGTACACATAGTGCGAGTAGCTTCAGCAGTCCCAGCCATGTTCACGAATCAGTCACGCTAAGTCCCCTTCCTCAAGCTCATGGTTTGAGCCACTTCGTTACTACTAATTCTGCACCGCAAGGTATGGTTCCTGATCGCCCTGTAACCTCAAGAACTGTTCTCCGGGGTAACAATCCTCCAGCGTTGCACACTTCATTAGGGTTCGATGAAAAGACCATGCAAAAGGGTAGCGCTGTGGACCCATTACTACTCTCTGCTCCTGCCCCTGCTCCTGCCCCAGCTCCCGCTCTGGGTCTGGGTTTGGGTCCAACATCTTCTCTCCTCAGAGATGTTAAAAGGACATCTGTGGTTTGGGACCAAGAAGCTGGAAGGTACGTCTCTGTTCCAGTGTCAGCTTCAGAAGCACGGATAAAATCATCTTTACAACCAGGAGTATCAAACCCAAATACAGCACTGAGTAATTATGATAAGAGGCCTGCAGTTCCTCCTCGGGATCCTTTGCAGCCACCTGCAGTTAAACTTCCAGTCCAGCAGTCGGAGAAGCTAATGTACACCGGGGAGTCCATCTTCTTTGGTGGCCCACTTTTGAGTGCTCCAATTAGGGATGTTTTGAGAGCTGAGACAGGCTCAAGTTCAAGAGATGGCCAGAATAGGTTGCATTTAAATTTGCCTCGAGAAACGAAATTCAAGAGGGACTCTACCTCAAACCAGCTTCCAGTCTTTGTTCCTGGGGATTTTGAACCGAATTATCCATCTGGGTCAGGTCTGAAGTAGAAATCTTAATCCCCTAGTATTCATTCTCCAATTATTGGGGTGAAATTGTTGGGTATTAGAAGAAATCCCTCGAGGGAGCAGCTTTTGAACTCTCCAGAACCTTTTCCGATCAATAGCAGCCTGCAATGCAATTGAGTGACTAGGTTCCGGCGTCTTTTTCTCAATGGTGACTTTCCGATCAGTTCTTGCGTTAACGCGAAAGTAGTCATTGTAATCAGAGATGATAAACGAGAGATCTTCTCCAATTTCCGTCTATAACCTAAATTAATTTCTCTTGTATGTATAAGCAAGCTCCATTCGTAGTCCTAGAAAAAGATCGTATCTATCTGATTTGGTTGTACTTTTGAGCTTGATAGGTGTTTCCCATCAATTCATTGCTCAGTTTGCTTGTTCACAAATCTTGGCTTGGCTTCCCATTTTATCCATCCATCGTTTGATTTTGCATGAACCCAAGAAAAAAACATGGATTATTTTTTCTTGATGTTTTCATGTGAAGGAGAAGTCATCACACATACTTGTAAGCCATGTTCAAGGTCGTCTATCGTCGGCTTCTATTGTAGAACTAGTCGGAGCACTTAAGAGTAGGTGGTTTACCTTGCGACGGATGTTAGTGCTTGTCCCAAATGACTTGGACCCATTGGGAAACATTAATTCATCGAGCTATATTTTAATGGAAAATGTTATTTGTACATCTCATGATGTACCAAATGTATTTTACCCTCCTCACATGAAGGGGGTCCACGTATATTTTATTGTGTGTGAGCCCTCCCTCCATGTGAGGGGGGTTCTCTCCATGTGAAGGGGTGTAATGCATTTGGTGATGCATTATGTGCGTATAACATGGTTGTATTTTAATAATCCAAATTATATGATTAAATAAATATTTCTCAACTTTAATTTGTTCGGGATTTGTGAACAACCTATAACGCCTGGAAAGTATGCTCACAATTCAAAGTGATGAAACACAAATAGAATTTGCTACAAAAGTCGACTAATGGGATATTTGGTTTGTCAAATCAAATTTCTACATATTTCAATCTTTACAAACCTATAGATTTTGCTATAAAAGTCGGCTAGCATGGTATCTAGTTTGTCAAATTATTAACTATAGTTTTCGTCATATTTCAATCTTCAAAGACCCTGAAGAGTTGCAATTTATGCTGAAAAACATGTGTCTTTTTAAAATATGATTAGAATTCATGTGACCAGAAATCGAATAAATATATTTGATTTTAAATTATTGAGAAAGAGATTCAATTATTTTATTGGGAGAATATGTTGATAAATTTTAAGAATATCAAGAACATTAAATTATAGGTTTTTGCACGTAAGTATAATTTATTTGTATTTATTGAACGAAATATTTTTTTGGAAAAGTTTCTTGGTATTTTCCCACAAAAAAAAACAGTAGAGGTGGGAAAGCAACTTGGAAAATGACATAACATAATTGTCTCTTGTTTTTGACAATTAACAAGACATTGTTTACCGGGTCCATAGATTGCGACTACTGAGTGGTCAAAGTCAACACTAGACTTTATTGAATGGTCGGTCGGCGCACATCATATAATGTAAATTGCACAGCCACTTAAATTTCCACAACACTACCGTGGACTGTGTATAATTGGGATGAGACACACTTGGTGTATGAAAAATTATTTTACAGAATTTATACAGACAAAACACGACAGAGGGTGAGTGAGTATTTTTTGGACAATAAAATACTCACATGAAGCCCACTCATATGAGTATCTGTAAAAATTCTGTACAAACCGAAGTTTTCAATTGGAATAATGATAATTCTACTTGTATATTTTTTTGTGTACATAATGGGTTACACTTCCTGATATGGAGGTGACTCACATACAATAATACATTATGTATACTAAAAGTGTACATGTAGCATCACCCGTGAATTAATTACACTAAACTTTACTAGTGTTACTCATACAACCAAACTCTAAATTCATTTAGCTATCCCACCGCGTAACGTTAACGTTTCTTTAGTTCGCTGATGTAACATATTAAATGAGATTGCGTTGATTATATCAGTTGCAATCAAATTTTACCATTAATGTCACTTATATGACTAAATGTTTGATCGTTTCATTTATCTCATCGAACTTTAAAACTTGTTTCAGTTTCATCACTACAATAGTGAGCCAACCATGGGAGACCACTATACGGTATGGATTTCGACCATTCGTCGGATTTTTATACTCAATATATTTATTCATTCAGCATTTGTTTGTTCTACGCTTTATTTTATTAATTTAAAATTGGGTCAATTTTATGCCTCTTTCCATTGCAAATCTTGTTCGTAGTGATATTCATCAATATAGTCTCCAGTTGATTTTTTTTCACAAAAAAAAAGGGGGTAAAATATCACATTTAGATGAAAGAAAAGGAAAAATAAATAAATTTCGTAATTTTACCAAAATTTAGTCAAAGAAATTTCCTCCGCCCACACTAGACGTTACATTCGCAACCTCGAGCATAGAAGAAACATTGGGATTTTGGATATCGTAAAACGAAAAAGGAAAAAAGTAACATAATAAGGTCCTACTTGCTACATTTCCAATAGGTTGGGGATCCAACTGTAATTTTCAGAAATGAATATTTTCTATTGTCAAAAGACTCAAAACCAGTCTTTAACTGAAACAATAGATTGCCACTCACAAGAGGGGTCGGTAAACCCGTGGACTTCTATTGTTGCCCACAAAATATAAATGCTCTAATAGGGTGGATAGGGTAGGGTAGAGTAGGGTCCGAGATATAACCCTGCTTCTAAGAAGCATAGACCGTTCCTTCTTTAAGGAAAAGACCATAAGAAATTCAAATTCTAAGGGCTTAGGAAAATAAAAAACAAGAGGCTATAATTCAACGTATATGATATAGAATACTATATATATACAGGTTCATAGCAGGACTCAACATTCAGACAAGAAGATAAAGAATTGTGATCCTGTATTGTATTTGTTGCTGTCAAACCTCAATATTTCCAAACATTCTTATTCACAGAAAAAATGAGCGTAGAAGTGTTGGATGGTGCCACCATTGTCAACTTCGTGCAGGACGAAGAAGCGTTCAATGCGTCAGTTCATGCCCGTTTTATGAAACTCGATAAAAACAACGACGGCCTTCTTTCGTATGACGAGATGTTAACCGAGTTACAGAGTCTGAGAGTCTTCGAATGCCACTTTGGTGTTGATGTCAAGACTGATCCGGACGAGGTGTCTCAAGTGTACAATGCAATGCTTTTGCAGTTTGATCATGACTTGAATGGGACAGTAGACTTGAAAGAATTCAAAGAAGAGAGCAAGAAAATGATGTTAGCGATTGCAAATGGATTAGGATTCTTGCCTGTTCAAATGTTGTTGGAAGAAGATAGCTTTCTCAAGAATGCAGTAGAAAGGGAATTAACCAAACTAGCAGCAGCCTAAATTTATCATTTGAATTTCAGATTCCCTTTAGAAATGTGTAATAATGTCATCAACACACACAGACACACGTGTGTGTGTGTGTTTGTTTGTCGTGTGATAAACTGTTTGCTTCAAGTTTTTTCAATAATAATTGATTCCATATTGCAACACAATTGCACTTACCAAAAAAAAACACTACAGCACAATAACAGACGAGATTTTAACTTCTCTTTTACTTTAACGTTATCTAATATTGCACAATACAACTTACCAAATGTGTCATGTATGTTTCCGAGGATAAGACTTTCAACTGGCAATCAAAATCATTTTCTTAGGAGAAGAACGGTAATTCAGGTAAGATGCAAGTATGAAATGGAGAGCATTAAATGCCAAGAAGTAGAGAAAACACACACAAATCAACACAATCTATTGAACGACTATTTCAAGAAAGACAAGACATCTAAATCAAAATTAAGAGATCAATTTCATTGATAAGAGAAAGATCTTGTGGTATTAACGAATATATCAGTAGTTTAGAAAGTGGGCTTTGAAGGCCTTAAATAAACGTTCTTATTAATCTCAGAAGAACAAAAAAATAGCAGTAGGATATCCTTTAACTACTAAAACACTTTAGATCAAGAAAGGGCTTGACATACAACAATAACATCAAAACATTTCTTCCCTCTTTACATCCCAACTCCAAGTAATTATTACTGTTTAACAAATATGAAATGGAAAATGAAAAGCATCAAGAACCATCCATGGGAATATCATTACCATTACTGATATTTGTGTTTGTGTTTGTGCCAAAGGTACTTTCATGTGGGGTGCTATTTTGAGTCTGCCCATCTCCAAAGCTGAACTGGTGAGGAATGTCAAATGAGGGCCGTGAAACAACTGTAGTAGTACTCATGTTATTGAAAGAAGGAACACCGACCGTTGGATCATTAGGCTTTGGAAAGCCAAAGCTGAAGGATGGCAAATTGGAAGGTGAGAAGCTTGGCAAGGAAACACCGCTTGTTTCCATTGAAACAAAAACTTTTTGTTCGAACTCTTGTAATTGCTGGTAGATCGCTACAATTTATCAAATACAAAAAGAATGTCAGGTACGGTACTGTACTAATCAAAAACTACAAGCACGATCATGTTTGCAGCTTTAATCATGAACGGGCCCTTGACATTTCTATTCTAATGGAGACCTTTTTCTTGGAAGAAACTTCAGATCAAGGTCATGATAATGACAATTTGAAACCACTATACATATATACAATTAACTCTCAATCAAGAAATCACCAAGAGATAAATTGTGAAGAGGATCCAAGTACAGACTTCTGCTCATATTCACAAAGTCAGAGAAAATAGTGCTCCAATTACAAACTATTTAATTTGACTAAAAATTATCACACTCTTGAGGAGAGTGCTCCAACAGTCCTGCTCAAGACATGCCCCTGACCATCTATTTTATTTTTTCTTTAATTTATCCTCTCACCTTCATTTGTTAGCATATTGATGGGGAACGAAGATAAGAATATCCTTAGTAGATTAGGAATAAAGATAGTTTAAGTTAGATTAGCTTATTTTAGTTTATTATAGTTTTCTAACTTGACTAGAATTAGGATTTTATTTTATAGATTTTCTAGTTTGACTTAAATTAGGCATTATTTCCTTTGTTTTCTTCTTAAATTAGGTTTGCTTAAACTATATGTAAAGATAGTTATTCATTCCAATACTTGGACTTGATTATTGAATAAACTCATATTTCTCCCTCCAATTTCTTTGGATTTCTCCCCTTTCTTCTCTCTTTCGCTCCCTTTCTTCTCAAGGCTCGTTCTTGTTTGTTGCATCTAATATCAGTTGGGTATCAGAGAGCAAAACGTTTTCCTTAGGCCAAAACAAGTTTCGTGAAGTTTCAACAGGTTTTCAAATCAGGAATTTACTGCAACCACACAAAATCCGACAGTCACCGCAATTCTCATCCTCTGCCACCACCTCAAACCACTGAAACCATCTTCAATCCACTGACCCCAAACATATAACCAAGCCCAAAACCCACCACACCAAATATTACCACAAAAAAAAGGGTTGGAAGAGAAGTTTGTTTGCTGATTTGTTTCCAATTCTCGTTTATTGTTATTATAGTTAAGTCGCAGAAATAAAATTCCACCCGACAAAACAGTTACACCGCCTTCTTCAGTTTGCATTAGAATAGTATCTGTTCTTTTTAGTTGGAAAAAAAAAACAAAAATTCTTAGCAGTTCTTATTTCTATAAGTTATCCAATAAAACAAAAATAAAATTTAAAAATAGCCTTATGCTTTGTTGATTTTTTTTTTTTTTTTTTTTTGCTTGCAAAAAAAGAAATAAATGAATGAAGCAACAACACTTTGACATAAGTTTAGCCCCCAAAATGTTGCGGCATGCCACTTCCTTCCACCACATCACTATCTTCGCCTATATCCCATAACCTACAGAAGCTCTATCCTCAAAATTTATATGTTTCTCACCCTAAGAGTTCCACCGCCTCATTCAATGAAGTTGAACCTCTTTGGTACTTCTTTCATTTTCAAATAACCGTAAGATCTATTAACCCTTGTCGCATAGTAAACTCTCACCGGTAATTACCTTATAATCCTTGCACAAATACCTATCCACCTTCCATAGTAAGAATCAAGTACCTTTGACAAAACTTCCAGCCATTTTTAAAAGTTTCAAAGAGTCCAATTTATCAATAACACCAAATCACAAGCAAAAATTCCAAAATAGTAGGCCAGTATTACTTCATTTGGATCCCCAGAGAAAAACTTTGGTGTAGCCTTACATGTCATGAGTTCACTTCCACACATCATCCTGAAATTACCCCCAACAAACATCTTATCTTGACAAGGGTTTGCTTGAATCAACCCATTCATGTCATCTAAGAATTACTGATTTGTTGTCTTATCTAGTCCTATTCATGGAGCATTGAGCTAATAAAACTAATACTCTTATCCTAAAAGAAGTTTGACAAATATTACAAAAAAAATAAAATAAATAAATAAAATTATTAGTGGTTTCCCCCAGTGTTTCATTAGTTACATTTCAAAATGACTTAACATCAAAACTATTATATAAACAAGAATGCACATTAAGCTTACCTCCAGGCTCTAGAAAATGTTTAGGTAGGACATGGCTATAACGTCTATGTATTAACTTGTGCAACAAACTCATTGTTGACTTCGACATTCAATATTTATTATTTATGGGTAGCGTACGCGTTGTAACACTTAAAACTAGTGTTTCTTTCATGGAAATATGCTGGCAAAGGAGGTTAATTCTATTATAGAATCTAGAGGGAAATGGATATATAATTTTGGTAAACTAGAGATAAAAGGCTTTACAATTTCCCTGTAAACATTTATGTTTCCCACTGATAATTAATGTTTAAAGCAACTGTCATGATAAAATTATAAGTAATAGTACTAAAATGATCAACTAATGTTATTATGAAATATTTTGATAAATGCAACAATTTCCATTAAATACATGACCACTAAATCATGAAAGTTGCAATAAACAAACATCCAAGTCATGCCGCAGAAGTAATTAGTAAACAAGCATCCTAGTAATGTCACAGAAGTTGAACGTCATTATTTTCTAGAATAGGCAAGTGACGATTGATTGATTCAGATAAAGATAAGAGAGAGATCATTGTCCCGGCCTAAAATTTCATGTCATTTAGCTTTTCAAATCAAATGCAATTAGCTTTATTATACTCCTCTCATGAATGCCACTGTTCTGACATCGTGAACTAAACAGGTTAAGGGTCAATCATAAGTCAAAAACTTTAAAAAGAAATTAAACGGAATAACAAGAAAGAAGTCCAAAATCCCAAATCCAAATGGCAGTATGCTCCAGTGAAATCGAATCTAGCACTCATTGCCCATGTTCAGCTAGGCAATCTATCCATGCCTTTGGCCAAGCAATGTAGGCCCGGGATAACCAAAACAATTATTTAAAGATCACGCTGCAGGTATTGTCAGAAAAATTACACTCTGTCGGGAAGTTTTGTTCATAAATCAATTGTTATCTGATATATTACTGTCATGTGCTAACTTCTATTTTATAAAATGCAAATTTTCTTAGTTCCCCAACGAAGTTTCCAAAATTTAGTGAGGCACTTTAAGTCTTTCCTGGCCATCTGCACTAATTACTAATCTCTCTCTGATTGATCGGGTGTTATATTTTGTCAAATAGGGAACACAAAAGGCGGATGCAGATCGTTGGGAAACCTACAGCTATGCCTTAACACTCAGTACCCCCCCCCCCCCCTCCAGGTTTCCTCCCTGCTTTTGATCTGATTTGACGCTCAATTCTTCTTAGGAACAAATACAATTTTGACTAATGAGTCAGCCCCACTGTTTGGCTACCCTTGAATTCCTTTTCTTTCATTTCTTAATAATGAACACTGGCATAGCAATTTTTAAAACTTTAAACTCCAAGAATTCACATCTCATAATCTGAAGTGAAAAAAATATCTTCGTCGCTGACACTGGTAAAGCCCCATCAAAGAATGGTAAAATCCATTCCATCACATGAAGTGAAAAAAATATCTTCAGCACTTCTAGCAACACTTATATGCGGAAATATTCATAATAGATAATCGAAGTTCACATGGTTAACATAAAAAATCAGTTTAGGCAGAAATAGTACGAACCTTGATTTATTTCAACTGAAGGTCTTCGCTCCTTAACCCACTGGTAACTCTGTGCAAGTTTCCAACCTTTGTTTTTCATTAAAAAGGCGATTACAATAGCTGGGGACCTGTCAAAATGGCATGAAAACATTTTTATAGTATTCAGTTATGATCTTTAGATAAATTAAGTTGGCTGATAATTAAAAAAAAAAAACTATTGTGAAGCCAACAGTAATTTGGCAAAATGGACTTTTTCCTTGGGAGTGGTAACAATATCATATACCATTTACTGGTACTTAATATCATTTGGTAAATTAACCATATATTACCCTATTAATTAATGTCTGTAGCATAAAGCAACTAACGAACGGAACAGAAAAAAAACCCAATCCCACATCCAAATAAAAAACTAATTAATAAAGTATTTTAAACAAAATACAATTACTAATGCAAAAAGGTAAAAAGAGGAGAAACTTCCATTTTGTGGTAAAGCTCTTTACCTGTTTTTCCCTGACATACAGTGCACAAGAACGCAAGCTCCATCTTTTTCACATTGTTCTGTGCGTCAGTATAATCAACACAATGAGCTCCAAACAGAAGTTGCTAATTAAATCATGATTGACAAATTAAGTCCTGTAATACTAATTACATAAAAAGGTAATGACAGGTCGGCCACTCAATAGGTTGATGACCTATTTTATATGATAGTGTCATTATAAAGATGATAAATCCAAAACAAACCAGGCCAATGCAATTAAATTTGCCATATTAGGGTGCCATACTGATGCCAAGTGTAATAAAGATTTTGTTTCTTTCAATGTAGGAAAAGAGTCAAAAAAAAAAAAGTGGGGATTAAAGGAGAAACATTTTTTCAATTGCATAACGCAAAGCCAACAACCTCCGAGAAGGATTGAGCCATCTCGTTAACAGAGGACACTCAACAAACTATTGAGATTGGACTCACTATGTTAATGTGTAGAAATGCTGAGGAGGGAATTCATGTAGATAAGTGCAAAAAAAAAAAAAAAAAATAGCTTCCAAGAAATTTAAGCCTCTTCATGTGGATCTGTAATGTTCAATGTGATCTTGAAAGTGGGTGGTTGTAAAACTGGTATAGGGGCAATCGTCTCAAAATTGAGGTGATGGGAGCATTTTGGTGGCAGTCTTGGCACTGGGGTATGTGTCAATGGTGTGGTAAAATAGAAAGGAAGGTCATTGATATGGGCAATGGGTACTTTGAGACATACATCAACGAGATTCGGGTTCAACACCGTCGGTGAGGGTACTTCATGGAAAAAGTTAGGCAGAAGAAAAAGTCCCAATTAGGCAAGTGGAAATTATTCTTGAACAGACTGAAAGAAAGATATTCACTTTTAAAAGGAAAATATATAACAAAGACAACGTCAAAAAAAGTAGTAATAGAATCTCCAGAAGTAAGAAAGATATTTTTTCTCACAGATATTAATTCAGAAGGGTAAACTCACCTAGAAACTGGATAGCATCATCAAACGGCAACTCTGGGTCATCTTTGAGGCAATAATAGGTAAAAGAGTTTTTGTATAAATTTTGACAAGCAGGCACAGTCTGCACATAGACAAGGACCTATAAGTTACAGGGAATTGACAGATAAATGCTAGCAGCAGGAAGAAAATGCCCAAGTCCTTATGTTGGGGATGGATGACAAAAAGCACTCTGCATGTCTATGTGCATTAATTTCCCAAATCTAAGAAATAAAAAAAAAATTATTCATGTTTCTGTATGGTTGAGATTGATGGCAATTTAATAAAAATTTAGTTGTTACAATTCTCCCCCAAAATCACAAGTTTTGCAAGAGAAATATAGTTTTAAAATACCCAAATCATAGCCAGGTACCTATGACGACTCCAAGCAACGTTATAAAAATGTTAAAAATGCAATTCTTAGCAAATTATTAGAACCAGACTCCATCAGCAAAAAAACACCTATAGCATGAAAATTTACATCGCTTGTCAGATATCAATGTAGAACATATGCCTCTTTGGTCCCATACGCTCAAATAGAAAATGCATCAATGCATGGAATCAACCATTTTTAAGGTTTTTGGAAAGACAGAAGAGCCTATAACCCTTTGTCGTGTTAGTTCCATTAAAAGCTACTCCCAATCCCCCCTTCTAAGTTCACTTTTTTGTTCTAATATTGTTGAACTTAGAGATTAAAGTAAAGAATCTTACATTCAGCTTGTATTAAACAAAATTTAATATCTTCTCATTAAACAAGATTGAAACTTGACCCAGATCAATTCATCGAGGAAATTAGCAAGCAATAAATACTTAAAAGAGATATAAGGAGGAGGAAAAGAATTACATTGAGAATATGTGAGATGCGCAGGGTCCTAAGAAGCTCAGCCCTGGAGGCATTATCATAGCTGCCCAAGTAAAGAAAGTCCAGCAGAATCTCGGATGGGAAAGCACTGACATGGACGGAGGCGGCGGCGGATTTATCGGTGACGGTGGGCATCCGGTGACCGCAGTCGCCGCACACTTCGCCTTCCTCGTACTTGTGATAGTGCCCACAAACCCCACATGGATTCTCCCTCTCTCTCTTCCTCATGATTGATTGAAACATTCAGCAATTGGACCCAACTTTAATGGACACTGGATATGATATAGAAAGAGAAGGCATATTTGCAGGGTGTGTCAAAATGATATTTCGAGATTTAATTGTTCAAATGGTCACTTAGCTCCATGTCTTTTATTACTCCTTACTTAAAATTTAAAATATAGAATTTTAAATTACTCATTAAAATTTAAATTGTGGAATTTTAGTTTTGACCATTGAATTTTAAAATATTATACATTATTTACTAACATAAATTTCATCTCAAACCTCTAAAAAAAATGATAACATGGCTAACAAAATGCACGCGTGACTCCCAATCACACGGTTAAATTTTGATATGATCGAATTTTAGTCCCTGTTTGATTGCCATTTTATCTATGATCATTAGAGCTATAAAAGACATTTTTCAAAATTTAGTGGCCAAAATTCGACAATCTCAAAGTTTAACGGTGTGACGGAGCTCCACTTATACATTTCGTCAGCCACATTACAAATTCCGTTAAAGTTTTGATGCATAAGTTATACTAGTGAATAAGGTATAATATTTTTCAAAGTTCAGTGACTAAAACTCGACATTTTAAATTTCAATGAGCAATCAAAGATATTGATCTAAGTTCAGTGATCAAAACTCGACATTTTAAATTTTAATAAACAACCAAAAACATGGACCTACCTTCAGTGATCAGTGTAAAAATATTGGATTTTGCCACTTTGCCCCCCTCTTTGACAGAGAGGGTGACCGAACACCCCAAATAGAGGGGTGATCGATCACCCCTCTATTTGGGGTGTTCGGTCACCCCCTCTGTCAAAGAGGAGGGCATCATAGCATGTTCCAAAAATATTATGCACGTCTGCCAAAGCATAAAAAGTTACTTATACATTCATGTATCTTGTTTTAAATAATATATATATTTTATTTAAAAATAAGTAAGTTTAAAATTGGTCAAAGTCCAGCATTTTCTTTGTACACTTGTGTTGTTTAGCATACACTGAAGACAATAACACCCCCAATTTAGCATCCGTCCGTTTGACAGCCATTTTTTGAAATGAAAATAGGTGGAATAGTATTTTTTGAAAAATTGGTGGTTAAAAAAAAGAATTTTTTTTCGATTTATGTATAATATTATTTTATGGAAGATTATGTGATTGAAAATAAAAGAGAAAAAAAAATGAAAATATAATTTAATGGGGGTCAAACGGGTGTTAAAAGTTTTATTCCCTAAAAAATCCGACTTTGTTGACAATGACAAGAGTAACAAATATTAAAAGACTCATGCATATTACCTTTTCTCTCTTGACAACTTTATTGACATAGACAAAAGTGAGAATATAGACAAACAAAGATCGATACTTGTCGATTTCAATAGAAATTGAAAATTTTTCAAAGAATACAGATAAAACCCTTGATTCACACAAAATACCAAAATTGACAATCAAGACTCATTGGTTTGTGCATGAATACCAATATTTGGTTGTTATCGATATAATTGTTGATTTTCAATAATATTGAATTATCGGAGCAAGACTTGACTTAATACAAAAGTTACTTGAAATTGCATTAAAAGGACTTATAGACGATATACTTATATCAACACTAAATCGATAACATCCTATCATAGACTACTCTTAATGATCGTCGAGAGTCGCAAGATGTATATTTATTCGAATACGATTATTAGTACCATACAACATAGGGAAATTTCATAATATTGAGTGTTATCTTCTCATTTTAAATGATATATCTCGAGGATTTACACCATTCTCTTTTATTCTCGTTATCTCTTCATTTAAGAGTTATGCAAGACTATCTCTTTCATGTAGATGCATATACAATGCATTTTTACATGAATGTCACAATGTATCTCATGCATCGTGTCTGAGACAAAATGACATACATCGATATTTTAATAGATATCCATGTACACTGATTAAAAGATCAGATCATATATAGATATTTAACAACATATTGTGTCGTGGGTACATAACAACAATAGTCAATCTGGTGAAATCGTATAGGAGCACATTATAATATAGATTCTAGTGTTTAGCATCAAGAGCTTCATTCTTCCACATTTTGCACAAATCACACACTTGAAGTCTAAAGTGTTCAAGAATAGTCATATCAATCATATCTATGGTTGAAACAATCTATATAGGATTGACCACTTCTAAACGTGTCAAAATGGGGGTTCTAGAGTGAAGCCAGGAATGATAAGTCACTACTTGGAAGCGAAGAGTCGAATTAAGGACATAACTCAACTAAAAATTTCATTAATATGCATTATGAACTTTTGTTTAGCTATTCGATTGTAATTTTGTTTATTTATTGAGGCTAAAAGATTTTAAATACAACTATTTACATAAATTTAATCATTCACTAGCAATATTGAAAAAAATAATTATTTAAACGAAATTATTAATTTATCGATAATTCACGTATCAAGATTACTTTATAGCATAAAATTTACCGTGTGTGGAAATTAAGAATGTAGTAAGATGATTTTTTTTTACAAATCGATCTATTTTCTCCAAATAACGCAAACACATAACCCCTTGAATCCTTGATGCATATGAAATCTTTAACCCATCATTAGCTCACGCCATGATTTTATTGGATTTCTACTGGTAATTCAATTCTATTTATGTTTGGCCCGAAAAGTTTTATTGCGCTTTCAGTTGTGCCCTCTTGGTTTCATGTGAGTTGTTGAATTTTTAAATTAATTGTTAACTTGAATTAACATCTTTGTTCATCGAGTCATGCACACATTCTCTTCTAGGGGTGGAGCCAAAAATTTGATTTAATAGGGGCATTATATATATGTTTATCTCAAGAATATAATGTACTTTTAAAGCTCTTGGGGTCTGTTTGATTGCAAATGTGGAATTTGGATGGAAAAAAATAAATTATAGGGAATTGAATTGCCTATAATTTTTTTTTATCGAGAATTGTCGATTAGTTGTATTTGATTGATATAATTTTACGCCCAGAAATTTTTTGAAATTTTGAATATTTTGGTATTCGTTTGATTTTTTTTATTTTTTTATGAAAATTATCCACTAAAGTGATAAATTTTTTAGCTATTGGGTCTAGAATTTGTTTCAATTGCCAAAAAATATTACGATACCGAATACCATTCATTTGACTTTATTTTTCATGCAAATTGTCAATTAAAATGATATATTTTTTACCATTGGATCTAGAATTTGTTCCAATTGTCCAAAAAAAAAATACAGAAAAAAGTATCATACCGAATATCATTCGTTTGACTTTATTTTTCATGTAAATTGTGAATTAAAGGGATAATTTTTTTTTATCATTGGGTCTATAATTTGTTTCAATTGTATTTAAAAAAAAAAAAACTGAAATTACTTTTCCCACCAAAGTGGTGGGAAAATGTTTTCCTTATCCCAAGAAAGGAGGCGCGTGTGTGGGGGGGGGGGGGGTGGAAAACTTTTTGTTTTGAAATATTTTTGTATCAAACACTACAAAAGGGTGAAGTTGGAAAATGAATTTCAATTTTCATGAAAAATTAATACTATCAAACAGAGCCATAGTTCTAGTGTTTAACTCATATCATATCCTATTTCTAAATTGGTTGATTACAAATAAGGCCTCGTTGACCTTTATAGTTCATCTCCTTTAAATGAACAATGGAAATTGATTCTATTTTATGGTTCAAAATTTTTCTATATTATTTTTTGTAAATATGTTTCTATGAATTTTTATTCAACTATTACGGGTTTTATATCATTTTAAATGGAATATTTAGCTACAAAATCATTTTGATCTATCTAATTTCTTCTAGAATTTCAACAATTTTTCTTCTATGTTCCTAAAGTGTTTTGTAAATCTCTATAGATTTTTTCCAAATATATATGTTAGGCGTATATATTGTTAACTAGTTTTAACCTTGATCCCTTTGCGTCTTATACACCGAGACATTTCTCGCAATCCTAGGATATGCTTGAGTGCAAATGTTAGTTACATTTACTATCCTTAAGTTATGCCAAGTATTCTAAAAGGTGTGCTTAGACGCGATGTGCGACGAAAACTGGCTTGACACCTTATTTAGAGGTCAACGATCGTTGACCACTAATGCCGCCTAGGCACGCATTATTATCTTATTTTATTATTTTAACTTAAAACTTAAGGACTGATTTTTTTACTTTGTCGGCCCTAAATTCAGAATAGCCGCTTGAAATCTTGAACAATGAAAAACTTCCTATTTATTTAGTATTTAGTATTTATATTTGAAACTTATTTTTTTGTTGGAAATTTTGAAAAAATGTATAACGTTCCTATAAATTTATTTTAAATGTTTGGTAGGTATTATTTTTAATCATTAAATATATTTTGATTGATTAAAAATTAAAGCAATATTAAAATAAAAAACGTCCTTTTACGCATATGCCTTGGCTAAACTCACCTAGCACATAACTTGATTTTCACACATTACACATTTTAGAACACTGGTTATGCCGCAACCGTGTTGTTACATACCTCCACCATATTTAAAATTGTAAATAATCTTAAATGTCTCTAATTCATATAGTGAAATTTAAATATATTACGAGAAAAAAGAATATAATATTACAAAAGTTGATTGTATATGAAGGCATAATTATCAAAAAGAAGTTATATATATGAGACGACAATTTATATTCAAAAAATATTTTGTTCAATATAAATTATGATTATCAATTATTATTGTAAATAAATACACTATATCACAAAATACCTTTTCAAGTCGATTCATTTTAAAATCTACAATAATCACATAACCAAAAAATAATTAGTATATCTTATTCGTCTAAGGTAATTTTTAATTTACACTGTAGACACGATTAATTTATTATTTATTTAGTTATTTACTGTTCATATTTTTACTTATCATTTGTAACGTTCCCACTTTTTTTTTTTTTTTTAGAAAATCAGGAATAACATGCGAGTATATGTTGTCAAGTGATAAAATAGGAGAACGAAATTTATATAAAGCAATTAGAATTTCTTACACTTTTAAAAGTTTCACCATTTGTAATTTATTGTTAATCAATATAGCCTTGTTTGATTCTCATTTTTTAAAACTATTTTTCCCATATGATTATTTTTAATCATACATTCACACAATCAAATATTATACACGTAAACTCGAAACATTTTTTTTTATTTTTTAACCATACATTCTCCTAAAATACTATTCAAAGCTCTTTTTTTTTTTTTAAAGAATGACCATCAAACATGGGCATAATAGAGTTCTAATACAAGTGAAAGTCATTTTCTAAATTTGTTTTATAGACACTGCTACATGTGTCTACTTTTCTATAACATAACTATCAGTTAAAAGACTTTAATATCCCCTTTCATATTATGTTGCCTAAAATAGTTGTCAAATGTGACCTCGATGATTTTGATTTTATGTTTAGCATCATACAGTTATGGTTCGTACGAGTCTCTGTTTTAGATTATAGAGTTGTGATCACAAATTTGTGGCTCTTTGAATCAAACAAATGGAAAGATAATAATATTTTTTTCTCAATATGAATCAAGTAAACGATTCACCTTTCCTCTATATAGTAATAAAAAAGAGTACATATCGTTAAATTATTACAAGTCTCGGAACAATATTAGGAAAAGCAAAATTTCTGAAATTTTGAATTAATTAAATTCCTAAATATCTAATTCAACAATTTTTTAGCCAGTGTTTGGGCTCCATTTTCAAGTGCATTTTTTTCAAAACTTATTTTCAACCACACATTCTCCCATAAAATAATGTGACACATAAACCTAAATTTTTTCCTTATTTTTAACCACCATTTTCTAAAAATTCACTATTTCAAATTACATTTCCATCCAAATTTAATTTTAATGAAGCCCAAACAAGGACTTATTAATCACATAATATGTCAAAAGTAAAAGTTAAATATTCCATTGGGGAAAAATATGGGAATAATACATAAGTACGATGGTTCAAAATACACTTAAAAAAAATGAAATTTATGAAAAAGTTTTAAAAATCAAATGATCATATTTGTGATTACCTGATAATAATTTGGGACTTATTAATTAATTAAACATGAAGGTCATAATAACGTACAATTTGTGGTAACAATCACAAATCGTATAAGGTCACAATCATAAAGACACGAATTACGAGTCACAAATACATATTTAGTTGCAATCACACATTTTTTAGGTCACATATTATTTATTGATCACGAATTATCAATTTTATCGATCACATATTGTATATTGGTAATAAATTACTTGTTTTTATTAGTGACAATTATCCAAATAATTGGCCACAAACACTATTCATTTAACACACTCCACTCCATTCCACCACCATCCTAACGCCATGACACCTCACCAACACCACCAGCACCACCACCATCACCATCACCATCATTGCAAACCGACCTTCGATTTGAAATTATAAGTAGGGATTTGTAATTTCACAAATTGCACTAGAGATTCACGTCCCCAAAGCCTCACCAACCTTAAATTTTTTCTCCCCAACATCTGGAGACATGTTTTGTGTCATCTCAAAGCGTACCACAGACTGTAGCAACGTCGCATGCTATTGCAATGAATAGCAATAGTCTGCTTAACCCAACGAGGGTTGTGAAGTGGTGGTGCCGTGTTCTAAAAAACTAGCATAGGCGACGCCTAGACATTGCCTAGCCTCGAAACTCGGGCAAAACGCCTCGCTTCGCACCTAGACGTTTTTTTTTTCCAATTCCTAAATGACTGAATGTTTTCCTTCATTTTTTTGGTCTTCCGTAAACGCACTTTATTAGTTTTTTTAAAAATCTTTTATTTAATTTTAGCTTGTTATTATTTTAAAAAAAAACTTTTCATTTGACTTTAATTTCAAATTTTTAAAAGATTTTATCTGTACAAAAGTTAAAAATAACTTTATCTAAATAGTTAAATAAGATTTAAGTTTTAGTGTTAAATACATTATGTAATTATAATCTTAAGATTCATTTTAATACAAACTTCAAAAACATGTATGAAATTCTTATAAATCTATTAAATAGGAATTGTCTAGTTAAAAACTGAAACTATGAGAAATATTTTAATTTTTGCATTTTCAAATTTTGAAAATTGTATAATTAACTAATAGTAGGAGTTATCAAGTAAATATTGTATTTTATAATTTCTAGATGTTTAATATGTATTATTTAATTATTAAATAAATTTTTTTAAACGATTAAAAATTTAAAATAATACTATAAATAAGAGAACCTTTTTTTACGCATAAACTTCGACTAAGCTCGTTTAAGCTCGTCGTAAAGCTTGAAGTTTCGGCTCCACGTTGACGAGTGTGTTTACGTATGAGTTTTCATCCTACTTTTGACTTAATTACAAGTTAGATTCTATGAAAAGTGAACGTTTTTTATGTGTTTATTCATGTTGTTTTGTAGAGGTTTGGAAATAGTTTTGAAACAACAAGAAGACAGCGAAATGGAGTTATAAATCAAATAAGGAGAAAAAAAACGAGAAAATGGCAAAACGGTCAAATTGCATAGGAGTGGCGCCGCGACGCCACACCCATGACGCTGCGGCGCCACCCACTGAAGACGCGGCGCTGCGGCGTCGCGATGCGGATTTCGGGAATTCTCTGTTTCAAAAATAAAAAAGAATAATCCTAAGGGTAAAAATGGGAGGAGGAGTATAAATAGATTTCTTGGGGACCATTGTTAGGGTTGAACATTATTGGAGAGGCACAAGAATACAAAAAGATATCTACAAAGAATTAGAGACAATCAAAGATGAGATTTTAGAAGATTCAACCAAGAAACTCAAGGAGAGAAACACAAAAGGGACTCATTTTCGAAGGATTGATAATAACAAGAAGGGATTTTGGTGCAAGATCTACTTTCTTCTTCTCTATCTTTACTTCAAATTCGATAATGTATTCTATAATTATTATAGCTATCTCCTTGTGTATTATGAATAGCTAAATTCATTGTTAGGGCGAACATGTAATATTTTTAGGAACTTTTATGTTTTTAATTCAAGATTCTAGTTTTTAAATGGTTATGTGTTGATTTTATTCATGTTCTCAATGCTTTGAATCTTTTGGCCAATTATTCACTGATTTCGTGGACAATAATTGCGTAGAGATGCGGATTATTTGTTTATACCACATAGTAAAATTCGATAGATTGATATAATGTGTAGAGATACCTATATCGGTTATTGCGGTTGTGTGTGAATTTTCATAACAATGTTTCGTTTAATTAAGATTAATTTGCATAGAGATATGAAATCGACTTAATTAAATAGGCTCAACGAGAACTCGAGAGGGGTAAGTTGAATATATTAGAAAAATTCGACCGAACACTACTTTAGTTATGAATCTTGATGTAAAATGTAAAGGTAATCAAATAGGTGAAATGTTCTGCCCTAACATTTTCCCCATCATTTAACTTCAAGATCATCTTTGTGCACACCACATTTTAGCTTGATTTTTCTTTAGATTAAAATCATCATCACACAAATTTTCAAATTTACTCTTATCAAACAGAAGTTGAAATTAATTAGATTAAGACATTTAAGTATAGTCCTCGTAGGAACGATCATTCGGACTCTTTGATCCACTTTATTACTTGTTTGACATCGTAGCCATGCTTTACGCTTTTTAGAACATTGGTGGCGAGTGACATTTGTGATGGTGTGGGTGCGAATGTGACTTGGGGAGCAGTAACATAAAAAAGAAGAAGAGGTGAGGTGAGGTATAGTAAATATCTTAATTTTTATAGAATAAATTATAATTTGATTTTTAAATGATAAGTCTAGAAAATATATTTGTAAAGCCCAATTAGGGATAGCAATGAGGCGGGTTCGGGTTGGGGCACCTCTACCCCGCCCCATCCTACCTCCCTCCAAATTCGGCCCGTCCCGCCTTAAACGAGGCGGAACGGGGTGCGGGGTGGGGACGGGGTAAGAATTTGTCCCGTTTGTTGCTCCATTTAATTTTAATTTTTTTTTTTCACATTTTCAGAAATTCGAGTTATGTTATTATTTAAAGTTCAACCTTTAACCCAAAATCTAAAAGTCATTTCATATATTTTTAAATTTTTTCTAATATTTCCGATCAATATATTAACTTACTTTAATTAATTGGTATAAATCTTTCATAAACAAAAAATATTTATTTAACTATCATGATTCATAATTTCAGATTATATAATTTAATTATAATAAAAAAATTGAATGATCGAATTTATAAATTATATAAATAATTGTTAGTTATGTAAAATTTTAAATTAACAATTGTTTAATATAATTGTGGATTAAAAATATGTTAAAAATTTGTAAATACATTCAACAATATTTTAAAACTAATTATTTATTAAAATTCTATTTTTAATTAATTTTTTTTTCACAGGACGAGGCATTCTTTCCCGGTTCCGTCCCGCGATTTGCCATGAGACGACTCTTTACAGTCAGCCCTGCTCCACCAACCCAATCGAGGCTATTTTTTAGGTTCGGTCTCGTCGGATCGGGACAGGATAGATTAAATTGCCATCACTAAGCCCAATTAAAATTTTAAAAAGCCGGCCAATCAAAGGATAACCCGACATCTGTTTAGCAAAAGGGGGAAGAGCGGCCTAGGTTTTCTTTCTCGGTATTACAATAAAAAATTGGGAACATATTCATCACCCCCTCGGCACCAATTTATCTTGGGTCGCAGTGATTTCTACTCAACTTCTTGATCACCAAACTTGGAAGGTAGTATCGGATTGTATTAGTGTTAAAACGGGCTTTATATGTTGAAATCGACTCGATTTGTTTGTTGTGAATGATTTAATTTGAACTCAACTCCGAATAATTTATTTTATTTTTCCAGAATTGTTATTTCTTGATGGTAATCTTTCTCTAGCAACAGTGATTTTTCAACGATATTTCTCTTCAATTTTTGACGCGGTTGTTTGTTTTCCATTGCCTTAAAAACTGGCTGCCCCTCAAGTGTAATCGGTGAAATACCCAGGATCAAAATCCAGCCCCCACTAGACCCCAGGTGGCTCCGCCCCTGTTCTCTTCCACGGGGTAGAGGGCTCCCCAGGCTATTATATTTGCAAAATGTGCAGAATGCATTTGTCAAAGTGATTGTTTTTTCATCTTCTTGTTATAGACAGATAGATTGTGGATGTTATTATGCATGGATAGTGGATGCATTTTAACTAGATGGTGGAACCTTGTAAATCATGTTACAAGGAACACATTGTTTAGCTTACAATAAAGATGAATTTACAGACACACCTTTCTGCGCAGATATCACGACAGGAACCAAACTGTGTTGCTTGGGCCACCGCAGCAAAAAGAAATCCCTTGCCTGGACATATACAAAATCCTGGTGTCCATGGACCATCGTAGTGTTATGAACATGGACTCTGAATTAGTGAAATCACGCAAATTTATGACAGAAAGGATGTAAGCCTTTTAGTTTTTTATGCCCTTATAAATATATTTTTTCTTGTTGTGTTAATGATTTTTTCTATTTTCTGAATTGGATGGTGTGCATGTATAGGGATTGATGGCCCTTGTTATGAGTTAATAATATCGTTTATCTGCTTGGCATCAAGTCTTTGTGGTGCTGCATGAGTTGTAGCCTCAGATCTTATTCAATTTGAATGTGGCGGATTTGTGCTCTATTACAGAAATTTCAGTAAACTAATCCATAAGTGCATTATGACTCAATGTTCATGATTCTGAGCTTTGCTTCTAAAATTCAACTGCAATACCTGTTTACTTTGCTGTCCAGCCTCTCTCACACACACGCAACATAGGGGGCATGTGGATCCACACTGTACTGATGTTTAATAATAGAGAGGTGCTTTGAAGTTATTTGCATCTAAGAGGGTGTTTGGTGGGAATTAAAATTAGATTTTTTTAGTAGATTGTGATAAAAGTTTTTGAATGTGTGGTTGAAAAAATGTGGGACCCATAAACGATGTGGTTAATAATGATTATTTGACTTTGACTTAGATTAAAATCAGATTTTAATCACAACCAAACAGACCCCAAATATTTGCTATTGAATGTTTTAAAAACAACACTTTTCCATAGATATAACTTTTCTTATCTTACTTTCTCCAAGTAAGATTAACCGCTTCTTCTTTATTAAATGTACTATTCGACCAGGTGTAATATGTTCATGTTTTGCTTGTGTATTATGGCTTGAGTTCTGGGATAGTGAAATCAGTAACGTCTACTGCTGCATTGTGGTGGCATAAATTTAACATACTATACTAGGCTTTTGAGATGATAGATGTGTATGAATACAAATTCCTAATAAATTTTTATAGTTTACAGTGACTTATCAGTAGACAAATGAGCTGAAAAATGTTACATACCATCTCTTGGTGTCGTATAATATTATTTGTTGCAACTGTTCTAAAATATTTGGGTGCTCTCTAAGCAGCACTGGACACTAACATGTGACATGAACACGACTCTACATGACACGGATATGCTAACAGGGAATTTTTTATAAAAAAGGACAGGACACATTGATATAAATCCTTTAAAACTTTCTAAATTTTTCAACAAAGGCAACACTTTTTTTAGAGTGGAATCTTTTGGATTGGAGGAGTATTATTTATCGTAGGTAGGATGTTCTTGTATAAATAACTCTTGAATTTGATGAATAAAGAAATTTTGCCTAAATTTGAAGTGGATAAACAATTGACGGTTGATGAAAATTTTCTTCTCTGTTGCGCAGCTATGAATTTCTCATGCAGCGTCGACAACAAACTCTGGGCCCTCCGCCTAAGAAACTAATGGATATAGTAAAACGCTTAGAGGAGGGTCTATTGAAGAGTGCTACGACCAAGGTTTGCTATATTTTTATCTTTGTAATGCGATTTTACATCTATTTAGGGGTGTTGAACATCAATTAGGGCTTCTTAGTTAAGGGAATAATTAACTGTTAATTATGTAAACATGTTTTTTTTCCTCTCCTTTCTTGCATTATCAGGAGGAGTATCTAAACCTGCAAACCTTGGAGAGTCGTTTACATCTGCTGATTAGACGGATGAATAACCACAACCAGCAATTTTCACATGCTAATACTTCCTCTTCCATTGGTACAATGATTCCGACTCCTGGATTACCTCAAACAGGGAATTCAATCCTGACAAGAACTTCATCCGTCGATAGTTGTGTTGTTGCTAACTATGGTAATTCAATTGTATCCCCCGCTGTCAATACTGGAATCTTGTTACCAACTGGAAAAGGCCCATCTGGGACTCTGCATGATTTTTTTTTTTTATTTCATTTAATGCTGCTTTATTTTCTTATTTCTCAGTAAATGAGTAAAGCTATCAACTTGCCTTCACTAATTCCTGTCTCACAAGACAAATATTTGCAGGTACTTTGGCTAGTGGATATCCACAATCATCTTCTGGTTTCTCAATCAATTCGGGTGGAAATGGCATTTTGACCTCCATGGGTGTACCGAGAATGACCAGCCAAATGATCCCCACTCCTGGATTTAGTAATCCTAGTAATGATGTGAATAATAATGCCAATTATCAGTCTTCCATGAACCCGGAGTCATCTAATAATGTTAGTGCATTTCCGGCTGTTGAACCTACTATCGTATCACAGCCAATGCAGCAAAAGCAGCATGTAGGTGGTCAGAATAGTCGTTTGTTGCATAGTATTGGTGGTAATATGGGTAGGTCCACCTTGCAGCAAACGTCCTATGGAGTATCATCTGGGTCCTTAAGTGGTGGGCTAGGGGTTATTGGAAACAATATACCTCCAATGAATGGTCCGGGGACTTCAGAGGGCTATTTAGTGGGAACCATGCATGGGAACTCCTCAAAACCGTCACACCAACATTTTGATCAACATCAGCGACCAGAAACGCATGGTACTCTCTTTTTCTCATAAAATGTGTTAACAAGCAAAAATGTGTAGAACATCTCTCTGTTGCCTTTTACTTGCACCCTTACTGTAACTAGGCCACTTGCAGGTGACAGGTATGAGCTTGGTTCGTCTGATGCTTCGGGGTCTGGAAACTTGAATGTTCCTGTAACCACTGTTGAGTCAGTGATGAACGATCAGAAATTTAATGCATTATCCTTGCAGTCCATGGTCAATTCAAACACCCCTTTGATGGCCAATCAGTCGAATATGCATGCAACTCAACAGGTGATAAGAATGAAACCTCATTCAACTGATCAATCAGAAAAGATGCACCTTCAATCCCATTATTCAGGAAGAGAGTTTCTTGTACAATCTCATCAACCTCAACAATTTCAAAAGCCTTTGAATCACTTTCAGCATCAGCAACTTGGTCAACATCAACTCCAACAAAAGCAGCAAAGTCAAAGACACCAGGTTTTGCTAAAGAATGATGCCTTTTCAGAGTCTCAGCTGCCATCTGATATAGGTTCTAAAGTAAAGCCCGAGCCTGGAACAGAGCACTATGATGAAAATCCACACTCACTTGTCTCTGAGCAATTCCAATATTCTGATATGCAAAATCAGTTGCCACACAATTCTATGGAAGACCATTGTAGAAGTTCTCAGTTCATTTCACACCCGTCTTACTCACACGATATCTGTTCATCTGTAGCTCAAACTTCTGAGCACATGCAACAATTTTCGCATCCGCATCAATTTTCTCCTAATTCTCAAAGTGGTTTTAGTGGTTTTTCTGGTAGTGTTCAATTAGATTCAACACTGCATGATTTATGGTATCCCAAAACTCATGACGGGTCTCATATGGCTGGGAAACTCCTTCAGGATCAAATTGTGCCTGAGGAATTTCGTCAGAGAATACCTGGGCAGGATGTAGCTGAGCGAAATAATCTATCCTCAGAGGAATCAATCATTGGTGAACCCGATGCTACCAAATCGGCAGAACGTCCAAATGTGGGTGGTGCTGGGTGCAGATCTGGTAACCTTAATCGTGAACTACAGTTCAAGAATCAACAGAAATGGCTGTTGCTTTTGAGGCATGCTCGTCGATGTCCCGCTTCAGAAGGGAAATGTGATCCTAATTGCGTAAATGTTCGGAAACTGTTGAGGCATATGGAACAATGCAGTGTATTTCAATGTCCATATACTCGCTGTCGTGCTACAAAAGTTCTGGTTAATCATCACAGGCATTGTAGGGATACAAGTTGCCCGGTTTGCATTCCTGTAAAGAATTATGTGAGGTCATATCTAAAGGCATATGGTCGCCCTGATCTGGTTTCTGGTATGCCAAGTTCTGTCAATGGATCTTGTAAGTCCTATAATACTAGTGAAATTATGGGTATGTCAACAGGCAAGAGGAGTCCTGCTATTGCCGAAACTCCAGAAGTTTTACAGCCTAATGTTAAACGCCTAAAGATGGAACAAGCCTCCCAACCTCTTGTGTCTGAGAGTGAGAGTTCTGCTATACCAGTTCCGAGCATAAATGAACATCATTCCCTCAAGGATGCACATCATATTGAACAACATGTTAATCCTTGTGTGAGAATGGAACCGGAAGTTCCCAAAGTAGAGATGGAAATTCCTGTAAGTAAACAAGGAAGTCCTGAAAGTGTTGAGATGAAAAATGAAAATTTGGATGATACCCACCTCCAGAGTACTGAAGACTCTACTATCAAATCAGAGAATTCTGTTGTACTGAAGGTGCAGGAGGTCATTAAGATTAAGAAGGAATTGGACCAGGGTAAACAAGAAAATACATCTCTACCTTCAGAAAATGCATCCAAGTCTGGGAAGCCAAACATAAAGGGAGTGTCACTGACAGAATTGTTCACTCCTGAGCAAGTCCGGGAGCACATTGTAGGTCTTAGACAGTGGGTTGGCCAGGTAAGTTGGTAGAACCTTATCAAATGCTTTTATTACTTTTAATGGGGGTGAGTGGGAGTGCAGATGTATAAGTTATATCATTGTTTCAACACCATTAAGTTGCTGGCCTATTTGCTGCATTTCAACCACTATAGAAATTATTAAATCTGTCAGTAGCACTTCTTGGAATTCAATCCTACCAAATTCACGTTTTCTTTTACAGAGCAAAGCAAAAGCAGAAAAGAATCAAGCAATGGAACATTCAATGAGTGAAAATTCTTGCCAGTTGTGTGCAGTTGAGAAGCTTGCCTTTGAACCGCCGCCTCTATATTGTACGCCTTGTGGTGCTCGCATAAAAAGAAATGCAATGTATTATACCATTGGAGCTGGAGATACTCATCATTGCTTCTGCATTCCATGTTACAATGAGGCTCGTGGAGACACCATCATGGCGGATAGAACTCCTATTCCGAAGGCAAGGTTGGAGAAGAAGAAAAAAATGATGAAGAAACTGAAGAATGGGTATGCTATTTCTGCTTTTTATAATATTTTTTGACCATGAAACTGTTCCCTTGAGATACTAAGTATTTCTGCTTTGTGCAGTGGGTTCAATGTGACAAGTGTGAAGCTTGGCAACATCAAATATGTGCATTATTTAATGGCAGAAGGAATGATGGTGGACAAGCTGAGTATACATGCCCAAATTGTTATATAGCAGAAGTGGAAAGAGGAGAACGTATGCCATTACCACAGAGTGCCGTTCTTGGAGCAAAAGATTTGCCTAGAACAATTTTGAGTGACCACATTGAGCAGCGACTGTTTGGACGATTGAAGCAAGAAAGACTGGACAGGGCAAGGGCTCAAGGAAAAAATTATGATGAGGTAATTTAGTTGACAGAAATATGAGAATGTGTAGAATCAGTACACGCTTCCATTATCCTTGAATTGAGATAGTTTGTATTTCAAGAAATGTACGTTCCACGTGTTACTGATGAATATTTTGAATTTTTTTATCTGGGTCATCTTATTCTAGAGATTCTGAAGGGGTTTAATCAACATAGGCTGATACTATTTTAATAATTTTGAATATTCGTGTTGTGCATCTGAAATAGATTTAAGGGCTCCTAAAAAACCTTTTGTTGTACTATGTAATAGAGTTCGAATTTGGTCGCTTATGCTTCATAGTAGTCATCTCAATGTTGTGAAACAATATCCTGTTATGTTTTATGAATAAGCTGTTAACGATGGCTTTGCATTAACTAATGGAGATTTCTAATACTATTTTGATTGTACTGTCTTTCTTGATAGCTTTTTGAAATGAAATTTGGACCCATTTCCTCTTTCAAAGTTTCTATTAGTCTTCAAGAATATGAAAACCTAGCATATTTTCTTCTTTGGCATTTGGCAAATCTTCTTCATTTTCTTTTCTTATTTTTTGGCTGTGGGGGTTGTCTTCATTGCTCGTACTTGTCCATGAAACCTCACATTGAAGTTCTAATACATTTCATTCCAATGGTGTAAACTTTTACTTTTTTGTTTTTCTATTTGTTATTTCCCTACTACCTTTTTATTTTCTATTCTTTCTTTGCAGTTATGTGATTACTGTTACACTGGTTTTTCCAGGTTGCTGGAGCAGAAGCACTTGTTGTAAGAGTCGTATCATCTGTGGATAAGAAGTTGGAAGTTAAACCAAGGTTTCTTGAAATTTTTCGAGAGGAAAACTATCCATCAGAGTTTGCATATAAATCTAAGGTATGCTAAGACCAAAAATATAATCTTTTTAGTTGCCATACAAATCTAGGGTAGGCACAATTTAAACCAGGTTGCTTATGGTGATCTAGATTAAACAGCATAACTCTGTGATTTGAAGGTCTTTGGAAAAAGGTTCCAAGTTTAAAGTTCATCAATAATTATATGGATACACAATTTTCATAACTTCACTTTTCTCTAGTGCTTTGACTGGCTGTTCTTATGTGAATTGGTGAATGCTGACCTCTGAGCCTTCAATGATTGTATCCATCTGACCTGGTTATAGAAATTCAAGCTGAAACACATCCTTGCACATTTAAGAAGACTTTGTAATTTTCTATAATTATGACATACGACATGGAAAACTAATTCTTTGACGAGATTACACTTATTAAATTGACTCTGGAAAGTGTTGTCAATGAACTTCTTGAAAGTTGCTCTTATTAAAAGTTGCTCTTCCAGGTGGTATTACTATTTCAGAAAATTGAAGGCGTCGAAGTATGCCTTTTTGGGATGTACGTTCAAGAATTTGGATCAGAATGTCAGCAGCCAAATCAGCGCCGGGTTTATCTCTCATATCTAGATTCCGTGAAGTATTTCAGGCCAGACATCAAAACAGTGACTGGAGAGGCTCTTCGGACATATGTGTACCATGAAATTTTGGCAAGTTTTTTCCTCCATTTCCTTCCATGCTAAATTTTTGCGCCTGATTCATGCAAGGCAAAACAAATATTGTTATGATTCGTTATATTGACACCTGAACAATATAGTTATTCCCTACAGATTGGATATTTAGAATATTGCAAATTGCGTGGTTTCACAAGCTGCTATATATGGGCTTGTCCTCCATTAAAGGGCGAAGACTACATTTTATATTGCCACCCAGAAATTCAAAAGACGCCGAAATCTGATAAACTCAGGGAGTGGTGAGATCGATAGTCTTCTAATTTGAGACTGTCGTATTTATTTTTGCTATCACTTTTTGATATTGACATGGATTTTTATCTTTTATTTCAGGTACTTGTCCATGTTAAGAAAAGCTGCGAAGGAAAATGTTGTAGTTGATCTTACTAATTTGTACGATCATTTCTTTGTTTCTACCGGTGAATGTAAAGCTAAGGTGACTGCGGCACGGTTGCCATACTTTGATGGAGATTACTGGCCTGGTGCTGCAGAGGACATGATCTATCAACTACAACAAGAAGAGGATGGGAGGAAACAGCATAAGAAGGGAGCTACAAAAAGAGCCATCACAAAAAGAGCTTTAAAGGCATCTGGTCAAGCTGATCTTTCTGGCTATGCATCAAGGGACCTCCTGTTAATGCATAAAGTAATTTTATTGCCCGTGTTTACATTTTTCTTTTCTGTGTTTAAATTGTTCTAGATTGTAATCTTTTCTTTTGAATATCTACAAATAACGATATAGTTGTTATTATTAGTATTTCTAAAACGAAATATTACAGGCACTTAAAAAATAGTCATGGTTTATTTGCTTATAGTTATTTATTTTTGTCTCTCCTTTTAATTGTTTTGTGGATTTTCTCTCTCATTTTGACTGATGATTTATGTTTTTGATGCTTTTTTCTTCACGTGGTTCTTTCCCCCAGCACTTACTGTTAAACACATTGCCGCATGTCTTTTTATTGGTTCTTATGAACTTTTTCTGTTTTTAGCTTGGCGAGACGATTTCTCCAATGAAGGAGGACTTTATCATGGTTCACTTGCAACATGCATGTTCACACTGCTGCATTCTAATGGTATCTGGAAATCGTTGGGTTTGCAAACAGTGCAAAAATTTTCAGCTTTGCGACAAGTAAGGAGTCTGCTGACGTTTTAGGCATCAAATTAATTGCTATTTCTTGTTTTTCTCTTTCCTGGACCTTTGCTTTCTAGAACTATCCATTTTCTACATGCTTCAGATAGACATTAATAAAAGATGCATGCTAAGTTTAGATTGCCATGGGGAAGTTTATCAGTCTTTCTCCCTTACCAACAAGACCCATTTCCCCTTCCTTCCTCAACCTCCCTCCTGGTCAGGTAAGGGAAGTGGAGGTAAACTCAGGAAACAGATATTGGATGCATATTGGAAATAGAATATCTAGCTTTAACAGTCCGTGCTTGTGATATCTGTTTTTTATGTATCTTTGAGAGTTATATGGTCCATCATTGATTTCATGCCATGTTAGCTGCTCTAGCGTACATTACCTGCTGTTCTGTCATCAAGGAGCTTAGTTCCTGTGAGATAGAGGAAATGGAGAGCAATAAGAATTTGTAAAGCTATATATTTGACATTGGGCAAAAAAAGATTGGCAGTCAAATTTTAGTTTTTTTGTACGAGGTTTTCTGCAAAAATGAATCCAATAATATTCTGTGGATTTCTTAATTACTATTATTTCCATGGTAAGTGGTATGCAAGTTATTCTCCAAATTCACTTTATTAACAATTTCCATCAGATGATAATTCTTTTACTGAAATCACATTTCCCACTCATCTGTCATCCACACTTGTATGCAAATGAGTGAAGTCCGTGAACAATAACTGGTTGTATAATCAATGTAGTACTGTGTTATTTAACCATAGGACTCCTTCATTCTCTTGACTTTCTCCAGGTGTTATGAATCTGAGCAAAAACATGAGTACCGAGATAGACATCCTATCAATCAAAAGGACAAGCATCTACTTTACTTGGTAAGTTCTGTAGGCTTACAATTTTTTGCTCAAGTGGTTTTAATCATACTTCAGTGTTCTCCGTTTTCTACATGGATTAGACATAGTATTTAGAAGTTGAAAAACTGCAGGTAGAAATCAATGATGTTCCTGTTGATACCAAAGATAAAGATGAGATTCTTGAGAGCGAATTCTTTGATACGAGGCAGGCATTTCTTAGCCTTTGTCAAGGAAACCATTATCAATATGATACCCTGCGTCGTGCTAAGCATTCCTCAATGATGGTCCTCTACCATCTTCACAATCCCACTGCCCCAGCATTTGTAACGACGTGTAATGTATGTCAACATGATATAGAAGCCGGTCAAGGTTGGCACTGCGAGACATGCCCAGATTATGATGTATGCAATGCTTGTTATCAAAAAGAGGTTGGGATTAGTCATCCTCATAAGTTAACTAATCAATTATCCAATGAACGTGATGCACAAAATAAAGAAGCAAGGCAATTCCGAGTTCAGCAGGTGCGTTGTTCATTTCTTTTATTTCGTGTTGTTTCACTTCATTTTGCTACTTTTACATCATTATCATTAATCTATTAGGTCTTGCGATACACATCACTTTTTGCTCTTTCAATGTTTCGTACGCCTTGTTGCCTGAAATGCAATTCAGTTAAAATAATTGGACAATTACACACACACACACACACACACACACAAAAACATCAAAAGTCCAAGGTTGGTTTTTTCCACCAGAGATATAGGTTACTCTTAAGTGCTTGAACAAGCATGCATTCCAAAAGAGATGGTTCATTTGCATTTGAAAATCTCATACATGATGATCTGTCAGATCTGATTGCAGACGTGTTGTTGCATAGCGACTTTGGAAAAAACCTGACTTATTGACTATTTTTGCTTTGCAGCTTAGGAAAATGCTCGATCTCCTGGTGCACGCATCTCAGTGTCGTTCTCCAAATTGCCAATATCCAAACTGTTGCAAGGTGAAGGGACTTTTCCGCCATGGTATGCTGTGCAAAATACGTGCTTCTGGTGGGTGTGCTCTCTGTAAGAAAATGTGGTATCTTCTTCAGCTTCATTCTCGAGCCTGCAAAGAATCCCAATGCACTGTACCGCGCTGCAGGTTTGTTCACCTAGCTCATTTTTATCCTCGAGACTTTGAAATTCCCCCCCATACCTTTTTGTCATCACTATGAACCTAGTTTCGTGCTAGAAATCATATGAATTTATGTACAATATTGTAATGCAGAGATTTGACTGAGCACATTAGAAGGCTGCAACAGCAGTCTGATTCCCGAAGAAGGGCAGCTGTGATGGAAATGATGAGGCAGCGTGCCGCAGAGATTGCTGGGAATTCTGGATGAGCCATTTGTACATTAATAGTGACATTTTGACGTACTCTTTCACAAGAAGATAGTCTATAGTCATAAACTGCTATGTTTATAGGCCAAACTCTGGTGGTAAAGGAGGTACTGTTTCCTCAACAAAATTTTTATCACCGATGGACACAATTTTGTTCATATTTTTCTGGATAAGCTCTATAATGAAGTTTACAAAGATCAGATACTGCTCCAGTCTGCAACACCACCTGCATACTGAAGTTATAAATAAGAGACTTCTCGTGTCTGGAACAACTAACCATATTGTTCGGATGCTGTAAGGGTGTAGAAGTATGTCGCAGGATAAGTGTAGCACTTTAATTTCATTTTCCTGTTTTTCATTTATTGCCATTATTTGATGGCATGTGTACCCATATCTTTCTTGATGTGTCTATAGATTATTCATTTTCCAGCGAAATCACGGGGGATTGCAGTTTTTCTTTTTGTATGCTGGTTTCCTCCAAACTTTGTAGTTGAAGTAATAAGTAGCTTAATTGATTTGTCAATATATATTATGTTGAACTTTATTTTTCCTTTCCCTCTGCCTTTTTATGTTGGTAGTTGATAAATCACTTGGAACTCCGAGAAGACGAGAGTTAAACCTAGATGACATGCTTGTTGGGTAGGACTAATTATGACAAAAATTTGCTGTGTTTTTTCTTCTTTAATACAATTTAATCTATATCTAGTTCAGTGTATTAAGCTGCCATGGAGGCATAGGCCGTCATTTTTAACTGGAGAAATAGCTTCATCCAAGTCCAAGCGCTAGCGGAGCTAGTCACCAGAAGCCAACCTCCGTGCCGGAAAGTAAGGTTCACACTTTGGCCACTGCCTGCATATAAAACTTATCTAAAAGAGAAGTTTAGGGTGCGTTCTCTTTGTTATTTTCGGACCGTTTTCTGTTTTCGATTTTTCAAAATATTGAAAATGCGTTCTCTTTTCCATTTTCGAAAACGAGTTTTTGAAAACGGCTGAAAATTTTGTGAAGAAAACAGAAAATAATTTTTTTACGTTTTGACTGTTTTCTTCACAAATCTGCTAAAATTTAAAAAAACACGTGTTGTGAAATATTTTTTCAAAACGACAAAAAGAACGAGTTTTCAACAATCTAAAAATGGACATCCAAAACACAACGAATTTAAAACTCAAAACACAAAATTGAAATATGAAGAGAACGCTCCCTTAACTTGTTAATTTTCTTTATTTTTGTCAAGTTGTGCGAGTATTGGAGGGGCAAGTGGTTCTCGATTATTTCAGATATTTTATTTGGGCAAATTATGTCCACAGTGGTTATCATCGGTCTATGTGATAATGAAGTTACTATTGTATTGTTCATTTCTGATGAACAAAATGTATTTCAACATCATTGGATAGTATCTTAATAGCCTCATTATCCGCATAAACGGTTGTGCTACATATACATAATCGTTTACATAATGGTTTATATAAACATGATGTGATTAGATATGATTGGGTCAAATTACTTCAACCAAATAAAAAAAAAAAAAAAAACTTTACCACTCTTCTTTTGACATGTCAGTATATAAATCATTACATAACTCTATTATATACATAAATTGATTATGATTATCTTTCTCATATTATACAGGCTATGTCTAAACTTGTCGTATCATAGTTAGCTATTGGTGGGTCTTACACTTCATTAGTATTTATTTCAGTAACCTGTCTCGAGCCCACTATAGTTACAAGAGAGGGTCATGTCATTTTGAGAAGGAGAGAGAGTTTCGTATTGGACCCAAATGGTAGAAGAGTTGGTTGGAGTCTTGGAGATTTGTTGCTTGACATGAACGGAAAATGGATCATACTGAAGGCCAGCAGGCCACAGGCATCACTGATTCACTATAGAAGGCCAAAAGATGCCAGTATTGAACTTATACCATGGCTCGGACTCGAGTTCTGCGTGACAGTGTGAGCCACCACGTCGGATACGTGGAGCAGTCCTCGTGCGCTTGTCCCTCAGCTCAAAGTTAAGTTCTACCTGAATTACAGTATTAGCAACACTAACCTTACAATATCCTACCAATAATTTTATCTTAATGCTAAAATAGAGTGAAATATTTAGGGTGTGTTTGAACCCCATTTTTAAAAGATTGAGTTTTGTTATAGTGAATTTTTACAGAATGTGTAGTTAAAAGGTAGAAAATTTGGATCTACGTGAAATATTATTTTATAGAAAGAAGGATAAAAAGAATGCGTGATTGAAAATGAGACTGTGAAAAAATAAGTCTTTATATAATGAGGGTTCAAATAGAGGCTTATCGGCTGTCGAAGACAAGAAGCAATTATAGTACTCATACAAATGTAACATTAGATTGGGTATGTAATCATTCAAGATCATAGTCTATACAAACTCAAAAAAAACAAGTACTAAAATTTGCTTAAAGTAAATATATATTTAAAATGGAGAGAAACATATTGAATAATGTCTAACACGACAAACAAGTTAAGTTACTAGGAAAGATAGAGGATACCATACCCATACAATACAAACCTTAAAACAAATAGGAACAAACAAACAAATATTCACACCCTAATCATACAAAAACTTTCCATAAACAAATACTTTTAACTACAAAAACTGATGCAGACTATTCTTGAGAACATAATCAGAAATGATCTTATTTGTTCTCTCTGTTGGATGGAAAGAATCCCAAAATACATACTTATTTGCATCTGAACATGTAAAGGGATTCAGTTGATCACACATGTATCCCATCTCAAACATTCCCGTCGAACAACATGCCACTGCTGCTACATCAAATCCTGTCATACATAAATTGCCACAATTTTTAAGAATATGTCGGTTTTCTTTCTTTATTTTAACAAAAAAACGAGCGAATATATAACAAGAAATACAGTAATATACGTGTTAAGAGACACGACCAACCGTGTCAAGAAATTTTTGCATGTTATTAATAATAGGTCTTTCTTCCATGATATCATATGTCGTACAAAATTAACTAAGAAAGCGATATCAAAGTGTTTGAGCTTCTGTAAAATTATTTTCTAGCCTTATAACTTGGAGGGATACAATTAATCTGAGGTGTATACTGTATGTGTTGACAAAGTTTTGGTTTTGAAAACTTACAAAATATTATATACATTAGATGTATATTTATTTTTCATTTAGGGCTGTCCTCGACTCAGATTTTAATGGATTTTAAATATTTATATGAATATAAATCTACCCAACTCAAGTTTTCATAGAATTCAATAAAATATTTGCTTGATCAAGCCAAATCCAAATTTACTGAGTCAAGATTTTGAGCATGTGTGGCTAAGCTTAAAACGTCTACATAAGGTAAATAAGTAAGTTTTAAATTAAATACTTTTTTGTGATACAAATTAAAAGTTAATTATTTAGACACTAATGCAAAAGATACATCCATAGAAAATATCATTTTACTTTAAAAAGTAAGAAAACATTAACATATATGTTTCGAAATAAAGACACTTTTAAATTTTACTTGTCAAACATATACTCTTAGTTTGTTGTTGTCAATGTTTTACTCAAAATTGTTGACAAAATAACAATCATTAGTACTTAAAAAGCATATAATAGAAAAAAAGTAATGCTATGCCATACCGTTGATTCTTAGCACTGGTTAGGTGGTAGTTGGGATACATTTTTTAATGCACTAGACAATTAATTAATGGTCAATTGCTATCTAGATCGGTACTAAACAAAAGAAAAAGAGTAAAGCTACCTAACAACACGGGTGCTTAGCACCTATTTAGGTGGCAGTTGAGATTCACTTTTTAATGTATTGGACAATAAACTAGGCCCCTGATTGAGCACATTAAAATGAAAATAATGTATTTTTTTGGGTGATATGATGGTAAATATGTAGTTGAAAAGGGAGGAAAAATTATTGATGTGATGTAAAATATTATTTTATTGAAGTATGTGTGGTTGAAAATGAGTAGAAAAATGAGAATGAAAATTAGAATGTGATTCAAACAGGGGCTAGAGGTTTATTGGATACGACTTTTAATTTTCCTTCCGCTTTTTGTAGAAAAGTTTTTGGAGAAAATTATTTTTATTTTTGTTAGAAAAATCTTTTTTAAAAGATCTTCATGTTCTGGAAGTGCTCAAGTTTCGTTGGATCAATTTTATCTAAAAACTCTTCTAATTGCAAGAAACACTTACATAAAATTAGTCGGATGGATCCAAAAATAATTTTGAATCTCAAAAGTCCTTTTTGACTTTTCAAAAATCATGTCAAATGAGACGTAATGGGAATAACTATCACCTATGCCGTACTATGCAAAAAAATAAAGCTAGGTAGTACTACATGCTAGGAGGCAGTTGGGATGCATTGAATAATTAATTAATGGGTCTGACTGGTGCTAAATTAAATTACTCAATACAAAATAAGTTAGAGAAAAACTTACCAAATGATGAAGGCTTCTTGATGATTTGCATGAAAACACTGTAAGGATTTGATAAAACTATTCTTATGCCAGGCATTTCTTTGTTCAACTTGTGCACTAAACCACTCAATTTCTCATTGAAATGCAGTGCCACTGTGTTGTATCCTTCATTGCATCCCTCTCCATATCCATTGAAGAAATTTGTTGTCCTCTCCAATGGCAGACACCCCATTGGAGGTAAACCTGTTAAGGACATTTTTCTAGCTCCTAAACCATATATTTCCTTTATAAAATTTTTCTGCAAGTCCTACGAGGAAAACCTGGTACTGATCCACACTGTACTGGGATTGTCTGTTTGGAAGTGTGTAATAGTTTTCTAGGAAGTCATTTGTTCCCATGCTAATCAAATACAAGGCCTCATTGATTATGAGCTTTGCCTTTTCTTCACCCGCATAGGCTTTGAGCTTTTTTTGATAGTCCTTGTAGTACTCCACTTCCTTCCAAACTGGTAAAACATTCTGCATTCAAACAGTAATAAATTTGAGATCGACTATGTTAATACCTCGATTCATATCCGTCTATGTTTCCGTAGCCAGGCAGTCGGTAAACGAGGTGTTACGGGAGTCTTAAGCCCGAGTGAACAAGAAGGTTGCGGTAGGTTGACAATAAAAGCAAAACTTAGTCAAATCTCGTGACATGAATTGATTACGACTTTAATATCTTGGTTTTGGACGGTGGGGACCCTCAAAGTTGGGGTTCAACCTTTTAATAGCTTGGTTTAAAATTCATACCAACCACCTACTGTCTCGTTTCTTCTTTACTCAGGCTTGAGATCGGCTATATGCGGGAAAAAAATAATTTTTATTACTAAAATAAGTAGCAAATAAAATGAAAACTGGAGACTTACAAGTACGCCAGAAGTTGAGTTATCAAAACCAGTACCAGCAGAAGCAAAGCAAACACCAGCAGCAAAATCTGAAATCTTATACATGGGATCTAAATAAGCAGGCACAAATGGCCTAAGACCAAATCCCTCAGAAATAAAATCCGGAGGAATACGGCCATTTGAGAATCTCCCTGTGGGTTTCCCACCAAAGAAATCTCGGCCATATGGCCTAAAATTGCTCTTCAACACAGTCGAAATCTGATTATTATTCCCAGCATCCACAGATGAATCTCCAAACACTATAATGGCTGGAACTTTTGCTGCACCAGTGATGATTAACATCAAAAACTGGGCCAAGAACAGCCATGGTGAGTACACACATTCCATCTGTTTGTCTTTCTTTTTTGTCTCAATATAAGCAAATTAAGTGAGCTTTTATACTGAACTTGACATGAGAGACTAACAAAGTGGAGCGGAAGGAGTTTGTTGGGGATCATTTAATGGCAAAGAAATCAGATTCATACATTAATTTTGTATGTTGGGTAGTCAAGAAAAGCTTTTATGATAGTAATTAATGAGGGTTGATATCAACCATTCAATTGGCGTCAGGTTACTTTGCGGGTCGGCGAGGCAATTTTCCGTGTGTCCCCAAATTCTTTTTTTTAGAAATCCCAAGTTCTTGATTCTTGAATGTATGTTTAAGTCTTGGGAGTCGTACATGTTCCAGTGTGGACTTGGCCTCTAGCTTTAAATAACGTGAAAGTTAAGAGTCGAGTCTTTTATTGTCACACGACTGAGCTTCTGAGTTCTTCAACCTTAAAAAACGATAACATAAATCTCCAACCTTATGTTCTCAATTGACAGAAATCATCAATCAAATTTTAAAAAAATAAGAAATCATTTTTTTTGTGGGTTAAAATGACTGTTATTTCCTTAGTTTGAATTAGATATAAAAGAAAAAAAAGGTTTAATAGACAAAAATCGTCTAAGTATCTAACAGAATATCAAGTAAGTAGAACATTGTTTTAAAAGTAAAAATATATAAATACCAATAATTTCTGAATTTGTATCTCTTTCAATTCCACCCCACCGGCCACCGCTAGGTTGATGGGGCCAAGTTCCCTTCTAGAAAGTTAAAAATTACTATAAGGTGCAGCGTACAAATTGGACCTCCAACATTTAAACCCATCCATTTTGGCCCTCACTTCGAGAACTTTCACATTAGGTCCTTCAGATTTTGAGAGTGTGCAAGTTTTCGTACTGCATCTTGGTCTATACATAATTACGTGAATAATGCATAAACTATTTATCCCATACGGGGAATATCCAAACTGCCGTACGAAAACTTGAAGTAGGGACCAAAATTAAAATTTTTGAAAGTTACAGGTGATCGCGATCACATGGATGATCTGTTTTCCGCGATCAGTTCGTGTTTGCTTACCATTCACTGTTGAGGGCCTTGGCGTGTTTGTCGGGGGATCGGCTGTGGTTTGCTTACCGCATCTCGTCCATAAATTTTTCTTTAATTGCTTTTATTTAAGTTTGGAGTGTTTTTTGAAGAACTTGGCATACCGAAAGCGGATTCTTGTTGCAAGAAACTCATCATTTTCTCTTTTTTCCGTTAAATTCAGTGATGTATTTCAATACCTTTTGTGTCTTTCTTCCTTTTTGATGTGTAACTAAATCAGTAGTTGGGACTAATTATGTAACCTACATTTGAACTTTTAATTTAAATTATCAAGATTTGCGGAGTTAATTGTTTTATGTATTGATTTTACTTCTTTTCTTAATATAATAGAATTACTTGAACTCAAGAAATGTAAACTGATTTGATTAGTGAATTCAACCAAGTAAAACTTTAGGCATTGAACTTGAGATTCGAGATTAAATGTGATAACTACGGTGGATTGTGAGTCTCGATGCTTAACCATCATATCTGATGTTTATTTTCCTAAACATTATGTTTAATCAAAACCTTGCCATCAATGTTTACTTCATTCAATAGGAGTTAAGAATAATTAAATTAATCATTAAATAGGCAGTCTTTTTCAAAACTATAATTAGAACTCTTTTAAGTCCATTTCACTACTTATTTAATTGACAATTGTGATGATCACATGCACCTACTACATGTGCGTGTGCGTGTGCGTGTGCGTGTGGACTGTTTAACCCCGTCTTTCTCCCCGAGTGGATGTAAGTAGCATTACTTTAATTATATAATACAACTTGCATAGGTAAATGACCGCTTTGGTCTACCTCTTAATCATCTATTGATGTAAACATTTATCTTCATTGCACCAAGCTCACTTTACTATCGAGGGCCTCACTCTTGCCATGAAAGGAAAAGTTAGCTAAAGAGGTGAGTATGGTAGTGTGTCTAGCTAGCTTGACAAAACCAGCAATTCAGTGACAACGTACTTCACACTCATAAAGGGCACGACCTGAGTCCACGTCTTGTCACTGCTTATATATAAAAAAAAATTGTAATCATTTCAAGTTTTTGACAAAAAAATAATTTCATCTTGCACTTGACGGGATGGGTTGATGGAAAAATTTAAATAAATAAATTTGTCCCTTCACTCATAGCTTCAATTTTACGATGAAACTACACAACAAGTTCATCAACAATTAGGAGAAGCTAGAGAAGCTCAATTCAGTATTGACAAGACAATTCACTATATCTGAGTTTTACTTAAATTAAGTTTTAGCAAATAACACAAAAGCCATTCAATGTTCTTTAATTGGCAATTAATGTATGCACATTTTGTTGGTGGTTAGGTGATTATGTGGACCTATAATTTGCATGTAGTTGGAAAGGCCATATAAACTTTTGCTAACTATAGAAATGAAGAAATTCATGAGTACACAAATATAGAGATCACTAAATGAGTGCCTCCAATTCAGGTGAAGTTTTCAATATCTAAGGCCACACAAGAGATCTGTCTTTTTCACACTTATTACTACTCTCTCTGGCAGTTGCAAGAAGACAGTGACTTAGGTAAAATAAATAAATATTTTTGGTTTTTTTAATTTACTGGATTTATTTGTCAAAAAAATAAATAAAATACTTGATTTAAACCAGATTTGAGGGAGAGGCATTAAGAAATTAGCAAAAGTAGTTCAAACATGATCTATCATACTGTTTAGTGATGACCAGTATCTTAGAGATCAGAACCCTAACCCCTTTTTGCCAAAACAATAATAAACATAATGCGCCTCTCATGGAGTGACCGAACTAGTGGAGTAGGTGAGCGTGAAAATATTTTGTCACGAGTTTGATTCCCTCTATCAATACATTCTCGGTCGAGTCTGTCGCACTAGACTTGTCTAGTGTGGTTAACCTGACTGGCGTGATTTGCAGGTATCAGCCCGAAAATTTATCAAGTGCGCATTCGAACGGTAGCGGCTGCGGATTCCCCTGTCATCAAAAAAATAAAATAATAATAATAAACATAATGCAATTAAAAAAATAAGTGCACACACAAATTTATTTTGGATCGTCCCTGATACCAAAATTGCACCAACTTGTCACTACTCACTATCTTAGAGAGGAAGGGTACAATTTTTTTCGTCTCACAGGAACACCAAAATAACCCGTCTCTTAAAATTTTTTAAGCAGTAGAATCTAATACATATATGTTAACCAATATATTAGAAAGAAAAGAGAAAAAACGTCACGTGAAGTGTGTATACATCAGAATATTAAGTTGATCCGTGATTTAAAGATAAGCGTACAATGCTAACCTTCACATAGTCCAATACAATATTGCATGTCAAAACATGACAGTAATGAGTGGAACAAAAATGAACACTGCTAGGCTTACGGAAACGAAATCTTACAGGGAAGACACAACACATGTGGGGCCCACTTTTTTTAAAAAAATAATATTAAATTCAGGTTGGGCCCACATCACTAGAACAACTTCTGTGAAATAAATAGTTCTGTACATATGGCTTTTTTCAACAAAAACTCCTGTTTCTCCATCAATATTTTTTGGACCACATGGTCCCTGGATAGACAGGGTGCGCAAGTGGCCCTGGACAAGTAGCGTTATCTATATTTTTTCTCTCTTTAATGAAAATATTAAAAGATAGGGAGCTGGCCTACACAAACTTAATTCATCTCCCAACCTTTTAAGTAGTAGAATCTAATACATATATGTTAACCAATATATCAGAAAGAAAAGAGAAAAAACGTCACCTGAAGTGTGTATGCATCAAAATATTAGTGTACAACGCTAAGCTTCACATAGTCCAATACAATATTGCATGTCAAACATGACGAGCCATGCTATAGATCCCGGGATTAAATCCCGAGAGCTAAACAGGGAGGCCCCCTATTGGAGGGGGGCTTGACAGTGGGACAAGTATCTTTTCTCAAACATGACAGTAATGAGTGGAACAAAAATTCCTATTTCTCTATCAATATTTTTTGGACCGCATGGTCCCTGGATAGACAGGGCGTCATTTGGTGCAGGTGGCCCTGGACAAGTAGGGTTATCTATATATTTTCTCTCTTTAATGAAAATATTAAAAGATAGGGAGTTGGCCTACACAAACTTAATTCATCTCCCAACCTTTTTCAGTTGGAGTGTGTGTGCATAGCAGTACTGCATTTTTCAGATGGAATAAACTATTTGTACACTTCGGACTTACCCTTTCCCTTACCCGACCCCACCTGCCCCCTCACATGAGGGGCAAAAATATTAAATTCAATGGAGTGGGACCCGACCTTCATGTGAGTGCTCGGGTGGGACAGAGTAAGGGAAATGGTAAACCAAAGTGTACATGTAGCATGATTGTTTTCAGATAATAGGTTAAGGCGCTACACTGCCTTAATTTCTGATTTCACAATGGAAATGCAAAAGAAAATCAGCAATCTCTGCTCCTTGTAAAGGTTAGTAGGCCAGATTGAAATTACTTCGCCAATCAGACAATATGATTTTCATGGAATATCTGCAACTTATGAAACAATGTAGAAAAATATTTTAAGATTAAAATATATTGTATTAACTCTTGGAATACATCAATGTACGCTATAAATCCCATATCGAACAATTATAAAAACATAAATCAACATATAAAGATTTATGATACTCCTCTTAATTAGGTTAAGACGTGACACCGCCATGACCCCCAGGCTAGCTGTCCCCTCACAAGGTCTGCAAGCCTGTCATGCACCAACACAATAACTTTGGTAGGATATTCCAACACAAGAGAACTTCTCTTTCCTTTCATTTCTTCTGCTGTGGCTTTTTTCTTTTCCTAATTGCTATGGTGCTAGAACACTCTTCCAAGGATGGTATATCCGTATTTAACAGGCATCTTGTTGTATGGACTCCGAAATTTCTTATACATTCAAAGACAGGTATCCAACAAGTCACGTGTCATTGTCTCGTTTTTTTATATATTTTCTAAACTACTGATACTCAAGGAATAAATTGTAGACTACACACAAGTAAGTATTCAACATGACATATGATATGTTCTATATCCCAAATTATCAAAATAAAGATATAATATATGAATTTTTAATTTATGTGTTTGTATCTTACTTTTTCAAAAAAATCACGTTTCGATGTGTTTGTGTTGTGTCATGTCCGTACTACTTAGCCTATTGTCATGTGCCATGATATTATCTTTATAATATTAGCCTTAAAGTTACTACCAACATTTGTTTTTACTACTTCACTAATTTGGGTTACACTTATTTTCATTTTGTCCTTTATTAATATATCTTCCATGTTTTAAATTAAATACTATTTGTGAATGATAATTGTATCATTACAATCCTAATTATACATATTCAATAAAATACACTCTTGAATTTTATCTTTCTCAATTTACTTATATTGTTTACTCTTTTTCTGACTTTTATATAACACATTATCAACACGAAATTTGAGCCAATTTAGTTATCAAATGATTCTTCCTTTGTATTCAAAGATAAACACAAATTCTATTCAAGTGACTTGCCAATAGATATTTTTTTGTTGTGTTTGTAAGGAAAAAAAAAAAAGTTGAGCAGACAACAAATTTATATATGTTATTCGATTTGGTTATATCTTTTGATTATACATTATAATCATAGCATACATATATTTTCTTGAATTAATTTTATTATTTCTTATCAATATTCTAGGAAAATATTGTATTATAACAACTATTCTAAAATAATAGTTTTTAATTTAATTTTATTATTATTATTATTTTGCTCCTATAGAAGCACAAGTTTAGACATTACATTATCTCGAAAAAAATATTAATTATTGTAAATGATAATTTAATATAAATTGATATTATAGAAGAATATCGTGTTTGTCATAAAGAACGACTTTATAAAAATCAATAGTTTTGAAAAATATGTTTTAATGCATTTGAAGAAACATAACTTTATGAACATTGTAAAAAATACGACATTGTTCCTGAAGAACATAATTCTAGTATAATAATATTCTACAAAAATCTATTTTATTGTGTTCTCGAAGAATTGCAGATTAAGCAATTAGAATTTGAGTAGTTATTCTCAATGTTTTGAAAATTTAATCGGATCGGGTGTTCAATAAGGAAAATCAAGAATCGGTCCGATTTGATTTAAAAACCCTTCAGTTTCAAAACCGTATAGGAACCAATCGGACCGACTAGTTTATATGAAAATCGTGACATGAAAATCGGTTAGTATGAACCATTGTTCAAAAAAGTGCGCCTAGACGCGAAACATGACTAAGTCGATTTAACTTGAGTTTAAGTGAGAATTAAGCATTTCTCGTTGACAGCTTAATGCGCGCCTAGACACTCGTTGACCGCTTAATTTTTTATTTTTATTTTTTATACTTTTCATCTTCATTAAATGTATATATATATATATATATATTTTTTTTTTGTAGATGAAGAAGAAGATATTGAATTAGAGTCTGATAAAGAGTTAGATAAGATTTAAACTATAAGCTATCTATGTTATGTAATTATGATTTTGAAACTTATCTTTTTTGTAGGAATTAAGTACATACAATATTTTATAATTTTAGATATTTGGTATATATTATATGAATTATTGAATGTTTTTATAATGATTAAAAATTTAAAAAAAAAACTTTTTTTACGCCTAAACTTCGTCTAGATTCGTAAAGTTTGAAACTTGACCTCCACGCCTAACTACGCATTACGCTTTTTAGAGCATTCGCGAAAAACAAAAACCTTTCAGAAACAGGGTTTTTTGTCTCGGGTCAAACTCGAGATAGGACCTGGGACAAAAAAGCCTGGCTATGTAGCAGGCTCTCGTGAAAAAACAATGACCCATATTTTCAGTTTCAATTCAATTCAAATTCATCGTCTCTCTCTCCTCTTCAGTGTGCCGCATTTATCAAAGGTATTTCTTCTAAATTTCTCTGCTTTGTTCTTGACTCCATGTTCTAAATCTCGTTCTTCCATTAACGGACTTCTAAAGCATGTTTGAATGCTTCTAAACAGGGCCGATTTTGGGTCGAGACAGATGAGGTTTGGGACTCGGGCCCAAAATTGAAGGGGGCCTCATTTTTTGCCCTTTTTTTTTCTTTTTTTTTTCCCAGCCCAAGTTCGAATTTCAAGGAAATTTTTTTCTGTGAAATAGCCCTGTTAAAAAATTGCATTTACGTTGATTTGGGGCCTGAGGCCTAATTTCTGGACTTCGCCTCAGGCCCCAACAAGCACAGAACCGGATTTGTTTCTAAACACCTTGATTTTCATTGTGTTATTCTTTTTTCAAAAAAAAAAAAAAAAAAAAAAAAAAAAAAAATCTTTTCCTCCAAGATTTCAATTAGTTTAGGGATAAGAATTATTTACTTTTCATATTTTGTCGTTTTTGAATAACAATTTTCATATTTGATTTGTGAAATTTTTTGGATTTTGTTTTTTTTTTCTTCTGTACACTTTTTTATTAATGTTTTAGAAATTGGACTTCTGTATAATTCTTATTATAAAATATCTTTATAATGGGATTTGTATTTGATTAGGAATATGTTTTCTTCTTCATTTCTTGATAATGGGATTGGTACTTGATTAGGGATAAGAATTATTTATGTTTTCTTCTTCATTGTGCCGTATCCAACAGCTCATATAATTGTTATTTAGATTCTGGGTTGTGCCATTGTGTAATCCAAAACTTATCCATCAATATAGGGACTTGAGTTTTGTTCCATTTATCCAAAACTTATTGCTTTGAAAATTTTGCTGGTAATTGTACCCAGTCCAACTATGGTGCTTCAAATTTCTTTTACTTAAGATGGACAACAATACTCAATCTTCGGAAAGGCAATCTATAGGTTCCACACCTTCTATTTGTGCAAAGGCTGATCCTACATGGGAACACTTCTCTTCAAGTCGTGATATTGACAGTAAAGTTCGTTACACGTCTTTATTGTAACAATAGCTTTAAAGGTAACGGAATTAATAGAATTAAATACCATCTTACTAGAATTAAAGGTCAAATATCTCAATGTAAGAAAGTTTGTTTTGATGTTTGATTTAAATTTCAAGGAATTCTTTAGGATATATCTCAAAAAGAAACAAGATGCTAAAGAGGCCCATGATTGTACTTTTTGTGGATAATTATATAGATTTAGAAATTGGAGGAGAGGAAATAGAAGAGGAAATTCAGAAAATACACGTGTCTTTAGAAAAACAAAGGCAAGAAAAAGGGAAGAGGAAAGCGAGTGAAGGTATTGAAACATATATTGCTCCAAGGACTACTCCTGGATCTCAACCTAGTATAAAGAGATTTTAGTTGGTAAACAAGCAATAAAGAGAGCTCATTTGGCTTGAGTTAGGTGGTTTTATGATGCTTGCATTCCATTTAATGTTTATGATGCTTGCATTCCATTTAATGCTTTGCAATCACCTTGCTTTCAACTTGCTACTGTTGCAATTGGTCCAGGATTTAAAGGACCATCTTATAATGACATTCATGTTAATTTGTCGAGAGATTGCAGGAAAGAATGTCAGTTACTTGTTGATACTTATCTAACCCAATGGATAAATAATGGATACACAATTATGGCCGATGGTTGGAGTGATCAAAGACAGAACTTTGAATAATTTTTTAGTATATTGCTCTTATGGAATTGTATTTGTAAAATCTTATGACGTGTAAGTTATAGTGAAAGATGCTCAAACATTGTGTAATTTATTTTTCCGAGATAGTTGAATGGGTTGGACCTCGTAATGTGGTTAATATGGTAACTAATAATGCAGTTAACTATGTGGCAGTTGGGAAATTATTGCAAACAAATATGATCACATTTTTTGGTCTCCTTGTGCTGCACATTGTTTGAATCTTATTTTTTAAAGATATTAATAGTATGCCTATTGTACATTCCCTTGCATTACATGATTCGAAGATTACAATATGTGTATAATCACACAATTTTAATTTTTGTTTTGGTTGAGAAAAATACTTGAGTGGAGGGAAATAGTACTACTACATCTAGTTGTGAATCGTTTCACTACCACTTTTATCACAAACGGGCAAATTATTTAAGATCACAAACAAGCAAGCACTGCAAAGTTTGGCAACAAGTAGGCATTTTACAAGTCATAGGCTTTAAAAAAAGCGCAAATGAGAGACTTGTAAGTTCTATAATTTAAAGAGAGATGGGATAAACATTTTTGCCTTTACATGCATCAGCTTATTTTCTTAATTTTGCTTGCATTTATGAATAAGGATTTTGTAGGCCTATTCAATTTGCTTCAAATAAAAAATATTTGTGTTGATGAGACAAAAGCAATGACAGAGATAAGAATGTATCGAGAACGGGAAAGAAGTTTTGGAAGGCAATCTGTTTGTAATGCTAGAAAATCATTTCAACCTGGCAAGCATTTGAATTTAGTTATTTATTGTTTATTTTTACTTATTTAATATAGTTCTTTGTGCTTCAAATTAACTTTTGTAAAATATGTAGACGAATGGTGGAAATTGTGTGGATCTAGTGCTAAATTAATCATATTTAAATTATTATTTAATGTAGGATTATATTAGGCACTAAATGTAAAAAAATAATATTTTCAACTATATTAATTACATTTCTTCAACCAAAAAGAAGAAAAATGAATAATATATTTGAGGGAAAATGATAATTGCCTCTACAAGTCCCTACCCCCTAAGACAGTCGTATCATGGCCATAGATACGGACGTCCTGGTCAACACAATTGACGTCCAAGATCTTCTCTCCTCAACGGACCTCCTCAATTCGCCGTCATCCCCTCAGTCGGCGCCGGATCTCCGGCTATCATTACCCGCCTTGATTCTCACAGTCAAAATCAAATCCTCCTCGCTCTTCTCGCAATGCTCTGACGTCGTTTCTGTTGTGACTTAAGTTTTAAATTTTCAAAAAATTTAAAATTGATTTTGATTTTTAGTTTTCCTTTATTTTAACATTCAGGTTTAATAGAAAATTAAAAGTCATAATTATATATTCTAACTTACACTTTAATTGAATTTATTTTCATTAGTGTGGGGGTAACCTGTGTCATACTCGAAGTTCAGGGTTCTCAACAACCTAGCCTCCGTTTGGGAAGAATTTATAAATAGTTCAATTTATAAATAAATAAAAATAAGTGGTGGATAAATGAATAGTACTTGTAGGTCTATTGGTGTGTGATTAAAATGAAGTTTAACCATTTATAAGTGATTTATAAATTTTATACTATTCCTGCGAAAGTTGCGTAAAACTGACACGTATCATTTTTCGTCATATTTTGCTCTCTTAAAGTAGTTGATTATCTAAATTTGTTAGTGACCGTTACTCTATTTCTCCGTGCTTCCATTGAATTTTACCAAGTGTATTTTATTGACATGAACCCCACGTTGTGAGAGGGGCTGCGAGTCATGTTGTGCTAGTGGCATGGTCCGCTTCCATTAGAACTTCTGGATATGCCTTTAGTTTTTAGGTCCTATGCCAGTACTTCTCTAATCCGTACGTTCTACAGTGTACTAACTGCTCCCCACCAAAGATTTACTCATACAGTAGAGAGGTGTGCAAATTTGTTGAGTGTTTTCAAAATTCTTAGGATTGTGCTCTGTTTGGCACAAAATCATAATGACTATGAAAGAGGTTAGTTTTTCGAGTTTCTAGTTTCACTTGTACAGAGGAACATGTTACGTGTAAAATTGTGCCCTTTTTGGCCCATGTGTATTAACGTTGGCATATGATGGAGTTTATGACCTGTGTAGCTTTATCTCATTGTGATGTTATCTATCAAACGACTGTCTACGTGTACATAATGATTTATATACACACGATATTGTGAGATATGAGTGAACCAGAATTTCTTCAAAAAAAAAAAAATCTCGACTTTTTGTTGACACCTCATTTATATATGTAAATTATTATATAACTCCTTATATATAAGTAACATTATTCATCTATCAAATTATCACACCTTCATGTTAATCATCAATCATGTTTGGTGTGCACATTGTTTGATATCATGGTTTACACTTCGCAATTTAAAAATAAAACAGGAGTCAATCACATTTTTACAACTCATCAAATGTCAACAACAATGTAAGCCTAGAACATACAAATGGCAAAATCCGTTTATCATAGAGTCCACATTATGAGTTATATATATATATATTATCGGTAAATGTGAATCATATAAATCAAAATCATATACAAATACATCGACATTCCAGGACAATAAAACAAAGTCAAGTGCGTACAAGACAAGGATCAAGACCAATGTGAAATTTAGGCCCCGTTTGATTCTCATTTTTTGTAGAATGAGAATGAAAAATATAGTCGTTATGGGATCCATACAAGATATGAAAAAAAAAAAATGGCGGTTGGAATGATCATATTTTTCATTTTTATGAAAAAAAAAATGGGAACCAAACGACACTTTAATCAACTCCCTTCAAATTTTCTTTTACAATTCCGAATATTCTCCTCTTTCTTAGGCTCCGAGTTTTTTTGGGGTTGTCCGGTCGTGAATTGAAAATGTTCATCCCAGTGCCTCACAAAAAGGCAATGGATTACACGACTATCTGCCAATTATCTGTTTGTCCAGTGTTCATAATTTTGAAATGCAACGTGTTTATGAGGCTTGAACCTTTCATTGAAAGAGTTTTAAACTGCGTTTCCGAAATGAAGCAAGAAGAGAAGATCGGTAGAGAGGAGAGTAACTAAATGAACTGAAGTGTGACAAATAAATGGCCGCTAGGATCGTTATTTCTTCAAGGGACACATTGGATCATAATCAAAATGTCAGTAATGTTCAGGCAATACATCTACTCGTTCACCAGAACTTTTTAAAAATCAATTCTAATTCTCTAAATTAGTATATGAACTACAGTTCATTCTTGCTGCCAGTGTCATCCCCCATAAGTTCTTCAAGCGAGAACTCATCTTCTTCAATGATTTGTCCGTCTTTACCATCCCAGGCTTCAGTCTTCGTAATCACAGGGGTGCCTCCCATAGGCAGATTACCTTTTCCACCGAGTCCAGCTTCTTTCACAAATTCTCTGAGAAAACATATGGAATATGGCCGTGCTTATATGATCTCAATTTAATCTGACAATACAAAGAGAAAAAGGACTTACATTATCTGATCGCGCTCAAATGCACTCTTAAGTGGAGCATATAACTTTTTCTTCAGATTTAGTGCTACCAAAGCAGGATAACCGTAGCCACCAACTCCAAGATGCTTCTCAAGATCTGGCTGATTGCCTGCAGCCGCCCAGACATAACTGCACATTTGTAAAACCGAAGTCTTAGCTCCAACTTCCAGTTCTCTTCACTTTTTAATATTTTTGATTGGTTTGGAGGGGGTAGGGATGGGGGTGATTTGACTTCAGTAGAGAAGGGAAGCTACAAGAGGGAGGGATAGACTAAAATTTACTTGACCTCTAGTAATTGCCAAGAATCTAGTTGATTTAAATCTCTCAGTATATCTAGCAGTCTTTAGAACGCTAGCAGTCTTTAGAACGAAACAGCCAAGGTGGATACATGTTGCCGACCCAAATTGGGAACTAGGCTTAGTACCACGTTTATTTTCTTCTTATTTTGTGGGTGGGAATGGTGGGCTACGGGGTTGTGAAGTTAAGCATTTCGTGCTTTTAGGGATATTGTTAAGTTCAAGTGATGAACTAGTATCTTAACCTGTAAGGGCTCCTCTTGAATTTCTCTGCAACTGATAACAGAAGTTCGAGGTACTTATTCCTGCCCTCTGCCTTGGAGTCCAAAATGTCAGGAAGGAAGGCAACAAAACAGATGACTGCTGAACCGCACTTTTCTTCCAAAATATCCTACAAGAACAGTGTTGCAAGTTTTGTACTGACAACTCATGTTGGATAGAAATGAGTTGGATAGAAAAGAAGCTTTTTCCCCTTTCATTAATTAGGGTTGGGGGTAGATCTTACAGGGCTAGTCAACTCAGTCACTTCAGGTGGGGAAACATTTGTTTCCAGCTGCTCCAAGGCAAACGACTCAATAGCGGAGGCTGATCTTGCACCTTCGTATGGGAATGGGTGGTCTTTGTCAGAACCAAAAACCAAGATCGTTGGAAATCCTTGCACATTAAACCTGCTCATTAAAGACTGACAACTTGAAATTGTTAGAAACGTGAGCTTAACAAGGAACCATCAGAATAAATTAAATATCCAGCTAATGATCCAGCTCACCCAGATTTTTACAGCTATCAGCATGTTTGTTAGTATGTCAATAATTTATGATAAAAATATGCATTTTCAGTATTTAATAAACTCCAATTCCAGCTCGGGCATTATAACTATGACCTGATCTGGAGACCACGTGAAGACAATCATGCTCCCATTAATATCTCTGCTTCTCTCCATGAAGGATTCTTTTTTGGTTCGAACAGGTGGGGGTAGGATGGTGGGCCTTTTTTATATTTTCCCCACGAAATTTTTAGGATATCAGATATTTTATGTTTCTCAATATATCAGAAAACACCCACAGTTATGTAAAAATATTAATGATGAATCTCCATGGAGATATCAACGATTTCATTAAAAAACAATATTTCATATCATATGTTGTATTATATTAGAGCTAAAGAAACATCATATGAGCATCAAATTTCACTAGTGAGCGTTCCAACTAATATGCTTAAAAGGACCTTATTTATAGGGACATTAATGGTAAAATATCTGTATAAATTTGTAACGAGTACAATAACCAAGTCAAATGAAAACTTCAGCAATGATGGGATCCAATATTCTACTAGGCAAGAAAATACAGAAATCATATTTCGTACTCAAATGATTTTCATGTGGTAAGAAGGGATGTGAACTCAAAAGGAAATGACTACTAGGAAAACTTTCGAGACTTATTGAAAATCATGAAGGAAGTAGAAGCAAAATCATTTGTAATTATCATTTTTCTTTTCTCGTTTTCATTTTTCCCTCACAAAGAAATATAGTGAAGGGTTGTAAACATTTTTATTCCTTCTCATGAGTTATTCAAATTACTATCTCATGTGCACTTTTAAACGTTGCCTCTTGCATATATTATGCATCTCTGTTGAGATAAAAGTACATAAAAATACAGTAATTGCACGTCATTGAATGTCTGACAAATTGTCACAAAAATTCCAAACAATTCTATCATATGATATCTCCATCGGTACATCTCAATATCTTTATATTCGACAACCTTTGATATGATATTCAATATCAATATTTTAACTGATCGGGTAATAAGGGCTAAATGAGATTTGGTCTGAACAGTAACCTACTATAGCTTGCACAAAATGCTCAAAATTGGATGCAGTTCACAACTAAAGTTCATGTACCTAAGCAAGAAAGAATCATTTCCTATCTTAGCTAGACATCATGTGTGCTCTATCTGTCTTCAGTGTTTTGATTTACATGTCCACATGAAGATTAAATGATAGTAAGTGCATCACGAATATCTTGTGTCATGTGGAGATCTCTCTCTTAGATATATTTGGCCACTGAAATTCATTCCCACCGAAAAACCCACAACTTTGTGCTTTCACTGTTTGACCAGTAAGTACAAGGATACTTGCTGCACTATTAAGAAGGCTAGCAAATAAAACTGGTTCAAGTAAAAGAAATATAAAACACATTTGCCTTTTCTCCAAAATTTTGTACAATTCAAAAACGTCCTGAATTTGAAAATTAAGATACCTTACATTTAATTTCAAGTGTCTGAGAATCATATATCAGCCTTAAATCATTATTAGTTCAATGGCATCAGTTTGTATTTTTTTAAAAAGGCTGATGTGCTTTCTAATTTGAACTTCGTGAAGGGATATTAAACTAGTTGGAAATTTTACGTTCAACATGGAAAAAAAAAGCAAAGCCTATCATCCCACCATTTTAGAGAAATGCATATAAAAGAAGTCAGCTTAGCATTTAGCCAGGACCAAATATATTAAATATGGCATAGAAACAATTTAATTTATAACAATATCAGAAGTAAATATTAGATTCTGAAACTTACTTTTTCTGCATCACAGTCTACTTGACCCAACTTCACCTTGCCCTTGAGATTATTAGCTGCCTTCTTCCACTCGGGAGCAAGCTTCTTGCAGTGTCCACACCTTGAAAAGAGCCACAGATATTAGAACCCAAAGTTATTAAACAAATACTCAAGTTATGGAGAAGAATACTTAACTAAAGAAAAAGGAGAATACAGAATTTCTGAAGTAACATGCAAACATACTAATTCTGGTCAACCACCAAAAAGTACACAATTTAATTTTAGATCATTTTGACAAAAAAAGAGGTATATATTCAACATGGAAAATTGACCAACCAACATGTAATGATCTGGCTTCTATGCCAAAACCGTTAACTTACTACTGTCCACTGTGGGAGAGCCTGAACTCTCACGGATTCTATAGCGTCCCTAGGATTCGAACCCATGACCTTTTTTCCTATAAGAGACTTAAGTTGAATTCTAGTTTGATAAAATAATAAAAGCATAATAAACTGCAAGTTACACGTGTCCAAGTGGGGTGAGAAAAATTATTTGATCTTGGTGGTTTTGATAACCGTTGGATGGTTTAATAGTAACTATGAAAACATTAAGCATAAAAAAAAAATTGAAGCAAGAACCTAAGGCCTCCCCACATTCTGAAACAACATCAACAACCATAATCGCCCCCCCCCCCCCCCCCCCCCCCCCCCCCACCCACCTCCCATCCGCCAAATTCAAAATACAAATTTCACAATACCTCCTTCTATTTTCTTCGTCTGTCAAATTTATTCATTTTTGTACTATTGAGTGTTTGAGAGCTCTAGGTCAAGTTTAAAGCCTAAAATCTTCGCACTGGAGATAAATATTAGAAGTAAATATAGATAACAGTATGGGATCCAACTAACTCTGCCTATTTCATAGCGGTCCCTAGCCCCAGTAAAGGAGGGTAGTAGGAGGTTGACACTAGCATAAAACTTTCTCAAATCTTATGATATAATCCTAATACACAATCCAAATTGTGAGTTTGATGTTGTTATACATCTAAAGGCTTGTTTGGCATAGATTTTTCTAAAATCATTTTTCTCCAAAATCATTTTCAAGCTCTGTTTGAACCCCATTTGGGGGGGGGGGGGGGGGAATATTTTTGTAATAGTGATTTTTTTTTTAAAGAATATGTTGTTAAAAGTAGGGAAAAATTTTGCATTTGCCTGTAAAATTATTTTATTGGAAGGATGTGTAGTTTAAAATGAGTTTTTTGATGTAGAACTCAAACAGGGGCTTAACTACACATTCTACGGTATCCACAACTATTCCCCACTTTCCACTCCAAAAAAATCATTTTTCACTTGAGAAAATCTGTGCCAACCAAGCTTTAGATTTCTTTCTTGTTTTTCTTTTTTTCTTTTTTCCCCCCTATTCTTGTCCCTCTGGATTGCAACATGCAAAAAAAAAAAACCAAACCCAAACAAGACTCAGCTTGTTTTAGCTTGGTTCAATTGCAGCCCTATGTGAACTCTTATCTATTTTTAACTATGTCATTATAGTGATCTCATGATTTAAATGCATGTCCAAATAATGCACAGAATTACTACCATCATACACCAGATGCATGTTGACTTTGGTTGTGATGATTTAAGAAGAAAAAAATTGTAATCACAATATACTTAGCTTTGACGCTATTCAAAGAGAGCAATTACGGACAGTAGGTAAATTTCATCCAGATTGAAAGGGTTAAAAGTATAGGATGGACAGAATAAGAATTCAAGTAGGCAACTTACCAAGGTGCAAAGAATTCTACAACCCAAATATCTTTGCTTTTAATTACTGATTCATCAAAATTACTCGAGTTCAATTCTATTGAAGCACTAGGTTCTGACTTCCCACTCGATCCACCTGTTGCCTTCCCGTTCAAACGGTCCTTCAAAAGTGCTTTAATCTGTAATAAAAAGAGACAATCTTAAACCATGGTATAAAAGGGCTTAATTAAGTACTGCGGCATTTTAACTGTTTGCTGAGGCATAAGCTTCAAGACAAGCCAATAACATATTTCAAAAGAATATAAAATTAAAAAATATATATGTGTTCATGATAAACCAATAAATCATATTTAAAAATCCATAATAAAATAACTTAACAAAATTATAATTCTAACTTGCAACAAATCTAAAATAGATCAATGAAATAGCAAATAATATCAAATTATTAATCACAAACAACTTTGTAATTACTAAGATAAATAGAAACAATCTAGAAATCTTTTATAACGTCACTATTCATATAACCTTTAAAAGAATCATCATCATCATGTTTCTCGTCACTATTAATTTTTATTCTTTTCCCCCTCCACTAGGAATCGTGTATTCTCTTTCACATTCCCTTTTCATGTAAAGGCAGAAGAAGAGAAAAAAAAAAACAAAAACCATAGAACAGTACAGATTATGAAGAAATACCCAAAAGGCCAAGGCCAATAATAAAATCGATGGAAAATGCAAGACAAACACATGGACTCCTTAGTCCCCTTGAAGCTTAGTCTTGAGGCATAAGCCTTAGTAAATTGATGCAAAAGCATCATAAATTGCACTCAAGGAGTAAGCGCTAAGGCAATTTATGAAAGCTCTACGTGAGACGATATTTGAGGCAGAAGCCTCAAATAGCTCTTTTTAAACAATGTCTTAAAAAAATTTCTGCCCTGGTTCACACTGATGACTGGCTGGCATGAGCAGAAATGATGTACGTTGTCAGCCACAGCTTAATGCATATACAAGTTTGATATTACTTGACTTATGGATCCTCAACCACAATACAATAGTTCACAACATAAAATTGCATTTAAGAAAATGATACATTATGCAAGTAAGACACACAATTCTACATCAGTAAGTCAAAGGTTCCTATTTTAACTATGTACAAAACCTGTCACTTCCATTTGGATTGTTTTTAACTTTTTTCCATAAATAGTAAACATTAGTTGGTGATAGCTTCAGATAAAAAACACAGCTAAAAAACATAGAGAATTCACCTTTTCTATGTGCAGTAAATCAATGTGGTTATTTTACATACAAAAGGAGCAAATAAATCCAGAAAAAAGTTACTAATAGATTTCCCAGAAATAAAAAGAAATAATTTTGACCTGTTGCTGTGCGAACTCAACTATAGGCTTGACTTCCCTAGCACCTTGGTAATCTACTGGAGGCTTCCCAGGTGCAAAGACCTTAATGGTAGGAAAACCTTTAATTCCATATTCCTGAAGAAAATAAGGACAAAGGATAAATAACACACATACATCAGCCTTGCATAAATTGCATGGTTGTTTCTCATAGTTATATAAACTGGCCATCAATGTGAAATAAACAAACACATCATGACATCACTTCCAATTTATAACAAGTTCCAGAAGCTATAAAAAAAACTGTACTTTTAAATTCTTTTCAAAAGAAAACATAGCTAACATATCTATAGCAAATTAGCAATTGAGTTGAAAAGTCATGAAATATTATGTAGCTTGCTCGGCCAGAAATGCAAATATGGAGACGTAATGAGAGTATTCCATCTACCACCTAATCCCAAGACATGATTTAATAACATGATATCAAATATTCCAAACATAATTATAAAATTTGACCCATAGTATGCATGTATATAAAGTTTCACTTCACTCTTCTATAGAAATTCTATACTTTGCTCCCTCAGTTTTATTTCTTCCAAAAGATCCCCTACCGTGCTTCTTGTGAATTTTAATTATTATTTATAGAGTTGAACAAACTTTCGATAAAATAAAATTGTAGTAACCAGAAAGAAAAAATAAATAAATAAATAAATAAATAAATAAATATATATATATATATATATATATATATATTAATTCTTGAATATATCCTGATGAGCTACTAGATAGAAAATTCCTCAATGAAACCTGAGCGAGTGACTGGTGAGCATCAGCATCAAGAGCTGCCACAGTAGCGACACCTTTCAAGACATTGGCTGCCTTCTCCCATGTAGGTGTCAATGCTTTACAATGACCGCACCATGGTGCAAAGAACTCAACTAAAACAACACCATTCGAATTCAGGACCTGCAACAAAGCGTTTAAGAAAATTGCCTTTCAGCCCATAAGCAACATCTAGGCTACAAATTGGAACTCCATCTGATACATACAACAATAAACCAAAATGGTAGCAATTTTCAAAGAGTTGTGAAATGTAAAATTAAGAAAGGATAATCATAGATTCTGAATGTAACCAAAATTAAAATGTAATTGAAATAATGAAGATACCTATATCAAAATTAAAGCTCGGAAAACTACTCATTCTAGTTGTTTATATTAAGTATGCCTATATTGTCAAAACCGGACCGACTGGTACAACCGGGAAAACTGAGATCCGGCCAAAGAACCTTTCCTGTCAGTACTTAAAACCTGCGTAATTATGAACCAGGAAAAAGTTTGCTAATGAACCGTTTCAACCGCCAAAACCAGCAGTTTGGCCGATTGAAACTAGAAACAAGATTTAAACTAGTGTCCAACCTTTTATAGTTTGCTTCCTTAACATTTTTCACTAGTGCAGTCGATGTGGGACAAGAAGGTGGAACCACCTGCTCTAAACATGTTATATTGTATTACACTACTACGTTAAAAAATAATGTGCTGGTATTATATAAAAATATGTAGAAAAAATCCAAAGCACAAATAAATAATTTCTTGAACTTAATTTCTTTTTATATTTCAATTTACTCTATCTGTCTCATTTAATTTTGTTTTAATAACACACTAAGCTAGTGTTTGATTCCCATTAATTTTTCATTCCATTACATTTCATTCTTCTCTCTCCTATTTTCAACCACACAATCTTCTATAAAATAATATTATATGTAAATCGAAAACTTTTTCTTCTATTACAACCACTCATTTTTTTAAAAACACTATTCCATACATTTTCATTTCTCCAAAATGGGGGCCAAACAAAGGCTAAATTGCTATGTAAATATTTAAGTGATTCATTATTTTTTGAATCTTTTGATATATTTGTTTTCTCATTTTCTATTGACATTAGAAAAGAACATAATGAAAATTAAATTAAAGCCAATAAATATTAATTAATTTGAAAATCATATTTTTTTACAAATTTTTGTCATATATTCATTTATTTTTACAACCTAGGTTCACCCGGTTAGACCCTTTTTTTCAGGTCAACGCCAGGGCAGGTTTCGAATTACCAATAATATGGCAATTAACAAAATATCTTAACCATTATGCTTGTGGAATGGATTAGTAGCTTTAATTTGGAGTTTCTAATTACCACTTACATTCAAAGAGATTCTTTTACAAATTATTACAATTCCAGGGCTTATTTGAAACCACCAAACGAAACATTTTAATTTTATTCACTTACAATACAAATAAAAATTCATAATTCAACAGCAACAAACAGGACAAAACCATAAATAAAGCTATATCAGTTAACACGAGCTGAATTCAAAATTTATCCAAGAAACCGAATCAAAGAAGACAATCCACTCAAAACATATACAAATGGATACATATCATACATGCCTACCAGAATCTTATGAAACTCATTATCAGAAATGTAAAAAATAATGACTGATCAAATCTTACTACTACACAAAAAGATCAAATGCTTCTCATTATATAAAACACATTACGCGTAAGTTTCTTAAAAATCTAAAAAATTGCATATCTAATATACTCCAAATCACGTACCTTGGACTTGAAGTTGGAGGGATTTAACTGAACAACTGGGGATGATGGTCCATACAACGCATTAACGCTTGCACTCAACTCTATAATTATCAGTAAAACCAATAGTAATGGAAACAATAAAGATCTATGCATTTCCCACAAAATTCAATTACAAAAAGGTTCTTTTTTGGTGAGTGGATTTTGGATTTAGGTTCAAGGGTTGAAGGGCGAGTCTGTTTTAATGTTGGAAGCGTCCCTCGCTCTATGGCGTGCTCGCTGATCGCTACTTGCCTACGTGTGGTTACCAATTAGAATTCTACACGTCATCTTGATGTTATATTAATATAATAATTAAGCCCGAGCTCCATTATTTGCAACCAAAAAAAAAAAAAAAAAAAAGATTTTTGAAAGTAGTGTGTGATTAAAAAAGAGAATTTTTTTACGTGTAATATTATTTGATTGAAAGAATTTATAATTTATAGAAAGAAAGAAAAATGAATTAAAATTTAATGGGCTCAAGCATGAGCTAAATAATAACGTTTAATTAAAAATTTAATCTATTTTTAATTGATTAAAAATTAAATAAAAAAATGAGTGTTAAATGTGTGATTGAATATAAATTTTAAAAAAATTGAAACCAAACAAGGGCTAAATGCCTAAATTCGACTGTACTAACTCATTAAAAAGTCAATAGTTAAAAAGAGTAACTAGTACAAAACGTCTATACCTTTAAAGTGTACTGTGAAAAACGTTCATACGTTTCATTTTTTTGCATTTATATTTCTACCTTCAACATTTCTTGCGTTGAACGTCATTTTCAACCATTTTTTCAATAAAAAAGACGATTTTACCCTACTATTCAAATTAGAAAAAGAAGAAAAAAAAAAAGAATAAATTTCAATCCTACTCCTAAACTTTTAAAAAAGTGTAAATGAGTCCAAATAAATTAGTAAAAGACTTAATAGCATAAAATATCTCTACGTTTGGCATGTAGTGCAAAACGTTCATACGTTTCAAATTGATGAAAATGACATTTTCCACAATGAAACGTAGAAATATGGATGGAAAAAATGCAAAAATTTGAAACGTATGGACTTTTTGCATACTATAGGCTAAACGTATGAATATTTTGCACACTACAGACTTAACGTGGGGGCATTTTATGCTATTAAGCCTCATTAAAATATTAAAAATAACAAAAAAAAAAAAAAAAACTCTTTCTCTATTGACTTCTTCTTCAAATAGGGCCGCTGCCTTAGAAGCCAAAAAACTCTGTCAATCACCGCTCAAATCATCGGATCTCCATACCACCGAAAAGCTCCCACTCCCTTTTACACATACCACCCAACATCCAGCCTTCACTGGAAAGCCTTCACTCCCCTCTACACATACCACCCAATATCCAACCTTCATGCTAACAGATTTGGAGGATCGACGATTTGAACGGTGATTGGGGGAGTTTTTTTTACTTCTAAGGTGACTGCCCAATTTGGAGAAGAAGATAAGAGAGAATTTTTTTTGTCATTTTTAATATTTTAATAAGGTTTAATAGCACAAAATATCCCTACATTTAGTCTGTAGTACGCAAATGTCCCTACGTTTGGAACGTAGAGACGTTTTGTGCTATTAAGAGGGTGTTTGGTGGGGATTAAAATCAAATTTTTAATAGATTGTGATAGAAATTTTTAAAATGTGTGGTTAAAAAATTGTGGAACCCAATAAATATGTGGTTGATATTGATTATTTGACTTTGACTTAAATTAAAATCAGATTTTAATATGAAACAAACATGCCCCCAAGTCTTTTACTAATTTATTTGGAATCACTTGCACTTTTTAAAAAATTTAGGAGTAAGATTGAAATTTATTCTTTATTATTCTTTTTATTTGAATAGATGGGTAAAATTGTCATTTTATTGAAAAATAGATGAAAATGACGTTCAGCGCAAGAAATGTTGAAGGTAAGGATATAAATGTCAAAAAATAAAACGCATGAATGTTTTCCATAATACACTTCAAAGGTAGGGACATTTTGTGCTAATTACCCAATTAAAAACTATAATAAAAATAGAAAGATTGAGGTGAATCTACCATTTTTCCTTATTTATTTGAATAAAGTTATGTGTACACAATCCCTTACATAATGCCCTACACCCCCCTCACATGGAGGGAGGCCCACATATAATAAAATATTTGTGGACCCCCCTCCATGTGAAGAGGGTGTAGGGTATTTTGTAGGGGATTGTGCGTACATGTAGTTTAGTCCTTAAATGAAATACACTATGACAGTAAATATAAATATAAATATTTATTTAAATTTGATATATTTTTTCTGTAATGGTATCAAGTCTAGCAATTTGTCTTGTATTAAGAGTTATTTTTGTTAATAAAATGTTTAGTTGAGATGCATAAACTGCGATATTTTAAGAGTACCAAATTATTCCTTCACAAAAGACCACAAGTTATAGTCTTAAAACACGAGCAATCAAATTTCCCAATACAAAAGATTGCGTATACTAACATGGGATTTGCAGTAAACATATTTCACAACTATATAACATAGGCATTTCGTCATTATCAACAAGAAGATAAATTAACCACCACCGCCAGAGCCGTATTTCTTGCCAAAAACAATGACCTGTAATTTGTCGTAGCCAGCAAGTACACCGGCCCCAGCAACAGCACGCAAAATGTTGGCTCCAGCACCCTTGAAGAGTGATTTAGTCCCTTCGTTCTTGATGATCTGTGAAAATGCATCCATGGAGCTCTTATATTTGACAGACTCTCCCGAGGTCATCATCATTCTTCTACGCACAGTATCAATTGGGTAAGAGGCCAACCCGGCACCAATTGTGATACCCCATCCCAGCAAGAAACTGGCAAAGAAGTTATCCTGTCGTTAACAAAATACAGTAACACTATGTTAGTAACCTGCAAACTGGCAACTTTGGTAGGGAACTTACTAATGCAGCAGGCGAACATAAATGTGTAGAGGGTGTTTGAACCACATTATTTTGATAAGAATGCATTCTTGAATAGTGTATTGATGGGAAATATGTGGTTAAAAAATAAAGAAAAGTTTTGCATTTGCGTGTAATATTATTTTATTGAAGAATATGTGGCTGAAATGATGTCAAATCACTGTTTAAGAATGTATTTTTTTGAAATAACGTGGCTCATACAGGCCTGTAATATACTCATCAAACCGAGGAAAAAGAACATGCCAAAGCACATAAAATTGGATCATCATGCAGGTCAAATATCATCGTGGCAACACAGCAGAAGTTTACACGGAGAGAACAGAAATTTGGCCAAGTTGCAAGGCCAACTTTCATTCCAACATCCCAAAGTCATAAAAAAAGGTGGAAGAAAAGGCAAAGCATCTTATGGATGAAATAAAGTGGCAAATATGGGTTGATGGCGTATAAGATAACTGGAGGTTTAGAATCAAGAGTTCAAAGTTCAGAAATCTACTGACCTGCAGTGAACCAACCAGAACTACAGGTTTCAACGAATCATACATTCCAAAGTAGAGCCCACGGTAGACAATGATTCCAACACATGAGATATTAAATCCACGGTAAAGCCCAGCAAGACCATCAGATTTGAGAGTTTTCTTGTAAACATCAATCAAACCGTTAAACTGCCTTTCACCACCCTTTTTGGCAGCCTTAGCATCATTTGCCAACCGTGTTCTAGCATAATCAAGAGAGTATACAAACAGTAGAGACGAGGCACCAGCAGCACCACCTGATGCCAAGTTTCCTGCAAACCATTTCCAGTAGCCATCCCTGTCTTTCTTGAAGTTAAAAAGCCTCTTGAAGTAGTCTTTGAAAGCAAAGTTTAAGGCCTGAAAGCATTTGTATTAATTTCAAATGTCAATGAAATGAAAAGCTATTGAGCTAGAGAACTATTACCATCTTTTAAGCCATGCTTTAATTTCAATAATATCTTATCACGATAGCACAAGAACCGGAACAACTTTATTGGATAGAAATAGTTTATATGTTTTAATAAAACACGGATAACCAAACATAATAAAACTGGTCCAGTAAGCATTTGCATGATGAATTTAAACGCACACATTCCCTTGGCGATTAGACTATATCTTGCATGATATATAATTATCAAAGGGGAAAAAGAAAAAAAAACAATGGAGAGGGTAAGGAATGGATAAGATTGTTTATTGACCTGGGTGGGGAAGTATCTGATAACATTTGCAGTGTTGCCTCTCCAGAGAGCAAGTATTCCTTCATCCTTTATTGTTCGGGAAAAACAGTCACCAATCCCTTTGTATGGTTCAGACAACCGACCACTTTTGATCATTTCATCCTGATTCTGAATCAAGAGCTTAACCCTCTCTATTGGAGCAGCAGCTGTCTTGGAGACAGCAGCAGAAACCCCTCCCATGAGGAAATCCAACATAAAGCCGGAAAAGCCTTTCTCCTTTTCAATTGGAGCATGAATCATAAAAGAAGATATTGGTGATACGGTTCCCAGCCCAGTTACTTGGTATGATGGCAAGAAATGGGTTTGCAGACCTCTGTTGACATATGTACCAGTCAAATTGGGTAAACCAGCATTCCTAGAGTGCATGTGCGGAGAAATCCGAGAGAGGAGGTAAGATTGTCCATGTATCTTTCGATATAGAGACGGATGCTGTGTACCGTCTGCCATTTTAGCAAATCAATGTGGTGACCTGCAAAGAAAGAAAAATCACGTTAATAAAAAGAAAAAAATAATTCTGAAAGGACTCCTCAACTTCCATTTCATGGATGATGACAACCATAGTCTTCTCATCATTAGAACTGCAACTGTATGCAGTTTGAATTATAAGTGAAATCGTATTCACATATTTCCAAGCTGCTTCTGTACATCCTGTGAGGATATCTAGTTCCATTAAGAAGTGAAAATTCCATATGACAGTTTGAACAAGTGTACAGAGATTAGAGATAGAATATCAATATCAAAAGTCTAAATGCATTTCATAAACTCGTGAACTCTACAAGACTACTAGTGACTGCAGCAAGTTTAAAACAATATAACCATAATATTTTTACCCCTTAACAAGAGATAATCTTCATAAACCAATTTCACCACTAAGTAACCATTATTTTTGAAAGCATGAATATCAACAATCATTTAACTGTGTGGCAATTATCTTCCAGCATTTAGTAACTTTATCAGCTATTTCACGATAAAATGTTCACAACTTAATAAGTTCGGAACACAAGATAAAAATAATGATCCATATTCCTATGTTCATTTGCTAAAAAATTCGATACTTTGAACTTAACAGAGTCTCACATCATCACTAAGTTAAAGCTTGGCTTGTCAAATAAGCACATTACAAAACTATCCAATATGCTAAATTCAGTAATAACAAATTAGAATACTTCCAGGGTCGATCTTAGCAGTAGACAAGGCAACTTGAGGAGGGGTACTTCTAGATCACTGGTTCAGTGAAGTCACGGCCATGGATGTCAGTTCATTGTATCATAGTCGAATTACCACTAAGTCTATTACCAGTTCAATTTCAAAAGTCCATATCAATTAAAAAATCCAGGGTAACACTAACCTGAAATCGAGCTCAAGATCACTCTATATATATAACATCAGTGTCCCTCGAAATTCAATTACACATTCATAAAAAACATACAAAAGCTAAAAACAGTTCAATAACACAAAACACTCAGAAAATGATTCATTTAATCAAAGAAAAACCATCTGACTAGAGTCACCGTTATTATCAGCTAAATCTGGCTATAAAAAAAATACTACAGATAAAAAAAAATATAATTAAACAGAAACGATAAAAATATCTTGAACCTGAGGAAGGAGTTCCGGAATGTACGGAAGGAAAGAGAGGGAAGAACTGGATGACTGAAAGATTTATCTCATATCCGAGGGAGAACATTAGGGTTTTACCGAAATTACCTTTCTGTCCCTACTATTTCCAGCAAAATTTACATTCCTGTCATTGGCTTAATTGACGATTAACCCTTGATTGAGTCCATTTTCTCAAGGAAAAATGATCGAGTCCATTTCTCTGAAGAAAAATATATTTTAGAATAATAATTTTTCGAAAAATATGAGATTAAAAAAAAAAAATTTAAATTAAATTTACATGTATAATTATTTTATAAAAAATGTGTGAATAAAAATCAAAATTGAAAAAAAAGGAACTCAAACATTTCACAATTGATCATTAAAGTTTATTATTTTCTAAATAAGTCATTAAAGTTCATAAATAGTTCAAACATGGTTACTTTGTTACCGTTAGTAAGATTAACGTGAAATTTAATGTATAAATCTTTTTTTTTTTTTTAAAATCATTTAATGTATAAATCTTAAAATGCATGGTTGACTCAACAGAAGTATCATCGTCTAATAAAATAATAACTATTATATAAAATAAACAATAATTAAAAAATATATAATATCACAACAATATTTGTAAGTAATAATATAAACATTAATAGTTTAATGAATTTAATTTTTTTTGATAAAAAAAATCAATTAATAAACAATATAATATAGCATAATATTTAATAATAACGAAAAAAAAAATCATCAAGAATAAAATAACAATAAAAAATAACTTATTCATTAAAATTATAAAAAAAAAAATAATGTTTTTGTCGACAACTTATTAAAAAATACATAAAAAAAAAAAAAATTTGTCATTGATATCAACGCTTTTTATTGGAGATCAGCAATTGAAGCACCATTCGATGACACTAACATTGTAATTATTGAAGTATTGTGTATTGATGATCATCTACTGTATCGTTGTCGATAATTCTTAATTATTGTTATTTTTCTCCTCTCTTCCCTTCTATATAATCTCAAATTATAATGAATAAAAAGATCGTCAAATTTCTTAATCTTTTAAAGCAATCCCATAAAACTATGATGTGTGTAAAGTAGGGAGAATTAGTTATATTATAAACTATCACGCTATAATGAACACTTTGTTTGTTTGGATATTTTTAGCTTTTTTGGCGATAGTCGCGAACATGGATTAAAAGATCTCTATTTGCTGTCGAGTTTAATTAATTATTTGCTATCATGTTGCCCCCCAAGTTAAATAAATTGGATAAGACGGCAAAGAATTCTACCTTTGTTATGTAATTCATTTTAATTCAAACTGATGTGCCCAACATATATAGACGATGCTAAGATCGAACCACTCGACATAGAACACTCTTGGACCCGAAGAGTACGACGCATTGCATTTCCATTACAAAGTACACCCCAAGAACCTCAACATTGTTAGGCCTCTTTCATTAGACTCCCCCCACCACTTTAAATAGGAATGGTACCTCCCACATATATAGAAACGATGCTAAGATTGTACCATTAGACACGGAGCACACTTGGACCCATAGTATACTAAGCATTGGATATTACCATTGCAAAGTGGATTCAAGAAACTCAACATTAATTGTTTAGACTCTTTTATTAGACTCCCCCACCATTCTGAATAGGAATGGTACCTTCCCCCACAACAAAATTTTCTCACTACATGTTAAAAATTTACACCCAAAAACGTTTCAATTTTTCATTGATTCAATGCAATAAATTTCTGCAGAAAAATAAAATATTATTTTCAAATTTACAAACCAACCAATCAAAAATTTGCTTATTGTTTGACCTTCTGTGAATGCCCCCATATATAATCAAAACCCATCAACAGAGAAGTCTCATTCATCACAAGGATCCTTAATAGTTAATATGCAACCCCCCACCCCTTTCCATATTTAACTTGGGGGGCCACCACTCACGGGTATTAGCTAATACAACCCTCTAACTTTTTATTTTTTTTTGACTTTGTGATCGCGATACCATGCATATGTACCCTCGTGCAAGTTGTCATGAACTACTCTTCGCTTGCAAACTTTTGTGCCAAAACTTTTTGTTGGCTTCGTTGGTTACAGTTGGGAGGAGAACGAGAACGTGAGAGTTGAGAGTAACATACATTAGAAATGCCAAATATCTAATTAAGAATGTTCGAAAATGATATAATTATTAAAAGAATAATGCAATTTGTAAACAATACTTACCCATCAACAGTCCATGTGACAGAGGATCACACCACATTCTTCAATGAAATAAAATGCACCCCAAATTTATAAAAAAATATGATAAATACTTACTACCACATAGATTGTTGAAACGTGAGCACTACTTACAAACAACATTACTCTTACCAAAAAGGAACAATGAGGATGATTAGAGTATAATGCAATATCTATGGATTCATTTTTTTAATAAAAAATTATCTACGTAAAATTCCCATAAATAAGAGTGAAATAAATTTGAACTAAGAATATATGCTTACAAGCAATCACGTTAGGCCAACGCTAAAAAAAATAGAGTATGCTTATTTATAAGTAGTGCTTACTAATTATCGATGACATGACATGAACTGATTTTTCAACTTAAAATCTACATTTAAGATGATAAATTAATTAAAGCAATCTTAATGCCACATTATTGCTTATGATAAGCAGTTATGTGAATAGCATTATTCTAGAAAATAAACAAATTTGTTTTTATATGGTAAGGAAAACCATGCTTTTAAATAGCAATTTTTTGTACTAGAATTTCCAAAAATAATATAAAATAACTTTTAATAAAAAGCCTAACACGTTTTTGTGGGATAAAATTACTTACTAATTGTTTAGAACCTATTTAATTTGTAAATCTAATCTATTTTTATCAACACATTTTATATGGTGCACGAGTATTATGCACTTATATACCAAACATTTTTTTTTATCTAATCATAATTTATTCCCAAACAAGCACTTAGAATTAACTTTTAAAGCTCCAAACATATTCGGCCACATGGTATACTAACATTTAGCCTATGTTTGACTCAAGTTTATAAACACTCAAATAATTTTTTATTTACACATTTCGAGGGACCTTGTATATACTCACATACCTATCACTCACATTTAATTTAAATAGTTTATGAACATTTCGCAGACATGCTCGCTAGTAAATAAACTTCGAAGCCAAGTTCGTAATTTTTGTTCGAATAGAATTAAAGAAGAAAATAGAGTTATTATATCATTTGCGACATGTTTCTAATTAAGAAGTTATGCAATTTAAGACAACATCTAGAGGGTGTTTGGTGAGAATTAAAATTAGATTTTTTAGTAGATTGTGATATAAAATTTTGAAATGTGTGGTTGAAAAGTTATGGAATCCATGAAAGATATAGTTAATATTAATTATTTGACTTTGACTTAAATTAAAATTAGATTTTAATCAGAAACAAAGAGGCTTCTAGTATACATCATTAACCAAAACTAAATGATATCATAGAAAAGATTTCAACTTATTTCTTCTATTTTTTAATCTATTTTAACAAGCATGTCACGACAGTTTGTCGCCTTCGGTGTAGCTTTCTTAGACTCTCCCACAGTCCCCATAGCTTCCCATGAATATATACTTTTGTTTTTGACATTCTCGTCTTCTTATATACACAACACAACACATCACAAACAAACAAAACATACAAGAAACAATGGAGTTTGTGGTCCTCAAATATCCTCTCAAGCTTTCTACCTCGCATCTCTAAATTCCCTGCCCCACCACCCAATATCTCCTCCCATTCCTCTTCTTCTTCAAATCTTTTATTTCCTGCATCATTTTCTCTTGATTGAATCCATGGAAGCTAAAAACCAGGTAGATTTCAACCACAAATCTTTCAAAATAGAGAAGACGAAAAAGGAGGCCTTGGAATCAGCCGATAGCATGGAGGATGACGAGTTTATGTCAAGTGCAACTGAGGATGATAAGAAGAAGAAGGGTGATGATGGTTCTGGGGCGGCAAAGAAAGGGTCGATTGGTGGTGCAAGTTCAATGAGGTGTTGCCAAGCTGAGAAGTGCACGGTGGATCTAACTGATGCTAAGACTTACCACCGGCGGCATAGAGTCTGCGAGCACCACGCGAAGGCAGCGGTGGCCATTGTTGCCGGAATCCGCCAGAGGTTTTGTCAGCAATGCAGCAGGTAGGACAGCACCATCTAATATCTGATCTTGTTTAAGTGTGCTTAAAAGTTGATTTCTTATTTTTCTCCAAGGCAACTGTTTTTAAGCACAGTCAAGTTAAATGTGTCGTTGACGTTATGTTAAGTTTAAAAGTTACTTAAATTTATTTTTAAGTAAGTTTTTTTGTTTAGAAGATTCCTTTTCTAATTTTTCTTATAACGAATTACTTGTGTTGACATAAAGTAGAGATTTAAGCCATCGATAAATGTCTTACACTTGTCCAATGAGGAGTCTAATACACGGGGCACACACTTATTTGATGGACACTTTTTTTTTTCTTATTTTGTCTAGAGTCGTCCCTAGCATCTCCGATCTATAACAAACTTACAATTAGGAGGCTCACTACTTTTCTTACATCTTCGTTCATGTTGCTTCTAATCGGTCAAACTGCCTAATCAATTAGAATGCTCTCTCGACGGACAAGTTTCTTATTCTCAATGTAATGATTCTGCTACAGATTTCATGAGGTATCGGAATTTGACGAAGCGAAAAGAAGTTGCCGGAGGCGCCTGGCCGGACACAATGAAAGAAGAAGGAAAAACTCAGTTGATTCTCACTCTACAGAAGGAGGCTCAAGCAGGGCAGGAAATCAAATTTGTGGGCAGGTTGATGACAGAGGAAGGATACAGATAGCAGTTCAAGAAAATGCTTCTAACTATAAACACTTTAATGTCAGATAAAAGAGCTGCTCAAAATAATTGCTCCCTCTCTTCTGTCAATCTCGGCATGTTTGTGTCTACTTAGAAGTATCTATCTTTAATTATGTTCAAGAATAAGCCCACTCGAGTATGTAGTAATGTTTAGAGACATGATATTATTATCTAATGAATAAGATTTTAATAATGTTGAATTGTATCTAATCTTCCTTACCCGACATTTTTTGTGTCAGTTGTTTGTTTCATCTTACATGTGACAGATCAATTAATTTGATTTTGACATCATTATTTCCTTTGTCCTACACCACTTCCCCGATTTTCACCCTATCACTAGTGGTTATTCCATATTACTAGAACATCTCGTCTTGATCAATCACAAATGCTTTTTTCGATTATGAATCTATTACCAGAAAGGCCAATGCCAATTGGCCAGGACCTTCGGTGACAAGAGCTTGAAGAGACATCTTAGCTCATAATTGAGCTCCATTTTTCCATCATAATATATTTTTAAGAGTGATCTAAGGTCCCATTTGATACACATTTTTTGTAAAATGAGAATGAAAAATATAGTCATTAAGGACTCCACACAAGAAATATAAAGTCAAATATGGTGGCTGGATGTGATGGATAACGGTCATATTTTTCATTTTTATGATGAAAAAATAGGAACCAAACAGGGGCTTAATTTCAACCACACATTCTTCAATAAAATAATACTATACGCAAATCCAAAATTTTTTCATATTTTTTAACCACACATTCTTCACTATAATGCCATTTCAAAACGCATTTTAAAAAAAAAATGGCGCTCAAACAACCCCAAAGTCATTTTGGTTAGTGATGGATTTGAGGAAGGCGAGATTATCTACTAGTGGTTAAATTTTGGATGTAATGTTTGCTTCATTACAAGTTCAAACCTAGTAAATCCTTTTCGTCTAGAGGTTTTACATAAGAAGCTCGCTTCATAATGTTGTGGGTTAAACCTTTATTCCATACGTGAAAGTAATAGCTAACGAAATAAAACAAAAACACACTCGTAGAGACAAAAAGATCCCACCTCCTAGTTCATATTTATATTGTTGAAAACTCGGATGACTTAATAGAGACATATGAATACACAACGCAAACTGCGGTCAAGGGATAAGTTAACAATATAATCAGGTTCCACGTGCTTCAATGCATAAGAATTTTATTTCCTTTCGACTCGACTTAACGTTGCTCTTTTCACGAATAAGTTCTATCCGACTTTGCATTGGTGATGTCGAGCCAAGAAGCGGTGGAATCCATCATAAACATGAAGAATCCACACTCAGCAGCAAAGCATTTGGCTGGGGAGGCAGTGAACCTTTATTCTCGTCCCCAGGAACAAATTGCAAGGGCCTCGACCAGCAAAGCATTGGATTCCGCAATGGAGATGGAAATATCATTTAGCTCATGTTTGGCTCTTATTTTCTCATCACATTTTATGAAATTCACAACTTTTATTATTTTTTCAAACACATATTTCATCAATTTTTATTAAAATTTATTAAAGTTTGATTTTTAGTTAAACCAAACACGGGTTTAATTAATATACGATTGAAAATGAGTTTTTACAAAAAAAAATGAATTTTAGAAAATGTGACCAAACAAGGTGTTATAACATAGGCAAAACTTACAATTTATTTTTAAAAAGTCTAACAAATAGGAAATAATAATAAGTATGGGTTAATACTAATATTGTATAATGAGTTGTACATGGTATTTTTAAAAAGTCTAACAAATAGGAAATAATTCATTGAGCCTGTTTGGTACACATTCTAATTCTCATTCTCATTTTTATTATTCTACTCATTTTCAACCACACATTCTTCAATAAAATAATATTTTCCATCACATCAATAAATTTTTCTTCTTTTTCAATCACATATTCACCATCACATTAATAAAAAAAATGTGTATCAAACAGCCTCTGAATAATTCTTAAAAATTTATTGTATATGATTAAAATTTAAAATTAAATAGGAAATAAAAGTCTTGTACGTGGCAATATAGACAATGGGGGTCACGTGAATCGCACGTGGCCCCTCTTGCTCGCTTTAAATCTTGATGACATCACCCCGATATGCAGACAAGAGTTCATTGGGAGTACAAATTAACCCAACCGTCTCTCACGCAAATTTGTAGAATTTGTCATCAGAATTTGACACGTGTAACCTTATGTAAACCTAATTCTTAACCAATCATGCAGTCAACTAAAAAAATAAGTAGTCAAATGATATTTTAATTAATTAAAAATAATTCATCTACAAAAATATTTTTTTATTAGTATATTTTTCCTAATATTGAGGAAAACCTTGGAAATTGTTAAAAAGTACTAGGTAACTATTTTATACATTCAATTGTATAGTACAAAATCAACCTAATTCTTAAACAATAATACAATCAATTCAAAATAAGTGGTAAACTGAAATTTAATTAATTACAAATGGTTCGTCTACATGATTTGTTTTTTTTTTTTTATATTTATATATTGTATTTTTCCAAGCATTGAAGAAAACCTTGGAAATCTTTAAAAGCGTAATAATCAGATTCGACATTTTCATTGACTTGGAAATTCGGTGATTCAATCGATGGACCAATTAATGCACCTGGATTGAATCGAACCACTATACGATTTGCCAATTTCCAAGGTAGGTCCAATCAGTCTGATTCAAGTTTAATAATTATGGTTTAAAATATTATTATTTTTTCTAATAAAATGGGTCTGTGGTACAAATTTCAAGAGAGATTTGTTAGACAAAAATAATTATCGTTATACGTCTAATATACTATCATGACAAAAATAACAAAATAATTGGATTGAAATAGCTGCGCAATTTGCTAACGAGCTTCTATTTTATTATCGAGATTTATGACAAATATTGACGTAATGCTTTAAAGTTACTAAATATACTCAATAATTGTTTCATTCGCAACATTTCCAAATCAATGAGTCAAGACGCAACTTTTAACGCAAATAATGGAACTCTCATATAAGTATATTACCCGACAAAACAGTTACAGTCGTGCAATAGCTATAACAAAAAACAACGCAACACTGAGCAACACGATGAAGATACAATCGCGACAAAAGTAACATAAAACAGACAAAATTGTTGAGAATTTTCTTGTCAAACTCCTAATCTATCGCCATATTTTTCTCCTAACACGACACTTGTACTGTTATGTTACGCTTATATTATTCTCGATCTTACGTGAACTACAAAGTTTTCCATGCACATATAACAATTACCCTTTTAAAATGATTCACATTTTAAAATAAATTAATTATTTACCCTTTTAATCCCCCAAAATAGTCTCACTATATGAAACTTTTTTCCCAAGTGGCAGCACTTAATTCTTCATTAATTTAAATAGCAATTTAGTTCCCCACATTACCATCTAGTAAAATTAATATCCTACCTCTAGTAGAAAGAACAAAAAATTCATACTGATGACGTGACAAAACATAATTAAGGGTTTTTTGTCACGTTAACAGTGAGAAATTTTTATCTTACTCACTGAGGACAAGAGATCGTGACTATATATTTAGATCAGTAATGAACACAACTAGTGATGAATAGCAATATTCATGTCAAATGGGGTTGCAAAAAGACTATTTTACCCTCCATGTGATATCACATATAGCGTGACTCGAAAAAGTACAAAAGCCCGGCCCAAATTTCTTCTTGCGTGAAAGGTGTAAACATGAAGCTGCCACATAGAGCATTTTGCATGCATAAATCTAATATTATTAAGCCACGCAGGTCTGCACATCCTCGTCACTCCCTTTCTCTCTCTATATAGCCACCTATATATATATCCGTCACCTCTCTTCTTCCACATCCACCTCACTCTACCTTACCCTATTCCATACCACCACTCTATTAGCATTCTTGATTTCAGAATGGGGATCAGTGCTTGTACTGAGTTTCAGCGGCAACAAAAGTTCCATCAGTCGCACCAACTCAATGCCCACAAGAAAATTCTAAGAGAAATACGAATCCCACCAAGAAAACTCCATCGCCGCCATTTAGCAGCGGCGCAGACGATTTATCACAACGGTGGTGGTGCCACATACATGTTCATGGATTCTTCCGATCAGACCTCCCTTTCCAAAAAACACTTACCCTATAACGATGATGACGATGAGAATGAGAAGAATCCTTTCACCTCGGACTATTTCAGAATGTACGAGTTCAAGGTTCGTATTCCGATGTCTCGTGCTTATTTATGTTTATATATAATATTAAAAAAATTTCACTCAATGGGTCGTTTGATTTAAAAAAAAAAAAAAAAAAAAAAAGTCCGTATGTGCCCTCAAGGCGGCAGCCACGACTGGTCGAGCTGCCCCTACGCGCACCCCGGTGAGAAGGCCCGCCGTCGAGATCCTCAGAAATATCGTTACACCGGAACTATCTGCTTGGAGTTTCGCAGAGGCCATTGCAGCCGCGGTGAAAGCTGTGAGTTTGCACATGGAATTTTTGAGTCTTGGCTTCATCCAACTCGTTATCGAACTGAGGCTTGCAAAGATGGCCGCTATTGTTACCGAAGGGTCTGTTTTTTTGCACATACTCCAAGCCAGATTCGCCTTTTGCCGGAGGAATATTCATCTCCGATGAATTCTCCGGTTACTCATGTGAATCACTGCTGTGGCTGCTGCCGTCATTCTAATAATACGACCTTAGCTTCTCACAACTCGACTTTGATGGGCGTTTCGCCGGAGAAAGAAAGGGAATTTCCACTCTTTCCTAGGTACAATGATTCATTTTATTAAATTTACAGAATTTTGATAGTGTCAAATTCAAAAATTGTCTTCAACAGGTACGAAAGTTTAGAGTACTCCAATGCTCCGGCCGAGCTGAATTCTGTTGGGACGAGTTACGCCGATAATCTGACTAATTTACTGAACTCTTTAGAGGCAATAAAAGTCCATGAAGCTTCTTCCGCAGCCAAGAAAGGTAAAGCGCCTATGATTGAACCTGATCTGAAGTGGATCAGTGATCTGATGGATTCCGTGGATTGAACAAGATTGACATTTATATTTCTGTATCTAAGGTCTGAATATAAATACAAATATTGCTCATTGTTGCTCTAAATATTGAACTATATGAGAGATGGAGATAGAGAGAGAAATATGATGTATTGATTTGTAAGTTTCTCTCTTTCGTATTCTGTCAAATATTTTAACAAAACTGTGGTAATTTCTTCCAATAAAGAAGTTTAATTAATTATGGCTTTGCAAATCGTGAATTCCAGCACGTGTTTTAATGATTTAGTTTTTAATAAAATATAATTCTGTAAAACATTTATATATATTATATTATAGTTTAAATAAAATAAAATTATTGCACTAGCATATAAATAAAATTACGAATGGAAATTAATTTTAAGAAATTTATATGTTTTTCAAGTTCGTTTGAGAAAATTTTGCTGTTTCTTTATTTAATAATTAACAAATTAATCCATGTTTGACAAATTTTCTATGAGATTATAAACTGATAAAACTTCAGTTATAATCGTACATATTATTGAACCTACGACATTTTTAACTTTTTAACCAAACATCTCATGAAATTCAATAGCTTATAAACCCAAAATTTTTTTATCAAACAGGGTTCTAATAAGTTAGTAAAGATGGATGCGCAAACAATGAAATAATGTATTGTATGAACCATTATATATGCAAAACACACCCTTTTTGTACATCGAAATGACACCATTTTTAAGGATTAATTAAAAAGGGAAAGCCCCTTGTACAGAGCCATTTGAACAGGCTTTGTACAGGCCCCCTCTAATAAGGGGTGAGTGATTTAATCACCCACCCCTGTACAGAGCCTGTTCAAATGGCTCTGTGCAAATAGCATGGCCCAATTAAAATACTATTTTATTTTACCAAAACTATCCCTTTCAATCTCTTCCCATATCGAGGGACTCCTTAAAAAGGATCACTTGATTCACTTCGTCGTGGCACTCACGCAATCTATAGAGGGGATTTGAATCGGTATCTTGTTAAACGATAAGCGTTGTAAGAGAGAACATAACATGAACTCCACTTTTAGCGGCATTTTATTGAGACGTGCAAAATAGTTTTTTTTTTTTTTTTTACGGGAAATCTGCAGTCGTTACCCTTCGAGTGTGCACTAGGTAAACCCTCAGATTGATCCAATAGCTTGCAAACCACGCCAGCCTGGGGATGATCTCGTCGGCTTGGATTGCTTGGGCTCGAGGCTCGGAGAAAATGAGCCCCAATTTAGGGCGGCGAGTAGAGCCCAGCCGGCCAGCAACTTGAAAAAAAAAAAAAAAAAAAAAAAACCCTGACAGTAGCAAATGCTGCCTTTGCTGACTTAAAATGCAGCATTTACTGTTGCCTTTTTAAGGTAGCAAAACAAGAAGGAAAAAAATAAGCATGCTCGGCTCGGGTCGAGCCTCTTATTTCTAGGCGAGCAAAAGCTCGACTCGACTAAGTTTGTTGACATTCCTACGCCAGCCAGGTTAACGACACTGGCAAGCCCAGTGTCACAGACTCGATCGAGAAAGTATCGGTAGGGGGAGCAAAATAGCTTCTTCTTTTTTTTTTTTTTTGATAATCCAGATGTCCAAGCTTACGCCCGACTATGTCCTGGAGAGTGCCGGCCTTCCCCCCGATTCAACACTCGGGTTAATTTGGATGCGGATACAGTCTATACACACTTGGACTGAACATTCGGGCAAAATAGTTTTTTATTATAACTAAAGGTTGTTGATGCAAGCGAAACTTGTACAAAGATATGAAAATACAAAATTCAAGAAAAACAAAATTAGTGCTTGTTGATTTACTCATAGATATAGGAAATCTACAATATAAAACTTGTTTGATTCAAACAAATGTCAAGATTTTGGACAAACAATTGAGATTGATTAATTCTCCACCTTTTCCAGCAAACACGAGTGATAAGCACCTCAAAGATCGCATTGTGCATTTTCATGGTACATATTACACTTCATATACATGTCATTAAGGAGCTAAGCATTGAACATATATGATTGGTCGAGTGGTGACCAAACGGGAACTAGTAGACACGAGTTGGGTCCAGTATGATCAATATATACACCTGAAGTACTGATTTATTAGTAGATGATGGGACACGACGAAAGAAAGTGATTGATTAGATATTATATGCCTAAAATGAGCTATCCTTATCAAATAGGTTCCATCTTATAAAGAAATGACGATACACTTTTTGATTTCATCAAAGCCTATACAAACTTTTTTGGTCTCCAGACTCCAATGGATAAAATCTGCTAACGAAGCCTACTATTTTCCAAACATATGCAAACTATTTGATTATGTACCCTCCCTTTTCCATTACCATGTAATGTAACAATCCCTTAAATAACATGATTTTCAGCAAAATAGGGAATATGAATAGACAATTTAATGCAATTCAATACAATTCAAAATAAATAATCATCAATGTAAGATATATATTATGGTCTCAAGATAAGCCATGTTACCATTTATATTCACGAGATTAACGAACATAGTAGAAATGACCAACTTGTAACAAAGTTTAAGTTCAATAACTAGTTAGAAATAAATTAAATTTTCAGTGATAGATGAAATTTTGTTAAAAGTTCAAGGACCACTTGCCCTGATGCTCGACATATGCTAGACATGGAGGATATATAACGATATTTTGTTGAAAAATACATGTCGGAAGACATATAACATAACATGAATTTCACTTTTAATGGTATGAATTGAGGTGTATTCAAAGTTGTCTTTTAGTCTATCCGGTGGAATTGAACGACAATTTTTTAGTTCTTGTTGATTCACTCTTAAAAAAAAATAAAAAAATGGACACATGAAAATTGATGATTCATACAATATATCGAAAATGTGAACTCTTCTAAATAATGAGAATTTGGACAAACAATTAAGATCATTTTCAACAAATACCGAATGCAACCAAAGTCCTAATGTTACAAAGAAAGCTTAAAATTACCATAATTATTCAAATTACATAACTACCAAATTAAATGAACTTGTTAATATTTATAGCAAGAGACAGATAAAAGAAAAGCTTACAAGGATTGGAATAAAGTCAAGTACCCTTAACTATAATTATTTATAGTCTCTAAATTTTACACTTTATTCAGAAAAATATTTGAAGTCAATGAAACTGGTGACTGCTCTTACAAAGTATATAAATATTGTGGGAATATCTGGTTGAAAATGAATTTGGAAAAAAAAAAAAAAAAAAAAGAGTTTCGAAATAATGATAGCCAAAAGGGGCTTAACAATCCATTAAAGAACATGATCTTCAGCAAAATCCGGTATAGGAATAATACAAAACTTATCAATGCAGTTCAAAAAAAAAAAAAAAAATCTGAGGAAAACTTATCATCAATGCAAGATATTCTACTGTTGGTCACCATACTCCTAGCAGAATTTCATGTTTAGTATGTTCTAAATTAGAAAAATACTACTTGTACATTGAGGGTGACTGATTGTGAGGGACCCATGTGAGTAAAATAATATTTCCTCGCATGTGAGTGTGCGATCATCCTTACGGTCATCCATGATGTTCCTGTAGATTCTAGCGTCTCAGACGAAATTTCACTAAAAGTTCAAGGACCACCAGCAATTAAACTAATGCTCGACATATGTTGGGCAGGGAGGATTGAATAGCATTTGACATTCAAAAAGAAGTTAAAATCTTGTTTCACTATCAAGTTCGCACACAACCGAGTTACTGAAGAAAATAATTTTTAATACAAGGAGAGTGTTTTCAAGATATGCACTGCAACATTACATCAAAAAGGCACCAAGACATCCAATGGAACAAAGTGGAAGCCATGAAGGAGAGGAAGTGGAAGTACACTTTTTGATAATGTAAATAAACCTAGTTTTGTGACCAGCACAGAAGATGGTTAAGATCATACCATCTTATGTATGTTATTTTGAAGACTAAGAACTCTCAGCTTGAGTGGATCCCACCCATGAAGGTCATTGGATCAGGGCAATTGCCTGAGAACTGTGCCTGTGAGAAGTCAAAGCCTGGATTCTGCATCGGAAAACTTTGCATTATAGATGATACGTATAGTCTATAGTATGAAATGCTCATGATATAAAACGCTAATGATAAGCAGGTTCAAGAGTGGGTACAATGATGACTTCTTTGATAAATGGACTCTACAAGATAGTATTAAGAGAAAATAAGACATTGTCCACTACGCCTGAGTGGTTATTTACTTTAATTTCTCGCGGAATCAAATTCTCATCATCTAAGAAAAAAGTGCTAACCTTACTATTATATTACCCATGAGGGGATAATAGCACCTACTATTAAAAGACAAATTTTCAAATGAAGTACGTATATAGAAATAGTTTTCTAACATTTCATATTTTTTCCAAATATTGTGTACAATCAAATAGGTTTCATTGGCTATTTTATGTTACTATAGATCTTAAAATTACAAATGCTTTATCACATTAAGCACAAATTTATGTAAAAAGAACAAAGTTGTAAATAAGAATCATGTGCATGAAACAGGCAGAACATAGTCCCAAACAAGCATGTCTCAGTACGAATAACAAAAATTAATGTACTATAAATTTGACCATATTCATTTTATATTATGGCAAAATCAAGTGATCAATTTAACTAAATGAAACACTAATATAAGCTCTGGAGAAGATTAGTCACAGAAACCTGCTACAAAAACAGGGTAAAAACAGACCCAAAAACAGGGGGCCGAGGCGGTGCAGATTTGATCAGATCTGAAATTAAAAAATTCAGATCTGGGGTTGAGGTGCTGCCACCTCTGCCACCTCAACCCCCACGATTTGGGTCTGTTTTTTTACCATTGCCATGTCATCCCTGCCCCTCTCGCCTAAACTCTGCAAGACGCTGACACAGCCGCCACAACCCAATTCCTCTCTATTTTAAACCACTAGCCACCACCACCTAAACATTCTCCTCCCATTAGCGTTCTCACCGCCTCAAAAATCAAATCAAACTCAAGATAAAGATTGCATACATAGATGTTTAAAGGACATGAAAATTACTCCCAACAGTAGGGAACCTGAAGTAGCTATAAATTGAGCAACTTGATCGTCTCATATGCTGCACAAAGTTACTTAGTGATATAATGAATTTTTCTTTTTTCGATTTACTTTTTCTATTAAGGAACTTCACCTGTTTTCTCTGTCTGGTCTCACGACGAGAACGGAGCAGGTGGTGGACATCGAGGAGGGTTTCTGTGGAGATTGGAGAAGGGACAGGGAGGTGATAGTAGTGAGGGAAAAGTGGTTTATGGTAGTGGAGGTTGGAGCAAGGAGTTTAACAAGTGATAACCACTGGTCAGAGATGGGTAATGGAGAAAGTAATAAGTTGCTGAGGGAAGACTAGATTTTCGTACAATAACCATGGTGAACTTGTCATTTTATCCTAGAAGTTGGATATATAAATCCACTTGCTCCCATAAATAATTCAAGGAGTCATCAGGGGAAGAAGTGTTCAATGCCACAAACCCAAGGAGCCTGTAATATGGTTCTTTTCACCTTCTACTTTAAATTTCTGAATCCCCAGCCAAGCCAGCTACATCATTATTCATGGGTGGGGTGGGCTTATTTAACTTGGTAGAATACGAAGTTGAACTTTCCCACCCAAAATAAGTTATTTTTTTCCCCTAATACTGAGAGTTTTTATTTTTTATTTTTTTATAGGAAGGTGCAATCCATTTACACTTACCAAACCACAATTGACAATTCAATATAGGGCTCGTTGTTGCACTAAAATTTTGAATAAGAACCTCTTGACAGGGAGAAAAGCTATTTGGTGGAAGCTATGAACTCAGTGGCGAAATCAGGATGTTAGAGTTGGGGGTCCTAAAATGAAAGATATTGAGGTGAAGGAGGGGGAAAGTGCTGCCCCCGATTTTTTTTTTTTGAGTTAAGGGTATAGCACAAATGTTCATAATGGTTAAAGAACCTGTACAATTTGTGCATTTCATAAGCACTACAAAACATTCAAAAAAATTAAATAGATAGATGCAAGAATAGATTTTTACAAAATTAATCTGTTGAACATTCATTTCACTCATCACAAGACATCGTAGATTTACGTTTAAAGTATTTGTCCATAACTGATACAAAAAAAAAAAAAAAAATCGACACCATTAGAAATCCCTAAATCAATTTCTTATTCCAATTCATACCTAATAACATTCAATCAAACTTATGCACATGAATTAATATTTGGAGGCAGGCTACATAGGTCAATAGTTTACCGACAAGCACTTGTTTGTTACTTTATCAAACAACTTGGATATCCATTCTAATTTTATTAAAAAACTAGTTAATCTCTGCTGACTTCCAAAAGTTTCATTAAAATCTCACTCACATACAAGGCTGTTTTGTCAGGGTATTTGATGATTTTCTTCTATAATTGCCAAGAAAATTAGAATAGGGATCCAAGTGCTCATTTACAAATTTTCTTATAGAGTGAAAAATGAAAACCTTAGGTGCAATTTTTACTTTTTTTTGGTTGTAATCAAGTGTTTGTTCCTTGAATGAAACCAATATGACTTATTCTTCAAGATACTTTTGCTTTTGAAAGACGGAAAGCTAAGATGCTTAACTTTTGTTTCTAATTTTTATTTATTATTTTTTTTTTTTGGTGAAAATGAGCGTTGATAGTTCTCATGATTTCTGTTTAAACCTATATACCAATTTGCTACTCATAAAAGAACACTTCTTCAAGGCAATATAAAGTTTTTCACAACTTACAACATCTAGGATTTGTCCGACATGCATCTTTTCTTTCTGCATAATTTTCTCTGTTATCAATTACCAAACCACTTCAAACCTAATATCAATATGCCAAGTAGATTATAGCAAGGCACACAACCAGGGGCGAATCCAGAGTTCGAGTCCAGTTAGAGCGGACCGCGAACATTGAACACTTACTGTCAACGGTGAACATCTGTGATAGCGGTGTTGTTTAGTACTATTTAATTAACTAATATTCAAAAAATCGTACGGATAAGAACTAGAAGAACTAAATACATCACTAGAACTAGAATTAGGTACCAACTTTTATTTAGGATGAAAAAATCGTTCTGTAAAATATTTTAATTTATTTTTCAATCAAACATGCAATATATATTAACAAAATGTCAATATTCAGTTTACAATTAAAGTTAATTAAATAAGCATTATTATATTAACAAATTTGAAATTATTTATGAGTTTATATCAATTTTATGTGCTTGTATGATTTCACTTTTTCGTGATCAATTTTTTGTGAAAGAAAAGTGGAACATTCTATTAATTAAATAATTTTTTTTGAAAGACTCATTATGACACTAAAGTAAATTTTTTTACAAATTCATTCGCCATTAATTGATCAAATTCTCAAATAAATTGATTAGAAAAAAAATCAAGAAGAATGACAAATAACCGGTTAAAATGTTTCTATTTACAATAAAATCGGTAAAATGAACATATATTATTTTATTTCATTGAGTGTCACAAATCAATGCTTGTGATAATGGTAAAGTTATCAATATTCTTTAGCTAAGGTCATGGGTTCAAATCCACTTTACACTTGTTTTTGGTAAAAAAATATTTACAAAAAATATATAACATATTGTCATTGGAAGGTTTCGAACTCAAAACATCTAGTTTAATAGAAGAAGTACCAACCAATTGAGCTACAAATGATGAATGTAAAAATAATGAATTATTGAATATATATATATATAAGATAAATCTTTTATCTATTCTAAAAAAATTAAAAAATTAAAAAAATAAAAAATCTTTCAAGCGGATCGATCCAACTAGAGCGACCGCTCTAGCTCGCCGGTACCTAAATCCGCCCCTGCACACAACACGAAGCCCAAAATTAGAAAACCTAATTTTCATTTCCACACACGACTCTAAAAAGAAAAGCACCAAAAATGTTAAGTGAAATATATTGTGAAGATGGAAAACGTACAACAAGGTCTGACACGACCCGTTTCGAGTTATCCTAACGGACCAGACACGTGTCTTGTGCCGATGGTAGAATCTAACTAAACACCGGACCAACCACTAAGACAACTTGACTTTCTTTGATTGTGACATATTTTTAAAAAAATTTTGAGAGAATTTTCTTTGAAATAGAGACTAAAATCACCTGAATAAAAATCAATTTTCCCCAAACAAGTTCCTATAATTTAAAATAAAGCACGCTAGTCTCTCTAAATACAAAATCCTCAAAATAAGAATGTTGGCAATTCAATACTTACTATAATTTATAAACAAGTTCCCAAAAAAAATATGAAATAAATAAACTGAAAAAATGGCCATGCAACTAATGAAATGTGTATGTCTCAATCTTGTGGATCGACAAGTTTCAAGGCCGCTCAACTCTGCTACCATCTGCTCAGAAAAAAGATTATGAAATATGAGCTTGTAACTCAATGAGTGGATACTTTTGCAATTAGATATAATTTTCCATTTATGTTAACTTTAAGAAAAACTCTAATATATTAACAACTATAAAAATATTCTGGAAGCTGATAATACTTTTAGAACTAAAAACGGCTTCATCATTAAACCGCTTGCCCTTATTCTAGATAAATAGCTGTAAAGTATAATGAATATAAACAATCTGATATCAGTAAATATAAGTGAGAATATCATTTCATAGTACTATGAGCTGAAATCATTACTCTATAAACTGAATAAACTGAATTCTGAGTTCTGAAATATGATAAGCAACACTGAAAAATCACCCCAAAAAGGTACCCTGTAACAGCCTTACTCATGTATAGGTTAGTACCGGTATACATTTCAAAACTGCTAAATTCTGTAATTCTTAAATTCTATCATACGTTCTATCATACGCGCGCAGAACTATAATCTGTCATACATTGTGAAAAAACATTCACACCAGTGCAGAGTGGGTAAATCACCATAACAGCCATACACTGTGGAAACACATTCACACCAGTACAGACTAGGGTAAAATCATCATAACAGTCATACACTGTGGAAAGTGAAAACACATTCACACCAGTGCAGACTGGGGTAAAATCACCTGAGTACTTTCTAGTGGTTTTAAAAATAACTTGAAACATTCTGAAATATGTCATACTCATATAACATGTCAATGAAATGATTTAACTAAGTGAAATTTAACTTAAAAATAACTTGTTATAAAATTCACTATATTCTGAAAAATCATACTTTCCGAATCAATCATCTGAAATAAATAACTTTTACAGTTTATATGATTTACTATAAGAAATCTAATAAACAGTTACTTTATATAAACTTCAGAACTAATATAATTTAAATAAATACTTATTTTTGAAAAGTAGATATCCATTCACTAGTCTATGGACATAAATCTAATTAAATTGACGAGTCTTTTCGAGTTTTCCCATCACTACCTGCAATATGATATCAGATAACCAATTTAACAATCACGCTGCCAAGTAGCTCTAAATATTCATAATCGAATACTAAAACTTAATTTCTCGATACTTGAATAATTTTTCCCAAATTTCCTTTACTCACTTGGAGCTAATTCCATTTTCTAGTCTTTTCACAAAAATCTAATTCATCAAAATAATCTTCATTCCAACATAAGAATAATTCCCCGTTTGCAATCTAGTGAAAACTAGTAACCATAATCCAACCAATTAAATCTTTATCTTGTTCCATAAATTCAATCTTTCAAGTGAGTATTTTATCATCACACTCATCTCTACTAGCAATATATAATAAAAAATCCCAAATGAAAATTCTAGTGTTTGCCAAAACTAAAATTTCTTACCTTAATTCAAATGAAAATTAATTAATCCACAAGCTTGAGCTCCAATATGCACTCATATCTCATAAATTCGGAAATTTCTACCACAAGGGAAAAATCATAAAATTTAACATCAAAATCTATTTCCATATCTTGAAGAAAATAAAGAGAGAGAAGAATAAAATCAAGTTTAACTACTTCCTTACCCTTTTTCTTCATCTCCTCCTCTTTTTCTTTCCTTCTTCTTCCATTTTCTTCTTCCCTTTTTCTTTTTGTGCGTGTTTTCTATTAAAAATGGGGAAAAAAATTGATTATAATGGCCACTTACCCTAAAATTACAAGGGTGGTCCCTCAACTTCATTTTAAAATATCATTTGGTCCTTATAACTTCCATTAATGAAAAAACAAATTCTCAACTTAAATTATATCCAATTTAACCCTCAAATATTGCAAGTTTATAAAATAAACCTTACCAAAATAATTTATTTTAATTTACTCCTTATTTGACTTGACTTTGACTAGTCAATTTTTGACTTTTGACTAAAAAAAACTTGGTTGTAACAGGGTCAATCAGAACCAAACGAAGAATGTGAAAAAATCTTAACCCCAAAAGAGCAAATGTTGGAATATTCTATTAAACGGAAAAAAAGTAAATAACATGAGCATTAAATATTAAATTACTTCAATATAGAGGATCTTCCCAAACAGGTGAATATGATATTTTATTTTCTTGCACGAACGGTACAGATAAGAAAAATCTCTTGAAATTGCTTCAAAGTAACATCTCGGACCTGGAGAGGGTGAGACGAAAAAGGCACCAGATTGTCCACTGGGAATCCAATCAAGCCATAGACTCAGTATATGTTGATGCCCAGACATATCAGCACTTCACATAATATGGATATGCTTACATTGAAATAAAAATGTCAAAAGAAGGAAGAGACATGGAAATACAATAACTGTAAGTTCAAATTTGGCTAAAGAACGAGGAGATAGTGTACCTCCTCTTGAAATCGTTGAAGCATGAGGCACTTTTGTTCAAGATCTGTGGTGTAAGGATTCAACTGGCCTTGACCTACAATTGGAGAAGACCATTAAACTACGTCTGACCTTTGTCTCTCTTTTGCAAGGTTATATGCATTACATCATCCTCTGCAACATATATCCCAAGTTAGTACAAAAATTTTAATGCTTTAAAAAATATAAAATTGGCTATTATCATCTCTGTTCAGTACTCATAAATCTTAAGTTGATCTTTCATACATCTGTTAACAAACTATCCTCCTGTGCACATGTTGGAATTCCAATGTTTATCACCAAACATAAACGGAATTCCCAAAATTTAGCTCATTTCCATCTTTGAAGAGTTATGACTAATGTAGTAGTACTCTTATGCACAAGTAGCCTCTCACTAAACAGGCCTTTCTGAATAGCTTTCACTCTCATAGCAAAGCAAGAAACAATGCTTATCATGTGTCATTCTAAAGATAAGAAAGGGGCAGGTTAAGTTAGGACAACAGTAGCTTCAACTAAAGTATCAGTTGAAATGGACATTGAAGCTAAATCCGCCCAGGTTCAAGGGTTTTAAAGAAGATGTTCGAACAACCATCAGGTCCTACTCAAACTAGCTGCCTTGTCACCTTATAAATAAGCATTTCTTCGATTTTTCAATTTTCCACTAGCCCCATTTTACACTTCAATCAAAACCAATATTTTTAGGTTAAACTCTGCCAAAAACTTTCACACTTTTTCTCATTCAAACTGTAGATTCACAATTGCTATGAAAAGTAGCCAAGAAATAACAATCTCATAAACTTTCACGACAAACAAAAAAAGGAATCATCTAAATTTTTTTTTTTTTGTGCAGAAAACTATTTAACCATAAGAAAGTACCTAGAGTCCAAAATGAACAATCTGTCTTCACTGGGCAGGTGAGATCATGCTGTAAACATTTCATACAGAAAAAAATTAATTAATTAATTAATGAACTGCTAAACAACAATTACATAAGCACAAAAGAAATTCAGAAAGAAAAATAGAACCAGAAAATCTTACATGAAGATATGGAGGGTTTCCTTTAATCCCAACTTGAACATGCTTGGAATCAATCTTACAGTTAAACAGTTTCTTCGGAACGTTTGGTAGAAGGGTGATGTACATATTCACCTCTTCTAGTGTTTGATATCACTCGAAAACCTTCTGGCCTGAAAATATTCAACCACATCACTACATAATAATATGTTAATTACCCAAGAATTTTCAATCTCATCACTATTTAATTGCGGGTTGATTATCCACATAATTCTCAATCCCATCAGTAGATAACTATATGTTAATTGTCCAGTCATACATAAAAACCAAGGAGGTTAATACCATTATGGACGAAGCAGTAGAGTTGCTCCAGAGCCAATTTCTCTACCATTTTTGTCCTTCTTGCGTTCAGTCTTTTGAATGATTGAATCGTTATTTTTTTCCTTTTGAAGAAAAAAGTGGAAGCTACTTGAATGTTTGGCTAAGCTTAAAAGATTATACTAATAACTTTTTATTTACCACTCATAAGTAACTTTACCCATTGTTTTAAAAAATTCCAACTTTTTTAAAACTAGTAGTAAGCACATGTTTTGCACGTCATATGTATTAGAAGAATGATATGCATAATATTTTTTAAATATTAATAGTATATTTTGAAAATTGTTAGTGTAACTGATATTATATTAAAGAAAAAATTAAAATTATTATAAATAATGAATGTAAAATTAAAAATAATATTTTTAATCACGTTTATGTTTGACGATTTAGAATTTCAAAAATAATTATTCAAATAATTAATTACTTATTATTCAATCGTGAACAAAAACTATACCATTAACTATTTCTTCAAGGGTAATGAATGTGATTTTTTTTAAATTTTTTTTTTTTGGCGTGTGATCCTTCAGCCCTTATTTGAGGCCCATTCTTGCCAAAAAAAAATGAGTTTTTAAATAGTGTATTAATGAGAAATGTGTGGTTCAAAAATAAAGAATTTTTTTAGATTTACGTGTAATATTATTTTATTAAAGAATGTGTGATTGAAGTCACTGTTGAAAAATGTATTTTGATGAAAAAAATGGGGCTCGAAGAAGGGCTCAGTTTCTTTGAGAATTCTTGACCTCGATTTCCCCTTATGGCTATATGATTTTTATTCTCGATGCAAGAATTTTTGATTTTTTTCTTATTTCAATGAAGGTAAATCAATAACACATATTCAATAATGATTAAAAAAAACATTATTCATATTATTGTTTTTAGAATTGTATGTAATAATATTTTATTAATTATCTACTAATAATTAGTAATGATTGTGTTTGGTGGAAATTAAGTGACGTAATTCTTGAAAGCAATAATTATTATTAATTATCTTATTTTGAGGAAATAAATTGAATCATTTGGTATTCCATTTTTATTTATATATTCATTTGTAATTGTCAATTAAAACAACTTTTAAATAAGTGTCAATAATAAATATAATATACTAATGCAACCTTTCAATTTTTTTTTCCTTTTGTTAACCAAATGAGGGTATATTGGGCATATAAATAAATATGTAGGGGCAAAATTGGTATTCAAAAGTTTTTCCTCAATCCCCGCTTTTAATATATTGTAAATAAGATTTTTTTTTCCAATCATACATTCTTAAATAAAATAATATTGCACGTAAATTCAAAAAATTTCTTTATTTTTTAACCACACGATCTCCATCAATTTATTATTTCAAAATACATTCTAAACTAAATAATCAGGCTCAAGCATGTTCATAATAATTAACCGTAAATAATTAATGAAGTAATTAAACTTCCAGTTTGATGTGATTTAACATTTCCATTCTTGACCTTTTTTTTTTTGGATTCGTTGTATTGATCGATTTTCAAAACATTAAATTGAAGACACAAGATAGCCTATTTCTAATAGCCTTATGTGCAGTTCTTTTGATTCGGCACTTTGCCTCACTAACTAAAATAGACCATATAAGGTGATTTAAGATTATTTCAGCGTCTAACTTTTGATTTTTCAAATAATGAGGAGTTGATTTAGGTGTCTGATGAACTTAAAAAAAAATGGCTATAGAAATTTTTTTACCAACTCATTGCTATTTTGATAAGAGTAATCTTATTTGCAATAGCTCACTGCGTAATTATTTGATACGTAATGATTCTACGTGGCATACACATGATATGTAATTATTTGATACATTATTGTTGTGTTTTTTTTTTTTTTAAGTATTATTGAATTATGCCTTAAATGAAACCTGCCAAGTGTAGATACGTTTTGTGCTAATTACGTTTAATTATTTTATTTTAAAATAATTATAGTGAATTCATTAATATCCATTTTATTAGTAATCGTACAAATGCACAACAATTAAAATCTAAATAAAATCATCAATTAATTTAAAAATATATATTTCATGGATCCCACAACTTTCAACCACATATTTTTATAACTTTTATCAAAATCTACTAAAACTTTAATTTTAATCTCACTAACTCTAAAATGCTAATTTACATAGAGTACACACACACACACACACACACACACACACACACAATATTATTAAAAGTGAGGATTGATGAGAAATTTTTGATTACCTTATCCTTATATATTTAGTTATAGGTCCAATATATTCTAATTTATTCTTGTATTTTTAATTTTACATTTTTATGTTAACGGTCAATAATACTCTTAAAATTAAATTTATTTCAACTAAATTCAATTATTACTAAAATTAATATTACTTATGTTTTAAAATTAAGTCAATTAATATCCACTAAACACTATTATTACGTATTAGCAGTATATGATTAACAAAAACTTATATAAAAACAAAATAAAAATTATAACAATACAACATATATAATTAAAATGAAATGGAAAAAACTATTAAGTCAATTAATATTAATATATAAAATTTATAAAAATAATAAAATTATAAATACAATTCATTTTTTTAAACCTAATATTACATATTAAAAGAAATTGCATTCCTAAAAGATTTCATTGAAAATAAATTAAAAAAATTGTTAACTAACGTTCACTTAATAAGTATTACACGAAAAGTTATTTTATAATAACTCATCAACTCTTTAGTCACCATTAATTTACATTAATTTGATAAACTATGAGACAAAAAGTCATTTTTCGATAACTTGTGTGAATAGATGATAAACATTTGATTTCACATTTTACTTTTACATTTTTATATTTATGATGAACAAATACCCTTAATATTCAATTTTTTTATTCTAAATAATATAATTAATATTATTATTGCTTTCAAAAATTAAGTTAATTAATTTCTACTAAAAACAATTATTACTGATTATTAGTACATAATTAATAAAAACATTATTGCATACAATTAAAAGAAATTACAATAATACTATATATATATATATATATATATATATATATATATATATAACACTTGAAATGGCATGTTTCATTAAGTCGTTTAATATTAATAAATAGAATTTATAAAGAAAATAAAATTACTTGCACAATTAATTTTTTTTTTTTCAAACCTAATAATACATATTATATTAAAAATAGTATTGCATTTCTGAAAAAATCTATTGAAAATAATAAATTCAATTCATAATTACAATCTTTAAATCTTTTATTAATCAAATACATATTTATAGAACATTTCATAGTCAATAATATATATTTTTTTGTTTTGAATTGATATTTTTCGATAGGAGTTTTAGATCAAATGAAGGAAGTAAATGAGAAAAATATTCTTTACTCTTCAAGTCTCAATTATGAATTTGTCATCCGTAATCCATCACTCACTAATTACATATTCAGAGTGTGTTTGATAGGCATTATTTGGGAAAAATGCATTTTCAAATAGTGATATGATGAAAAATGTGTGGTTGAAAAAGAAGGAAAAATTATTGATGTGATAGAAAATATTATTTTATTGAAGAATGTGTGGTTGAAAATGAGTAGAAGAATGAGAATGAGAATGAGAATGGGAATCAAACAGGGTCTCAGTATGTGTTTATAAATTATTTTCTTTCCTATCTTACTTTCCTAAGTAATTGTTGATACGTAATATGTTAACAACTAATTATCATTTTACTAATCAAAATTATATTATTTTTATGATGCTTAAAAATTCAAATGTGGTCTCTTTTGATCGAAACGATGGCCAATCTTTTTTATAGGACACAACAACTAAACATAGTTTTTTATTTATATTTTTTGTTTATAATAAACTTTTCAATAGTGAAAATTATGGGAAGATTTATTATATTAAGTAATTAGTTTTGAATTGATTTTCTATTAATACTCTATTTTCTAATTGGAATTTACGTGCATCAGGTTATTCAATTCAATACAAAAAAATTCTTTGTTTGCTCAACTTGAATTTTGTATATTTTGTCTTTGTGATATTCATTGATTAATGGACATGATTTTCTCTTTATTGTTACAATCGTACAGTGTGCAAATATTAGTTTTGAAGAAGCGGCAATTCTAATGCACATTTTCACTTGCAAGGAATTTATGTACGAGTTGTTAGTTAGTCTGGAAAGCGGTTTGGTGTTTATTGAATTTGCATCTTTTTTTCACTTTAAATATTGGATAAGAGAAAAATTTATCATATATAAAATTAGATTCTCCCAAATTTCGAGTGATCATATTCTTAGAATTTTTAACACTTACAAGTTTGATTCAATACACATTTTCATAGTATATTTAGTAATTTTTGAATTATTAATTTTATTGATTATAGTCATTTCCGTAATTTACAATCACTTAGGGTCCGTTTGATTGCAAATATGAAATTTGGGTAAAAAAAAAAACAAATTTCAGGGAATTGAATTGTCTAGAACTTGTTTTACTGGAAATTGTTAATTAATTGTGCTAGATTAATATAATTTTTTACCAAAAAATGTTGAAATTTTTCATCTTTTTGTATTTGTTTGGTTTTTTTTTCCATGAAAAATTATATTTCGTGGCACAAATTCCAATGCATCATCACTCTCGACCGAATTGGAATTATTATTTTTTTAATGAGAAACCAAAATAGACAAAATTAAATTGACAGGCTTCAACTTTCAAAACATAAAAACACATATAATCTTTCTAAAACATAAATACAAAACCATATGGGCTCCAACTTCTTCTCCTTGGCAAGTACGAGCTAAATTAATGAAGACCCATACATGTATGTTGTCCACCATAATGAGTAGGAGGTAATTGTGGTGGTGCGTGACCGTGATTCTCAATGTCGATGCCGAAATTTGGGATTTTTCTGTGCGTGGTTCGTTGCATTCAAACAGGTAACGATGCAATCTGATTTTTAAATCGTTTCTTGGTGATATGGGAACATGAAACTGCTCGCCTTGATGAGTATTAGGGGCCTGTAATGGTGTATGGGTGTGGGTGTTGGAGGGTTGGCCGGAAATGGTGGTGAAATTGTGCATGACGACATCATTTTGAGCCTCCATTTCGTCTAATTTTGTCACTGTTTTGTCCGATTTTTGGTATAGAATTAAAGAGTGGGATGAGGACATGTTGATGGTGTGGAAATCCAATGGTTTTTTCGACGGTGTAGTGGTCGGTATTGGTGTTGAAACTACCGGCTGAACTTGGTTGAGGGTGGGAAAGCTTGGTTGCCTGAAAAACAAAAAAAATCAGCTATATGATGGGAAATTATTTTCATCAATTTTGTGGAATAGAGGGTCACGTGCAAGAAAGTGAGAAAATCAATTGCCTGGGAAAAAAAACTATCAAACACTACAATATATGGAAAATGGTGTGAAATTTTTCATCTTCCATGAAAAGTTATCCCTATTAAACAGGGCCTTAGTATTGTTACCATTAATTCACACTCGCGCGCGCGCACACACACTAAATTATGACTTTTAAACCGTCATTGATGAACTGAGAGCAACAGATAAAATGAGGGGATTTCTTCAGAAAGTATTGGATGATCTTAACTCCATGCAACTAAGTGATGACTGATGAGTGCACAAGTTTAGTTTAAGTATTGGAACTTTCATGTGTGTTACTTTTAGATAAGTTGTGGTGCTTGAGTCCTTGTCAAATTGTGGTTCTCTTTGTTACAAACCTTTAGTTAATGGAAGAAAAGTATTTAGTTTCGTGTTTAGATTATTTTCCAATGTAGTTTATTCATGTCACTTGAGAAGCATATCTTGTGATTTTTTGAAAATTTGGATGTTTATATTTGATTATTTGAACAAGGATGAGCTAAAGAATTAAACTAAAAAGACAACTCCGCTTACGTCTTTAGACTCCCTACCATTGACCTCAACCGCTACATCCTAGTTCAATTTTAACTTGATTCCCTTTTGGTGCACGTACTCAATACGTTATTTTTTGGGCTTCACCCGATTGTTAGGATTACTAACCTATGGGCAAATACCATTCACTGTGAACCTTTCCCCTCATCGGCCTTCAAATTTCCAAAATTGATCTACTATGGTAGATTTGATTCAAAACTCATGTTAAGCTAAAATGTACCAAGGCTTGTTCAGAAGTTCTTGTTCTTAGATGTAACTGCCTCATAAATAGTTCAATTTAACTTATTATACGGACATGAAAATATGATTTGGATAAAAAGCTAAAATGAGGAAAGTAGAAATTCTTTTTCTGTAAATATATAGACAAATTTAACTTATAGAAACCATCAAGGTGATAAGATTTTTTTAAAAGCGAAAATTGCAGCGGCGGTCCCTAACCTTTGCATTTTTTGTAAATTTTACCCTAACATTCACTTTGTACCATCCGAATTACCAAGTCTTTCATAAATTCGCACACGAGATCCAAATGGACGGAAATCGTCCAATATGACCATTAGTTGACCAATAAAATTGATTTTGATCAAATTTTGACCATTTTTAAAGGGTAAAAATGTAAATTTATTATTTAACCCTATAATAAAATAATTAACTAAAACAAAATAAAAATAAAAAAGGAACTATTCATCCTCTTCTTCACCCCACCCCACCCAACCCAACCCAACCCAACCCAACCCAACCCAACCCAACCCAAAAACCACCTCTCAAAACTGTTGCCCAAAGCCACCACATTCTCCACAAAAAAACCACCCAAATCCACTGTCTTTTCCTTGCGGACAACAATGGCGTCGGCTCAATTCTTCTTCAATAATTTCAGAATTATTAACCTCTACTTGAAGGGAGACTCCAAGCTTTTCCAAATGGGTATCTCGAACTGGAACAATTTCATCACCATCGTTATCGTCATTGCCCTCACCAGCAGAAGCAAAATCTTCTATGTTTTCAGTTTCTATAAACTCCTCATCATCCCGATTTTCAGGCTCCTCGAGAACAGGTTTATTGGCAACAAAAGACTCGCATTGCTTGTTGCTCTGAGAATATTGTGAGTGGTTTTGGGAAGAAGAAAAAGAGGCTTTATTAGCGGTTTTATTAACGTCGTCAATAGTAAAGAGTGATCCGAGAGTTACGCACCCTAACGTCACAAGATTTTCTCTGGGGCTCAAAAAAGAGGCCTAAAGCTTCATTTTTGGAGGCAAAAAAAGATTTCATTTGCCGAAGTTCGGGAAAAAATGAGGTGGATTTGGAGTTGGTAGTTTTAGGTGCTGGCGGCGGTTTGTTGGAAGATGAAGATGAAAACAAAGATTTAATGGTGTCGGTAGACAAAGGGCGTTGAGAGGAGGATGGTGTATTGGAGGAGGATTGATCTAAGGTGGTGAGCCGTTCGCAGAGGCAGGATGGGCAAAACCCAGTAAATTTCTCATCTGGATGGCGGTCGCAACTGAAGGAGGAATGCGACGACGCTGTCGGGTCGGCAACCATAGGATTCATAATCGTTGAAGGTGATTTTTTACACTCAACCCCCATTGTTGAGCCGACGACATTGTTGTCCACAAGGAAATGATAGTGGATTTAGGTGATTTTTTGGCTAGAGAATGGTGGTGGTTTTGGGCAACGGTCTTGGGAGGTTGTTTTGGGTGGGGTGGGGTGAAGAAGAGGATGAATAGTTCATTTTTATTTTTATTTTATTTTAGTTAATTATTTTATTATAGGATTAAATAATAAAATTATATTTTTACCCTTTAAAAATAGTCAAAATTTGGTTAAAATCAATTTTATTGGTGAAATTGGACGATTTCCATCCATTTGGACCTTGGGTGCAAATTTATGAAAGTTTTGGGACTCCAAATGGTACAAAGTGAAGGCTAGTGTAAACTCTAAAAAAATGTAAATATTAGGAACCGCGACTGCAATTTTCCCTTAATGAAAATCATGAAAGATTGTTACTTTCATTTTATCTCTTAATTTAGCATCGAGGTTCTATCTTAAACTGGTAAAATTTATTAAATGCAGTGTCTCAAATTTTTATATGATCAGTAATCTTTATTTTTATACTTAATCGATGTGAGATTTTATCTTTAAATTTTTCTCTCCTACTTCATACATGTCAACTTAAAAAGGTAAAATGATATGAAATGGTAATAAATGAAGATTTTAACCTAAATACTTTTCAAACAAAAAATGAATAAATAAGAAATTGCAATATGAAAAAAAATATCAATTAAGAATGATTTAAGCATTCATATTGTTGAAGAGTACTGTTTGAGTAGATGCATTTAGGGATAATCAAAATATTGAGATTATAAACTTGTCATACTTCATTTTTAATTATATATTTCATTGGATCCACAACTTTCATTCACTTTTTAATTTTGTATTTTATGAGATTAACAATTTTGTTGACTTTTTAATCATACATTTTATGGAACCGACCAACTTATCTACAATATATTAAAAGTGGGAATGATGGAGAAACTTTTAAATACCAAATTTACCCCCACTTATTTAACTATATGGCCACAATACCCTCATAAATGGAATACCAATTTAATTATTATTTCTCATTTGGATTAGAATTAATTAATTTACTTTGAGCCATAAAACACTTAATTAATCCATTAAATTATGAAATTAATTAATTTACGAAACCCATAAACCTCTTATAATTAATTTACACAGAAGACGTTATTTTAACCAATTTATGGGTGCAAAAAAAGGGAATGGATTCATAATGACTCTGCCATCCCTTTGTCTTCCCAAAAAAAATTAATTTCCTTACAAGAAGTGGATCGATGCCATTCTAAAGTGAATTAAATTGAAAATGACTCTGCCGTCCCTTTGTCTCCCCAAAAAATGTAATTTTCCTACAAGAAGCGGATGGACCCAGTCTAAAGTAAAGTAAATGAAATGATGATTAAATTGAAAAGTCATTTCTTTTACCTGGATTGGAGTTACGGGTATGCATCTGAATTGTATTTATATGTTGGATTTTTCTTTTAAAACACCAAAACTCATTTCTTACAATTTGACACACTAAATTTTTAATTTTGAATGATGGCAACATCACATATGAATACATCATCTTCGAAATCACTTATAGAAACGAGGTCTGATTCAACAATAGATCAACAAAATAAGTCAGGTCATCAATTTAATTTGAGAAATATTACCTTTTTTCCATTTTGTCAATTGTTATTATATATTTTTGTTGTCATATCTTAATTTTTTTTCATATTTGTAGGATTGATGTCACCAAACAAAAGCTGCAATCATATTTTTATAAAGCAACTAGCTGCATTTGAAGAAGAGTGGATTATAAAAGTATCCATACTCCGAAAAGGTTCAATTGAGATCTACAGTAACAAAAATGGCCCTGTTGAAGTTTTGAAACTAATTTTATGTGATGAGGAGGTATTGTATTATGTTAGAATAACATTTCGTATAGAATTTTCATTTTAGACTAATAGTTTTTTTTTTAATATTTTCAAGGTAGTAAGATTCAAGCTACGTTGTTTAAGGACACAATTGAAAAATTCTTTCCTATGCTTGAGAAAGAAAAAATATACCGACTTCAAAATGGAAAAATAAGAGCTATCAACCCCCAATACTCAAATGTGAATGATGAAATTGAACTCACATTCACACTCACAACAAAGACTGAGATAGAGGAAATTGAAGACTTCATTCCTTATAACATGTCCACTTCATGTTATGTGGAATTTTCAAAAATCTCAGACTTTGTACATGAAACGAAATTGTTAGGTACCATATCATTATTCACCATTATTATGCATTCTATATTTAAATTTTAAACTAACTACTTCATTTTTCTCAGACATTGTAGGTGCAGTAATTAGTGTGAAGCCCATATTTGTTATCAGAAATAAGGAAAGTTATGTGGCAAAAAAACGTGAAATTATACTCATCAACGACAGGTAAATTTAAATACATATTTGCTGACTTTAGAAGTATAAATACAGGTGCCAATTTTTTATTTTACAGCCTTGAAACAATTAAACTAGCTTTGTGGGGTGACTTGGCTGAGAACGAAGGACAACACCTTGAGGAGAACGTGAAAAGCATTACAACAATTGCTGCATACAGTGTTAAAGCAAGCATCTATGAAGGTCTCCTTAAAATCAATGAATTGTATAGAAATTAGGATTTAATTGCAATAATATAACCCAAACCTTTTTCTACAGATGAGGCCACTTTGTCGACGACTAAGATCAGTTACATATTGACAAATCCGAATATAGATGAATCGAAAAAAATACGGGAAATGTATGCATTACTAAGCTTTATATAAATGTTTTTTTTTCTAACCTTTTCATTTTCATTTAAATTGTTATTATAGTTATAACTTGCATTTATTTACGAATAGGATTTCAAGTGTAACAAGTGAAAATGCTATTGAAGCACTTCTGTTGCCATCTAGACGAATGAAAGAAGCACAAATAGTGTCACTGAATGACATAGTTGTTGGAAATGTTCAAGAGTCATTTTGCTCATTTATAGGAAAAATAAAGAAAGTGCAAAACAAGAATAGCCCATGGTTTGAGAATTGTAATTCCTGCAATGCAAGGGTTTATCCAATTGGAGATAAATCTACTGCTTTCTGTCGTCAATGCAATACTGAGAACGTGTCATACATACGAAGATACCTTTTAAAGCTTATTGTCTCTGATGACTACACTGAAGTATTAATCACTTTATTTGATGCTGCGGAGAGCTTAGCTGGTTGTAGCGTTGTTGAATATGCAAAAGAATTTTTTACGGTAGTTAACCAACCCTTACTAATTTTTCCAACTTCTATTAATATACCCTCCAATATATGTTTCTCTTCTAATGTTTTTGCCAGAAGAAAGAGAAAAGTGGATACTATAGAAATTTGGTGCTAATTGAAGATAAAGAATACAAGTTTTTGGTGAAGATGGACAAGAAAGGTCAAAGCGATAGGGCTCAGAAGCAAATTGTGGTGCAAGAAGTACACAAAACTACCAATGGAGGAAAGGAAATAGAGGAAGTCCGAAGCCATCACTTGGATAAGAAAATAAAGCTAGAAAAGTAGTTCATCTATTGTCTATTATGCAAAAGTAAATGTTAATCGATGTCCACTTTCCTATTATATATCCTTTAATATTATTGTTAAGAAGGAATGAAGGTACTTAATTTTCTCTAAATCTTTCATTTATGCGAAAATAAAAGTGAAGTGGATTGAAATTTGAATACCTATTTTTGCCCGTACATGTTTAGCTATATTATTATTTTCATAAAAAAAAATTTGTTAAGAGGACGTAAAAACACTAATTTATTAAAAATTAAATGAGAAAGTTCAGAAAGCATATATATGATGGATTGAGAGGAAAAATCTTAAAAATATTTGGAATCACTGATGGATAAGCCCTTTTATAATCCAAAGAAGAGAAGTTTATGTACGGGCATGCAAATGAAAATACTATTTATTTTCTTTTTTGACTTCGAGCACGTTTGATTAAGTATGAGTAGAGTAAAGATCACATTGAAATAATTTTTTAATTTCAAATAATTTGAATGTTTACATTTAAAAAAAATATTATTTCTGAAAATTAACTCTTACATTCCTATTTCATGAAAATTTAATATTTCAGAAATCATTTTGAAAAAAAAAATTCGTTTATTTTGTGGCAGACAAATAGAGTCTAAGAATCTTATTTGTTTTCAACTTTAAAACTTAAGTCACTAAAAACTATTTATTTATAATTATTATAAGGTAAATTTATCCACAAGTATATCATTCTACTCGATCAACAATGCCCTTTATACTAAAAATTGTCACAGATAATTGGAATACAAATTAAATTAGTATTTCTCATTTGGATTAGAATTAATATGAGTGACAATTTTAATTTTCCACCAATGAATCAATTTTTTTCCACCAACAATGCCCTTATTAATATTCATGATTTACATTATAATATTAAATCTGGTTCTCATCCTTTAGCCAGTTCATCTTCAAATGAAAAATAATATTATTTATATACAAATAACTATAGTTTATAATATAATGTTAAATAAAATGATTACTCTCATATAAATATATTTTTTTTCAAAAAATAATATATATAATAATAAAAAAATGTAATAATGTTTGCTATTCATTATTGATTAGAAAAATCATAGAGCCATTATGGACTCAAAAGATAGTGGGGGAACAATGGAACGTCATTGATGATGACTTTTATTTCTTTCAAATTTTAAATGATTTGCCTTTTGGAATACTTAAATAAATTAAATTATAGGTTACAAAGCTAGCATTAAAATTAATCTATTAACTCCATATTAATATTTTACTATCACATATTCTATTAATTTTAACAAAATTTAAACCAAACGAGATGGAGTTTTTTTTCCTTTCTTTTTCAATTTGGTAGATGAGCGGTCTATCTTATTTGTTGATATATATATTAGATAAATACTACTTCTATTGCATTGAAGGGTTGAATTTAAGAAATCATCATTCCCTCAGCATAATACTCTTTCTATTGGTAGAATCAACTAAGAAATTTATTAGATAAATACTAATGCTTTTGCACAATACGTAGTTTTCCCTATTGGTAGATTATGAAACTAATTGTAATTGTAAAGAAAAAAAAGAAAGCAACTTGAGAAGGTTAGGAAGAGATTTGAAGGGAAGGTGGATATCTTCACAACTTCGAGTCAGGGCATCGACTTCGGCATCACGGAACAGTTCGGCTTGGAAGGTGCCTCTGTTGAAATCTCCTCTGTTGGAAGGTGCCTAATGTTAAATAAAATGATTACTCTCATATTAAAAAATTATATATTTCTGTCTTTGCTCTTTTTTTTTTTTTTTTTTTTACATAAGTTGATTTGATTAATTGTTGTATGTATATTGTTAGATAATTATTTACAGATGTACTTGGTAAGGAAATTTTTCTAAATGTTAATGGCATAAGAGTGAAGATGATGAAGCAATTTGAAGGTTTGCACCAAATAGCGAGGGGTGTTGATCATCGTGTTCTTCATTTTTCTCGAGAACAAAAGGTGATGAATCAAGGTTCATCGGAGTCATTTAGATGGATTTTTCTTCGTGAGGTGGGGGCGAAGAAATGAAAAGTTTTCTTGATTATATGATCCAATGAAAGAATTATAGGATTGGGATTGAAGGCATAGAGGGAAGTGAACAGAAGCTGGTTATATTGTGTAAAAGGGCCTAATGAGCAGCCATCAAAAGGTGTTTTAAAAGGGAATAGGGAGGGAGCGAGGGGGCCCTAGACATTCACATGACTTCATGACAGCCAAACAAACAATTATAAGAGACAAATCAAAAGGAAGGAGTAGAATGCAACCACACGACCAAACCCTATCGCTAAAAGTTTCCATCTTAATAAATTTGAGTGTCTTGTTTGGCAACGTTAACTCGACAATAATAATATTAAGGAAGAAAGAAAAAATAATAAAATAATGTTTTCCCATCCAGTCAAGACGTTATGGCAAACCAAACATGCCTATTATATATCGTACTACTGATTTAGAGAAGAAAATTTATAGCCACCACTTATAGGGTACATCTTTAAGTAACCTCTTATGCTGATACTATTTCTTTGATTTTGGCTTAGCTTAATAATTTTAATCCAATCCCTTTTCGAGCAGCGCGGCCAAGAAAAATGGCCTGATTGAGAAAATTATACCATATTCTTCATCCGCAATTGTATCATATGCAATTATTATTATTATTTTTATATCATTACAGTTAATTGGGCTTTTGTGTGTGTCGATGGTATAATACAGCATATATTTGCAGAATGTGAAGAAATTGCTATTTGCAGGCATCGTGTTACCTTAGTATTGCCAAAAAGCATAATGAATGTTTTTACAGGCGAGACAGCAACTTCTTTCCCTCCCCTCCCTACGACATCATCGAAAATTGACGAAACGGGATTGACATCCAAATTCCTCCTACAAACAATCAGAAATTATTTCCACAAGCTACTGCCTTTCCATCTGTGTCTGCCTTTTCTGTCTCTTTGTGATGCCGTCTGCGTGTATATGTTTCTCTGTTTTTCTCCAACAGTCACCCACCTTTATGCATGAAATATTATTTCCCCCCAATTCCCAGCTGCTCTCTGTCGGTGTATATAATCAATTCCAGCCCCCAGCTGCTTCCGTTTTCATTAAGATGCTGCTGTCTGTCAGTATATATATGTTCAAATCAACTAAAATGGTTTTCTCCTCAAGCCATAGCAACTCTCTGCCTTTTGTAATTACTTAAGCCGCTATTTTTGACTTTTAAAGGGAACTTCAATTCTTTCTTTTTGTATCCCAATTCCAGCCCCTGACTTTTTTCCTTCTCCACAGCCTAATTTGGATTTTCTGAGCGTGTGTGTGTGTGTGTATATATATATATATATTTCCACCTTGCAGGCTGCAGCCACAATGTTTGACTCCCAAAAAGGGATTCTCCCCACTTTCTGTTGTATAGATACGTTCAATTCAGCGCCCAGCTATAAATAGGGCTGATTAATTATATTACTATATAAAATATGTAATTTTCTCATGCAATGATAAAAAGTACAATGATGGGAATGGTATTTTTTATCTGAAAATTTACTTGGAGACGTCTATAGATATATAGAATAAACTACAGGAAATAAGCATTAATAGAATGTCTAATTCATGAATATCATATTTGACATAAAAAAATTTGGTTCCAAGTTTTAAAAAAAGTTTGGTCCCTATTTTGCTGGTGATTAGGCCAACCCCAACCCGCCAAGTTTATTGAGATTTTGATTATTTTCAAATTTTAAATTATGGTAAAATTAACAAATTACTCATAAATAGATAGAAATTCGAGTATTTTATTAAGTGTATATCTCTTCCATCGCTCTTGATTTTAATGCACATTAGAATGAAAATCCAACTTATATGCAATGCCATCAATTTATTTATGTTGAAGTTTTGTCCAATAATCATCCATTATAAAGGTGTCGGTAATCTAAGCTAATTCTCAGTTTATTTATAAAGTCTAATAATTATGTTTTCTTATTATTTATCTTTGTTGCAAGGAGAGACATATGAAGTCATGAAAAACATTTGCTTTTCACTTTTATCCTTACATATTGTTACTCGCGACAGTAAATGCCCTTATTCATAAATGTATAATAATTGTTAATGATATATTGAGAGTATTCACTACGTGCAAAGAATGTTTAATTCAATTAACGATACTCATATTTAAAGAGTTACTTTTCATTGCAGAGATGAAAGATCAAAATAAGAACAAAAGGTACGCTTCTCTCTCGCTGGAGGATAGGAGAAAAAAAATTGAGCAGTCCAGTGAATCAAAAAGAATAAGGCTTTACGAACAAAACAACAACAGTACAAGTAAAAAGAGGAATAGGTTCATGTCAAGTCAACATAATTCATATGAAGTTGAAGGTATGAACTAATTTATTAATTTATTTTTTTTAATAAAAAAAACTACAATGCTAAATTTACTATAATATATATATATATCAAATATCAAACAACAACTTTTACAGGACAAAACTTTTACGAGCCACTTCATTCTTCATCACACGAATCGAAAGTTATTCCATCATGTGTATTTTGCAACGCAAGTAAATTTGAACATGAACCACCAACATTTTGTTGCTTCAACGGTCAGGTATGTATAACATAATGTAGTATAATACAAAATCATTTGTCTACTTATTTCATAATATGACAATTACATGTCCACTTTTATGGGTAGATCAAACTTGCTGAGCCTGATGTACCTGAATAGTTGTATTATTTGTTTTCTTCACAATCTGAAGAATGTGTTTCCTTCAGAAAACACATCAGGGCCTATAACAATATCTTTTCATTCACTTCATTTGGGGTAAATTTAGATAAGACACTCGCAACTTCAAATAAAGGCGTCTACACATTTAGAGCACAGGGGCAGATTTATCATGATCTTCCATCACTTCTACCTCAAGATCGACCGAAATTTTTCCATCTATATTTCTATGACACAGATAATGAATTGAGAAATAGGATTGGAATCCTAGAAGATGCGGGTCTCAATGAATCTATGATTGCAAAGTTGATAGAAATTTTAGAAAGGAATGCATATAGTAAACTCTTCCGGAGTTTAAGAGATTTTTCATCGATTGAGGATGTACGTATCCATATAGCTAGCAAGGTATCTATAGACCAACGTGTGTACAACGCTCCAACAGTAGATCAAGTGGGTGCTATTTGGATAGAAGGAAATAATGTCAATATACCATTCGAGAGGGACATCGTCGTGCATGCACATTCAGGAAGTCGACATAGAATCCAACATTACTTCAGCTGTTATGATTCACTACAATATCCTTTACTTTTCGCACGAGGAGAAGCTGGATGGCATCAAGATATAAAGAGGATAATGGGAAGGCAAAATAATAAAGCTAATGTAGATAGTCCATCCAACAATATAGATCGTATAACAACTTCTGATCCTGTCGATGATATCATTACAAATGAATGTCCAGGTACTATTTATTTAGTTCTAATTCTATATATTTCATTATAATTATAATGAAATCACTATTACAATTACAACATTATTACGTTTGTTTTAAATGGCACAGTAATCTCAAAAAATGACTCCTCAAAGGTGTCTTGCCGCGAATACTACTGCTACAAGTTACAGATAAGACCCAATGTCAAATCGACACTTCTATTTGCCGGACGACTACTACAACAGTATGTTGTTGATATGTATATAAAGATTGAAACAACAAGGCTTGATTTTTTCAGAAAACACCAATCTCAAATTAGATCAGAGTTATATCAAGGAATTGTCGACATAGTGAATATAGGGGAGACAAGGGGAAATAAAGTTGGGAAAAGAGTAGTTCTACCATCTTCATTCATTGGAGGACCAAGGGATATGCGTAGTCGTTTTTTAGACGCTATGACATTGGTGCAAAGATTTGGTAAACCTGACCTTTTTATAACAATGACGTGCAATGCAGAATGGAGTGAAATAAAAAGAGAACTTAAACAAGGACAACGACCTCAAGACAGACCAGATTTGACATCACGAATCTTCAGAAGTAAACTAATGGACTTGAAAGACCAAATTTTTAAAAAAGAAATATTTGGCAAAGTTGCTGCTTATGTGTATGTCGTCGAGTTTCAAAAAAGAGGTCTACCGCATATCCACATGTTGGTAATATTTCAAAGTGGTAATAAGATCACAAGTGCTGACCACTATGACAAGTATGTTCGTGCAGAAATTCCCGATAGACACACTGATCCTACTCTTCATGAAGCAGTCGTGAAACATATGCTACATGGAACGTGTGGAAAATGTAACAGTAAAAGTCCATGTATGGTAAACGGAGTTTGTCGATTCCATTATTTAAGGCCTTTTAACTCAAAGACTATTCAAGAAAATGATTCGTATCCAATATACAAAAGAAAGAACAATGACAATAAGGTAAAATTTCATTATATTTGCATAATGTTCATATATCTATCATTTTAACTACAATCATATTAAATTTTCTTCCTCATTAACATTTAAAAATACAGGTGCAAGTAAGAAATTTTATTTTTGATAACCAGTGGGTGGTTCCTTACAACCCATATCTACTATTACGGTATAACTGTCATATTAACGTTGAAATATGCTCTGGACTGAAGGATGTTAAGTACTTATATAAATATATCTACAAAGGCCATGATAGAGCAGCTGTCCATATTTCAAGAGACGATGATGTCAACATCATAAATGAAATACAAGAATTTCAAGATGCAAGATGGGTTTCTGCACAAGAAGCTTCATGGAGAATATATGAATTTCGGTTGAATGAAATGTCCCCACCAGTAATAAACCTACAACTTCACGTTCCTAACCAACAATCAATTTCATATTCAGATCAACAAAACTTATCTCTGATTATTCATTCAGACCATCTCACAAGAACAATGTTGACAGAGTATTTTGAAATGTGTAAAAAATATGCGGGAGCAAGAAATCTTTTGTATAGGGAATTCCCGGAACATTATGTGTGGGACAAAAGACGTCGAAAGTGGACCGAACGAAAAAAGGGTCGTGTTATCTCTCGCATTGTAGCGGCAAATCCTGGTGAAGGAGAAAGATATTACTTACGTTTACTATTGAACCATGTGAAAGGACCTACGTCTTTTGAGTTCTTGCTAACAGTTACCAACGTACAGTATTCATCTTTTAAGGAGGCAACACAAAAAAGAGGTCTTTTAGAATCTGATCATAGCATTGTTGAATGTTTGGATGAAGTAGTCGCATTTCAAATGCCTTTTGAATTTCGAAGACTATTCGCCACGTTATTGGTCCACTGTGAGCCTACTGAAGTAAGAAAATTATGGGACATATATTTTGAAGACTTGACAGAGGATTACAGAAAAAATGCAGAATCATTAGAATATTACACGCAGCATGCTTTACGAGATATACAATTCTTCCTCCAATCAATGGGAAAGACTATTATTGCATATGACTTGCCTCAACTTATTGATATCTTTTATGGTAACAATGAACATAATGCAAAGGAAATTTTAGATGAACGCTCTGTCGAAGTTCCAAATGTTGACATTCAAGCAGCATCATATCTATATCCAGATCAAAAACATTCGTTTGATGTTATACTTGAAAGAATAGACAGTGGAAATGGGGGTGTATTTTTTGTTGATGGACCTGGCGGTACCGGAAAAACCTTTTTATATCGTGCTTTACTGGCAAGGGTTCGATCTCAAAAGATGATAGCACTTGCGACAGCGACTTCAGGTGTAGCAGCATCAATAATGCTAGGAGGTAGAACTGCCCATTCAAGATTCAATATTCCACTCCAGACTAATGAATCAACAATGTGTAGTATATCAAAGCAGAGTGCTACGGCAGAATTGATTCGTCAGGCAAAGCTCATAATATGGGATGAAGCACCAATGGCCAACAAAAATACAATAGAAACCGTTGATAGAACTTTAAGAGATATCTTGGACAATTCAGAACTATTTGGTGGAAAGGTTTTTGTATTTGGAGGAGATTTTCGTCAAGTGCTACCTGTCATCCCAAAAGCAACTCGACAACAAACAATTAACCAAAGTTTGGTTAGGTCGTATCTTTGGGAAAAAATGGAAAAGCTACAACTAAATCAAAACATGCGTGCTCAGAATGACAACCAATTTGAACAATACTTGATCCAAATTGGTAATGGAATAGAACCTTATATGGAGGATGACTTCATCAACTTACCAAACGAGATAGCTATAGCATGTGATGATGATGAAACGTCGGAATTACAATTGATCAATGCAGTGTTCCCGAATTTAACAGAAAATGCAACTTCTTCTGATTATATGACACAGCGTGGAATTCTTTCAACAAAAAATGAGTATGTTGACTACCTCAATGACAAACTAATTGGGTTATTTCCTGGAGAAAGTGAAGAATTTGTTAGCTTTGACGAAGCAATAGATGACACAAACCAATTTTATCAAGAGGAGTTCCTAAATACATTGTTGCCAAATGGTATCCCACCACATAAGTTAATCTTGAAAAGAAATTGTCCTGTGATGCTTTTGAGGAATCTGGACCCATCCAACGGGCTTTGCAATGGAACAAGAATGATTTGTTGTGATTTCAAGAAACATATTATTCATGCAGAAATAATCGTTGGACAACATTCTGGAAAACAAGTCTTCCTTCCACGCATTCCATTAACTCCAGCAAATGATGAAGGATATCCATTCAAATTCAAGAGGAAACAATTTCCAATACGTCTATGTTTTGCAATGACAATTAACAAGGCTCAAGGACAAACATTGCCTATTGTTGGAATATATCTTCTTGAACATGTATTCTCTCATGGGCAACTATATGTCGCACTTTCTCGCGGAATTTCAATGCAAACAACAAAAGTTTTAGTAACAGCAAAAGATAAAAAGAAGAAAAGATGTGGGACCTTGACAAAAAATATTGTGTACAAAGAATTATTATTGTAATCATATCATTACATTTTACTTTATTCGGTATTATCACTTTACATATATAATTTCATAAAAACTTACATACACACACACACACTCAGTTGTCATTTTGTCTTCAACAATATCAATTACCTCTATTCTTTTAAAAAATGGTATTAGTACTTCAAAAATAGTATTTATATTATTCTTTTGATACATTAGACGTGCAACGCACGTGCTTCCAACTAGTAATCTCAAAAAGTTTTGCCAAACAAGGGGTTCAATATAATTTTATTATTTATGTTTTAAATGGAAAATTTATTTTAAAATACTAAAATCGACCCTTATTTCTATTCTTGTCTGTGTTAAACATCAAACTTCTTTTGCATATGATTTCTTATGTAGACCGAATAAATACGTGTTGGCTTGATTAAAACCAAGTTGCTCTAGTCAAAATGTCTATGGTCCCATTTTCCATTATAGTACCAACTACCTATGTTATCTCGACCCTTACAAAAATCTTTATATTGCCGACATCCCTTTTCACTATAGTCATGTTAAAATAACATTTGTTTGATTGTCATTTTTTTCTCTTATCAATAACATATTATTTATTAAAATAATATTATACATAAATTTAAAAAAAAAAATCATTCTTTTTTAACCATATATTCTCTATTAATCTATTATTTTAAAATACATTCTTAAAAAAGAATGTGAATCAAACACACCATTAATATAGTAATGCTAAATGATCAATCCAAAGTCAACATATTATACGTTATATTAAATGTGTCATATTTTCTTGTATTTAATTGGACATATAATTTAATGTTTCTAATATAACATCTAGACTAATGTTAAATATCAGTGATGCTAAATATTTTTTTTACTATCAATACAAATATTATTTTTTTACTTAGACTCGTTTGATTTTCATTTTTTCTCCATAAAAATGAAAAATATGACCGTTGTCAATCACATTTTTTACTTTCTATTTCTTTTATGGGGTCCATAACGACTATATTTTTCATTTTCATTCTATAAATAATGTGGATCAAACAGGACCTTAAACTCAAAATTGAAGTCGAGCGTGAACAAAGAGGTGGGCCGACATTAACATGATTTTTCCTGTAATTTTTTTTCTTCTTATTCTTATTATTATTATTTTTGTATCATTAGTGGCTTTAAAATCTCGAATGTCAACTTCTATTCATTTAGCACATTTTTGCACGTTGGATTGAAAGATTTTAGAAATTCATTGACTTTCTCACTAGTTGCTCAATCATACTTCCAAAATATATATATATATATAATCTGTCAAGCATAAAATAAAATTTAAATTTAAAAGTGAAACATAAATAAATTCTAAAGCCAACACACTCGATTCGTTGAATTGAACCACTTTGTTGTATTGACTCTTCGAACTTGTCTAACTTGTAACTTGATGATTTGGGCAGGTTAATCAGCCTACAAGAAATGAAACCTACTTTTAATTAATATATTTTGTAAAGCATAAATTTTAACGACAATTATCCTACGTCGAGTGATCCTTTACCGTATATGTGCTGCTATGGTCTAGACTCTCGCTAAAAGTCATCAATCTGGGACCTATTATATTGTTCGTTTGGCGGAAAAAAGTTACCTAAGCATAGCTTGTCTATTTATTGATTTACGAGATTCAACAATTGAAGTTGTCGATGAGTATTAACAAAATCTACTATAAAAAACAACCAAAGTCGCTCGAAATAGATATTTTTTCGAGTTGAAAATTACTGTAACAAAAAGAAAATTTAAAGAAACACAATTGTTGGTTTTGATATTTATTTCTTCCACTAGCCAGGAAGTCCCTCAACAATGCAGAAAATGACACACAAACCCCATTGATTTATTTATGAGGATTACACGACATGTCATTTTTTGCATTTGCATTTACAAAAAGTCACTTTTTTCAAGTATTTGCAACATTGTCATTTTTGTACATCTTTGCCCCTGTTTATAAATTTAAATATTTTACATGTCATTCATTAAATGTGATTTGACTAGATAAAAAATTACACGAAAATTGATAAATTTAAATACCTTACATATTCTTCATTAAATGTGATTTGACTAGATAAAAAATTGCACAAAAATTATGAAATGTCATGATACTCATCTTATTAACTTCAAATTCTAAACCCTAAAATTTTCATTTTCACTCCATATTCTATCCTCACTCTCTCAACCCCTCTAGTCGCCGCCCATTGTCGGAAACCACCACGAACTCACAGTGACGATAGTTGATGGTGCGGGTGATTATTTCCCCAATCCCATCTCACTTTTCTCTCTCTCTCTCTCTCCCCAATCCTGTTTATTTTGGGCCATAGTTTTGGGGTGATCTTCAACCATGAATTTGATTTCGTGGTGGTTGTAGAGTAATTTTGGGGTATGTTTTGTTAGTGGTAATGGTGCTATTGTGGCGGTAAGGTTGTAGCGGTGATTGTGGTGCTGATTTTGGACGACGTAAACGTCGATGCTGTAGTGGTGGTGTTGTTTTTGGTGGGATCGCGGTTGCAGTGTGGTTGAGATAGAAGGCTACTGCGTCATCCGGACTAACTGTCAAGAATAACAGAAACTATCTGTCGGGATATTATGCAATATTTTGTTTATGGATCTGTATTTTGCTTGTGAACTTAAACACGTCTTCTCTTGTCTGAAAACTATAATAGAATGATAACGATATTTTATACCTGAAAATAATAATGTGTCGTATTTTCGAAAAAGTGAAATTTTTTACTTTACGGTTCTGTTGATAATGACACCAACCATCTCCCGTGAATGAGATCGACAGTTGAACTATCGGGATGTTGTGCAATACCCAAAAGGATTCGTAATTTGTTTGTGAACGCCAGAAGCACTAATGTCTGAAAATGATAATGAAAACAAAAGTATAAGGATCTCAAATGATTGTTCATACTTGAAATGTTGGGATTGCAACGATAAGAATTCTACACAATCAATATGTCGATATATAATAGTATGGAAGTAGCACTTTCGAATATTTAAATCTATGCAATAACAAAATGTGAAATTAAGGGTGTCAACAATTAAATTGTCTATCCCTACAATTTTAAAATGTCGAGTTCGACAGTTCACATGTCTACCTTGACGGCTTTGAAATGTCGAATTCGACAGTTGAACTGTTGGAACTGTCGAAAAGTTTGAAAACATGTATTTGATATCTTGAAAGAAATTGTTGAAAACATTAATGATCATAATTAATTCTCAATTACAACATAACAACATCTTTCAAAAAATAAATAACTTAATACTTCATTAAATATAAAACAATTTACATTTGCCTAAAAGATATTCGTATCTTTTCTCTTTAAAAAATATTTCAAAAATCAAACACGTCATTATTAGTAGTAGTTTAATTTTTTTTAAATAAATATAATCATTTTGTATTTAAAATTTAAAAATGAGTAAGTTATTAGATAAAAATATAAAAAATTTGTAATAATTAATCTCTCAAAATGGAAGGAGAATTCAATAGTAATGTCTTCTTGATTAAGGAAAGAAGAAGATGAATAAAAAGTTAGGGTTTCTTAATGGTTTAAAAATATTTGTTTATGTTAACATTTCAACTTCTTTTGTCTTTTTTTTTTTTTTTGAAAAAATGTATTTTTTTGGTTGATGTGATGGTGAATATGTGGTTGAAAACGAATGAAAAGTTATCAATGTGATAGAAAATATTATTTTATTGAAAAATGTGTGATTGTAATTGAGTTGAAGAATGAAAATGAAATGAGAATGAGTACCAAACAGGGGGCATAATATTCATATATCCAATGTTTATAATATAAAAATTAAATCATTACATCATAGCATTAATGACATTGAAAGTAAGTATTAATGAGTATTAAATGCTCATATAAAGTTGAGTCTAAGGGTAATTTGGATATTTTACACCAAAAAGTGACTTTTTGAACAAATATAGTGCCAATGAAATTTTTTTTGTGCATTTTAAAAAAAAGTGACATTTATGAAAATTTCCCTTTATTTATTTGGAGTCCATTTGATTCGGATTAAAATCTAATTTTAATTTAAATCAAAATTAAAATCAAAATCAAAATCAAACAATTAGGGTCAGTTTGATTCACGAGATTTTCCATGAAAAATGGAAAATATTTTTCTAGTTCTCACTTTTTTGCTGTTTGATTGCCTTTATTTTCCCTGAAAAATATTTTTCATGAAATTCTAGGTACAACCTCTTGAAACACAAAAGTAATAAAATATTTTTCTATGGGTATGCTTGGAAAGTGTTTTCCATCTTTTTGAGTGTTTTTTTTTTAATTACTTTTTTACAATGGAAACATATTCTAAATCCAATGGTAAAAAAATTTATCCATTTAATTGACAATTTACATGAAAAATGAAGCCAAACGAACATAAAAAAATTTCAAAAATTATTTTTTTAAATTTTTTTTACCTTTTTGCAATCCAAACAAATTTTAATACAGATTTTGAAAAAATTTATCCCAAAAAATAAAAATTTACATGAAAAATAAAGTCAAACGGATTAGATGGAAAATTATACCAATCAAACACCATTAATTACAATTCCTTCTAAAACAAATTCTATTCAATTTAATTTCTCACTCATTTTCTTTTAACCCATTTTTCACTATTACAATCAAACGGACCGTTAATAATTTTCATATCTTTTATCCACAACTTTTCAACTACAACTCTCAAAAATTTCTGTCACGCCAAAAATCTAATTTTAATAAACACCGTCTTACTTTCTCCCACGTATAGATGAGATCCACTCAGTCTATACAATATACTGACACTGACAATTTGATTTTATCCATAACGAACAACCATTTGTCCTTTTCTCATTACTGACCACGTTCTAATCAAACCCATCTTTGATTCAGTAGAGATCAGAGAGACAATGGAGACGGCTTTGTTGGGTGGCGGAGAAGGCAGCAGTGACAGCGCGAGAACGGATCGTAGGCGCTTGTTTAACAGAACAGATGCAATTGCTTATGGATCAACAGATCAAAAGGCAGCTGCTTTGGTTGATCTTGTAAGTTTTATCAATTGTTTACGTAATGAGTTTCATAATAATTGTTGGGAATGTCGTAGAATTGTAGATTATGTGATTCAATATGGGTATGTTTGTATATTGAAGAATTTGATGTTAAAGTAGATATGTTAGATTATATTAAAGCGTCTATATCAAAAGCAATTGATATTGGAAATTGGGATTGCGACTTTACTGAATTCTTGGAAAGTCTATTAAGAAAGGTGGAAGTGTGTATGGACATTTTGATCAAGGAAATTTGCTTAAGATATGAAATTTCTTCGAATCCCCATGGGATGATGGTTTCTGCAAAAGTTGTAATTTTCACAATTGTAAGGACTTGGCACCTTAAGTTAGAGTATGTGTGTGGCGTGTTAATTACTTGGTAACTAGAAATTGTCAGAAGGAAAAAAGGTATGTCGTGGAAGGACTTAGGAATAGAAGACTTACTGTAAGTGTAGAACTAATAGATATTCTGAACTTTGTGAATATATTTCTTTTATCAATTCAATTCACCAGCTGGGTTTGTGAATAGTGAAATCAAAGATGGAACCTTTCTCATATTGATGTCTCACAAATAGGCAAGATAACACTCTATTTCACATTTTTTAGTGGGGTTATGGGAATTATTGGTGCGGACTTGGGGTAGTGACTGCTTGGTAGACTTCAATTGTTCTAAGGCGGTTTTTTATGACTCACTCATTTCATTTGGTATCAAAGTCACCTTTGTGGTGCTATCCCCTTGTCTGAACTTGAAGTTGTGGATTGGTCATTGACTGGATGCTACGACGATGATGCGTATTAGGGGGAGAGAAAAGGGGGGGGGGGGGGGGGTCTTCATAACAACTCGATATCAGTTTGGTGGTAACTACTACTCTGAAGCTAGCATTTCTGAGTCAGTTGGCTTGTGCCAAAGCCAAGTAGAGTGTCTGGCCCATAATTTCAAAAAATGAAAATATCAGAGGACAACTTCATGCAGATTATAGGATGAGTATCTAGTCAGTCCAGTACCTTGGAGAGAAACATTTTCCTGAAAATATTCTGGAACGTTTATAGCGAACTCTGCTTTTGATTTTACCCTTTATAATGATTTGAAATGTCCCTTATGTTTGCAGGCTGAAGATGGTATTGGTATACCCGAGGAAATTCTTGATCAGTCGAGCTTTGGAAGTTCTCTGCAGTCCTACTTCATATTTATTCGATTTGATTTTCTCTGGTCTCTTAACTACTTTGCTTTAATTGTTCTAAATTTCTTGGAGGTTTGTGCATCTTCCAAACTGCCTGTCTATATATTTTTCTCTTTTAGTTTTGCATTAAATAATCATTATTCTGACTTATCTATGCTTGATTTATATCCTCAGAAACCTCTATGGTGTTCTGGGTATTGCAGTAATAGAGGTTACTACTTTCTGGGGCAGCTGCCATACTTGACTGGTGCTGAGAGTCTTGTATATGAGGTAAGGTCGAAATTTTCATTCAGTTGTTTTGCATGGGGCATGAGTTCTCTCTACTATAATCAACGAAAGACCTACAAGTAATACATATAAGGTTTGGAGCAATATTACTCTTATGATCGGTTTAACTTGTTTTTACCTTATATGTATGATTTCTAAAAAGAAATGTTAAAGGCAGGGAAGAAAGTTGTCCATCTGACTTGTCTTCTTTTCAGACTAAAAAAATCATTGAAAGACTTTTGTATTCTTCTTTATACATAACAATTTATAAATGATGTTAATGTATCTTATTTAAATAGTTCCCCAACTATTTAGATGAATACTATCTTAATTTTTGCCGATTGCTATAGTTGTCTAACTTATCCATAATGGATTTGATTTGGAATTGGATTGAAGGAGAAACAAGTAGATGTTACAAACCAAATTGGATTTTCAAGAAACAGAAGACACTGAATATGAACATGCGCTATATCTTCGTGTGCTTTAATGACGAAGGCAGCAGGGCTTTTTTTTTTGCTTGTGTGTGTGTGTGTCTGAGACAATAAGATCTAGAAATCTTGATTTAGATATTTCAAAAATATATAATTAAATCACCAAAGATCTAAAACAATTTAGGACAAAATAAAGGAGCGATGTTAATAAAAAGATAAGATGTGCCTGGTTCGAAAAAATATTTTAGCAGAAGAAAAAAAATCTGCAATAGGAAACAATTATCAAAAACTCTGGAACAGCGGAACCAAAACTCCACATTCTCAGATTTTATGCTTTTGATGAGAAGATATAATGTAAGGAATGAGAAGTCTCTAAAAACTTTCGAGGCTCAGTATGCCTTTTGAATATAGTTCGTGTATTCTACCACACCAACAACTCTGGCCTATCAATTATTGGAGGCTTGCCTGTGCAGATTTGATAATTAAAGCTTTTGGTTAGTGATGTAGGGTATTTCCACCACTTTGTCCATAGCAATCTGTCCTATATCAACCGGAATCAATATCGAAAATCGACCCCAAACCCACTCCGTTAGCCCACCCCCATTTCAAGGAGGCTTCTGTATTATCCACTCACTCCATGAGAATACTTTAGCATCGACTTGAACTCAGGACTACCTGCTCTGATATTAACGAGTATATTGTCACAACTTTGTGCAAAGTCTATATGACCTAGATTCAAACCCAGGAATCCACTTCGAGACCATTTCCTTGGGTCCACATTTCAAGCATGCTTCTGGTATTGACACCACTTTAACTAAAAGTTACAGCTAATGGCGCAAATACAATCCACTCTAACACTGGGATTCAAGTCCGGGAATTCACCTCAAGCCTAGTTCATCGGTCTCACGTTCAAGCATGCTCCTGCATTATCCACCCACTCCATGGGAATGCTTCAACATTAATTCGAACATGGAATCTCTAGCTCTGATATTAACACGATGTAGGGCATTGCCACCACTTTACCCAAAAGCAATAGCTGATGACACAATTGCGGTTCATCATATATCACTCAGAATCAAGCTCGAAAACCCACCACAAGCCCAGTTCGTCTGGCCTGACCTTGGTTTCCAGCATGTTCTTGCATTATTTAGTGATGAATGAATACAAACTGATGTTTTGAAAACTAACGAACTGTGACATTAGCCAGAAAAGCTGAATGGGCCAATTGCTGTGTACAAACTTATCCATCTTAGAAGGAGGAGCAAAGAAGAAGAAGTCCTTAAAATGAAAAATATAATCAGGACAGAAAATTGAATGTTGTGGCTCAAGTTACTGAATAATTTGTTTACTTCTGGTGATTCATCGTGTTTTAAATCTTACTTCTTGCTAACTGTGTTGATACAGACGTAACTAGGTTCCCAGGTATCTTGTTTTTCCTTAAGATTGAACTTTTTTCCTGCTACCTTTTGCAGGGTGTTACTCTCTTGATCCTGATTGTCCATACTCTATTTCCAATATCATATGAAGGGATTGGTTTTTTCTGGAAAAGTATTCTTAACAAAGTTAAGGTACTCTATTTATTAATTATGATTTCATAATCTACAATGAGAAGTTTCACAACAATAGGTTCTACCTTATTAAGGATGATGTACATGATAAAGAAAGTTAATTGTGAAATATGTCTTCCATATTTTGACTGTATGACTCCTTTCTCTGAGTTCTCTCAGTCGTGGGCAGATCTATATATTTTTGAGGTTTGTGCCCATTCAACTCATAATATTTTTTTAACAGCATGCATATTTTAATTTTTTGTTCAGCACTAAGCCCCTCTTAAGTTCGAGAATGGGGTGAGCATTTGAATCAGAACAAAATATGGATATTTGTTGTGAAATAATTTCTTGTACGATAATCGAAAGGATGCTGCCTCCTTCATTAGAATATCGACTTTGATCTTTTCGTTATTCCAATTTTTTAGTTTCTAAAAATACGTATTGCTTTTCATTGACATATGACTTATTAATTTGAACCATTTAGCCCATGTTTGAACCCCATTTTTTCCCTTTCTATCTCATTTTCCTACAGTAATTGGCTGTCAACAGTCACGACAGGTGTGGGCCCCTATCAGAGAAAACGACAACTTCCCTGATAAAAATTGAGGAATACTGCGGTGCTGCATGTCAGTTGAATAACCCAATTTTTTTACTTCCATTTCTGCCCTTTAAATATTGTTTAGTATTGGTATAATAAAAAATAGTGGAGGGCAAAATAGTCCCGGCAGAAATTTTCTTTTGTACCCATCGCTGACATTTATTGGGTTTAATGTAAGCTTCCCTGACTGTTGTCAGCCAATCACTGTAGGAAATAGAGATAGAAAGGGGGAAAACGGGGCTCAAACGGGCGCTTAACCTCATTTGGCATATTAGTTTTCTTTTATTCTTTTTCCAGTCGAATCTTACAACTGCAAATGATTTTGTTTGTGCCATTACTATCTTGAGATTTCAACTTTTTTTTTTTTGTTTTGTTTAAGGTTGATATATTTATTTGCTTGCAAACAAAGGTGTGACTATATCAAATATAAACGAGACGAATTTTCATGTCAAGAACAAAGTAATAAAGATCAACAGTTTATGCAGCCATTCTTACACCCTAGCAATCAAGTGGAATTAAGTGAAAACATTTATAACAAGTAAAAGAAATCTTATGGAATTAGTGAATTTGCTAAACGTTAGATGATAATCATGAGTGTTTCCCTATGATGAAAGCATGTGAACACAGGGAGCTATATATCTTCGGAAATAAGTCTTTCTTAAATGAAGAGGCCTCTAATGTAAGTTTAGAGCTTTGGAGCTTCATTTTTTTCCGATGATCCGTATAAACTGAGAACCAGAATGGATGATTTCGTGTTTATTTTTATTCTTATTCTCCACCCATTCGAGATGTGTACTTAACCTTTTTTTTTCTTTGATTAACTTGCATTACATGTAAAGAAGACAAAAGAGAAGCTATATTGCGGCCTTTTGTTACATACGGTCATCTACAATACATTTATAACATATATCATATTTTTTAGTGCTTATGATTGGCTATGTAAACTATTGAAATGAATTTGTTATGGGTTCAAATCAACATTTGACACGAGAAATTTATTGGCTTGACTAGTTTGGTTTCAAATTGAACTATCCTTTTGGACCCATAGAAATGATAAATTCTAAATATTGAACCTTGATAAATAATAAGTTCTTTTATTTATTTTCAGGTACTTTTGTTGTTACTATTGGTTGCTGACCTATTAGTCTATGTTATCTATCTGTCCCCTGTGCCATTCTATACTCTTCCATTTAGGATTGCACCCTATATCCGGGTTGTATTTCATCCTGAACTTCAGGTATGGTATGGGTATCATATTACAGTTATTTTCCTGCGTTATTTCTCATTTTTGATTTCTGGATTTTTCCCTTTCCCTAGTTGCTTCGTCCCATTAGAACTTGTACATAGCCGTATTGGTTTTGGAATTACTATTTCATTTTATGGAGTCCCATCTTCTACCTGGCATGCCTTGAACATTAAAATCCTATTGTTGCCATGTAAGCTTTTGGACTAAGGTTTGAGATTATCATTGGTGAAAAGTTTGCCTGTCTGCCTGTCAATTCGGGTAGATGATTTCCAATTTTATGCTGCTCTCTTCAACTGATAGAATCAGTCTATTCAAGGTGAACATTGGTTTTTACTGGAATCACTGTTCAGTTGGATATAAGGTTGCAAACTGAATAAATATATTGTTAAAAGAAATATCTAATATGGTATGATTGAACAGTGTGGTGAGGAGAGTCGGGATTACAATATAGGAGCTATTTCAAACTAAAGGTGTGTTTGAGCCATATTATTTTGGAAGAATGTATTCTGGAATAGTGGATTGATAAAGAATGTGTAGTTGAAAAAGAAGGAAAAGTTATTGATGTGATGAAAAATATTATTTTATTAAAGAACGTGTGGTTGAAAATGAGTAGAAGAATGAGAATTTTAATTTGTACCAAGCAGGGGCTAAAAGATATAAGGAGCTCAAGAAAATCATTTACTAATTCCTTTTATGTTTGATCTGGTGAAGAGATCAAGGAAATTAAGACTTACAATGAAGACAGAGTATACATAGACTAGAATTATTGTTGAGGCAAACTTCTTAATGCCTTGGATCATGCACTGGAGATATTGTTTTTGCAGGGTCTAATCACAAAGGCTTTAACACATTCTAATAATTACCTAATTTACAATATATGAAACTGATTCCCTCCTTTCTACTATATATGGGTGACAACTTAAAAAACCATGAAATTGTAATTGTTCATTAGAATTCATTCAGTTGTAGCGCCTAGTTGAGGGCTGTTTCTTGGAGAAAGAAGAGGTTGGAATTTATTGATGTGTACTTAAGAGAACACCTAGGAAGATGAAATACCGTTTGCATCATTTAATTCCTCCTAGTGACTCACAAAGCTCCACTAACGAAAATGTTCCTTAATTTTGTAATTGACACTAGGGATTTACGAGATAGCATCGTCATCCTGGCTGGAATGCTTGGCACGTACCTTAATATCCTGGTGCGTCCACTTAATACTTGTATTACATGTACTACTGAAGTTCTGCCACTGTTATGATCTTTCTATCTCTTCAATTTCATGGATGAAATTTGACTGTCCTTTTTTTCCTTTTTTTGGGAGCCTAATTCAGGCTCTATGGGCTTTATTTCTCCTGTTCTCTAGCTGGTTGGCATTTGTCATCTTTGAAGATACGCAACAAGGAAAGACTATATTCACTTCATATGGAACCACATTATACCAAATGTTTGTTTTATTTACGACTTCCAATAATCCAGATGTCTGGATTCCCGCGTACAAGTAAGTTGCTTTGAAACATTGGATTTAGATGCACTCTCCCTTCTCTTTCTAATATTGACTGGTTAGCTATGCTGCATTCCATCCCCCACCCTGCAACGTTAAGGTAGTCATACAACACACACAGGAGAAGGTTTGCATTTACATCCAAGCAACTCTGCTGAACTTTTTGAACTCATTATCGACTTCTATAGTCATCAATTTTCATATTGTTCTACTAGCTGCTTATAACTGATTTTTTCTAGTTTTACTCACCTCCATGCTATGTTGTTTCATAGGGCCTCACGGTGGCATTGCCTATTTTTTGTTCTCTACGTCCTATTGGGTGTTTACTTCGTCACCAATTTGATTCTTGCCGTTGTGTATGATAGCTTTAAAAGTGAGGTATTTGATGCATCCCTTGTATTGTATTTTTACGCTACACTTTCTGTATATATGTTGCCATATATTGTCAAATTGCCCAATATAAGATGAAATATATTTCTTGCTACTTAGAAGGGATGAGGCTGCAAACTCCTGCTTCAGATTTGAAGGCATTATACTAAATTGCAGTCTAACTTTTTGGCATTCATTGTTGTTTCCTACTAAATGCACTATGTAGATGTCAATTTCTGGCTTCTTTTTCTTGTGTTAAAATTTTGATGCATATCTAATTCTAGTTTTTTGTTACAGCTCGTAAAACAAGTAGATGAGAAGGATCGTACAAGGATGAGAATACTAAAGAAAGCATTTAACCTGATGGATAATTATGTGAGTATAATTTTCACCTTCACGCTGTAACTAATTGTTGGGTATACTTTACGTTTGTCAATTCCTGTGTACTTAGGAAAAGTTGACCAATTTTCTTCATGCCCAATGTATAACAATTACGTGAATTTTTGTAAATTAGTAGAATCCTAGAACTTACCCTTCGTATGTTGTTGTATTAGTGGAGCACCAGCTGTAATCTGAAGCTACCTCTGCGAGTCCTTCCATAGATTAGTAAATTTGATAATTGATTTCTCCACATGGATTCCTTCCTCTGCTTCCCCAATCAGATTTGAATCTATCACATAAAATCAAGTTGATATTTTTTATGGGTTCATTTCTATGTTTGGTACGGGTCATATTTGCAAGATGGGATTATAGAGAAGGGAAAAGAGGAACAATTCATGTTGAAGATGTAATTTAAATAAATAAGATTTTAGGTGGATGGTTCAACAGTAACTGAGTGAGCAGAGGGTCTGAGTTCAAGTCTCATAGCAATCCATTTATGAAAATGGCACACATATAAAGCCTTTGATAAAAATGTATCTGGCCTGCACCTAAGAAAACGCACTGATAACGTAATTTATAACTACATTTGTCCTCTCTAACACTTTAAGCTTTTAGATAAGGCGATTCAACGTTTCGAGGCATTGGTAATTTCTTTGTTTTGATGACCTTTTGCACGTCTTATCAAAGAAGAAAACATGAAACTATCTTTTAAAAATTTTATTTGAAGAAAAGGAACGTTTCAATCATTATTGTAAATGTACTCAGTTCTCCGCATCCTCTTTTCTGAGCACCTCGGTTTCTTCATTTAGAATTTTTCAGCTTATTAACCCTAAGGGGTAGCTCAGTTGGTCAAGCATTGAGTTTGCTCTCCAATGGTCACCAGTTTGAGTCCCATCAGGGCCACTGAGGTGAGTATTCGGCTGTAAATTTCAGGGCCCTGTGGGATTAGTCGAGGTGCGCGCAAGTTGGCCGGACATCCACGGTCATTAAAAAAAAAAAAAAAATCCAACTCACATGTATGTATTTAGTAGGACGAAGTTAAAACCGTCTAGTCATGATCCATATCATCAAGTTAAAATCTTGGGCGATTATAGAGATATCAAATAACATCTTATTCTGGAGATCAATTTCAACCTCGTTAAGAGTGCATGAATACGTTGTTAATGATTAGGATTTATGAATTTGCTAATAGAGAAACTAGGTAGTGGGCTATAATTCTAAGACTTGGATAATTCATGATTGTTGTTAGTTAAGTAGTTGATAATGCATGGATAATTCAACTCGAGTTATTTAAGGAGGCGGTTAGTAGATAATTTAATTTTTGATCCATTTGAAAGCACAAGTTGAACATTTTGTACACCTATAATTTGGTGTGTTAAGTGAGACATCCATAACTGTAATATTGAAACTTAGTTTTTAATAGAATTATTGGTTGAAATGAAGTCTTACAAATATCAGTATTTTAAAAAACGTAAAACGTGGCTAGACATGAAATTGAAGCTTTACAAGTTTAAGCGAGCCTAGGCGAGACTTAGGGTTTTCTTATTTATAATATTATTTTTAATTTTTAATCATTTTAAAAATTATTTAATAATTAAAATAATACACATTAAACATTTAAAATTATAAAATAGAATATTTACTTAATAACTCCTACCGTTAGTCAATTATACAATTTTAAAGTTTTCGAAATGCAAAAATTAGAATATTTATTATAGTTTCAATTTTTAAGACAAATCTTACTTAATAGATTTATAGGAACTTCATACATTCTTCTGAAGTTTGTAATAAAATGAGTGTGAAGATCATAATTACATAATGTAGATAACTCTATGACTTAAAAATTTTATTTAACTATTTAGATAAAATCATTTTAACTTTTGTACAGATAAAATTTTTTAAAAACTTGAAATTGAAGTCAAATGAAAGGTTTTATTTTATTTTTTATTTTTTTAAAAGCTAAAGTCAAATAAAAGACTTTTAAAAAAAGGAAAAAAAAAAACTAATACTTCGCGTCTATGGAAGACGTCAGAAATGAAAGAAAAAATTCGGCCGTTTAGGAATTGAAAAAAAAGTCTAGGCATGAAGCGACGTATTTTGCCCGAGCTTTGAGTACTTAGACGAGTTTTTTAGAACACTGAAAAATATGGAGGTCAAAGTATTACTCAAGCTAAAATAAGCATTAATTTGAATTTGTAAAAATTTCGTATGCATTTTTTCCCCAAATGGAGACTAAGTAGGAAGCAAATCTATTGCCTTTTCAACTGTTTCTTTTTTATTTTGAAAAATTATTATGATTATATATTTATATTTGTTTACACCTCTTGCAATTAACAGAATCTTAATTATCTCAACAAAGATCAGTGTATTCGTCTATTTGAAGAACTGAACAAATACAGGTGAAATTCTCTTTTCCATGTACCCTTGCAATGACTATATATTGTTTTGACTTAACCTGTAGATTTCTTTCTCGATTAAGGATAAACATATTCTAACCATATTTATTATCACTCTCTCTCTCTCTACACACACACACACACACACACACACAGAGTTTCATTAAGTAGCTAACCTAAGTGAATAGCATGCTCATTGGACAAGTAGAACTTCAGTTTTCCTCTGGTAAAAAAATGTTTCGGAAGTGATGCTTACTGGCTGTTGACCTTAGAATTTCAGGTCATTGTTTGGAGCACTAACAATTAGACATAAATGAAGCAATCATTTGAAGTTAGGACTTCCAGTTTGGCAAACACTGCCTCGTTGTTTTTCTCTTTGCTCGGGACCACTACCTATGATCACGTCCATTAGTAGTAAAAATTTCTTGGTGAATAGTCCATGTGACATGCCAATAGCTTAAAATAAAAGAAAGTTGACACTTATTAGTTGCGATGTACAGACACTCCTAGGGTGGAGTTTTGGTATTGAGGAGTCAACACGTCAAGTGGGGTGTCCCTACTTTTTATATATTTTTTGCTAAGGACCTCTCCTGATATGCTTTGAGAACTTGTCCAGCATGTGTGGCTTTTAAATTTAATTTTTTTTCTAGTTTCCTAACACATGGGGATACAACAAACCTTTTTTTATAATATTTATACTATAAAATTAGGAAAGTTTTTAATTATAAAATGAGGAGAAATTCCCAAATAAAATTAGAAAATTGTTAAAAACTTGATGTGGAATTTGTTTTATATCTACTCTATGCATTGTTTCTTTCTTTAACACAGGTAATAAATTGTTTAATTCGAGGTTATTTTAATACAACAAATAGCCACTCCTCTGACTTGAAAGATTTAATTTGCAAAATTCATAATCAAATTTGAAAACAATGTTTCTTTTATTTAAGAATAAAGAGATATAAAATTAAAGATGTTAAGGAAATCCACGTCTAACCTAGTTTGTAGAAATTGATTGTATGCAAATGGAAATTGAATGTAAAATTCAAGAATTATGTTGTATTGGAGGGATATCTTATGCATCCAAACTTCTGGGCATAATCAATTCATGACAGGAGTATTGCCTTGCCACTTTATGTGTTCCCTATGAAGTACAAGCCGTTAAGTTATGACTGCATTTTCAATTAAGAAGTGTTTGAATTCGATTCTGTGTTTTCATTTCATCATATCTTATACTGAATATGATGAAATATTCTTGCTTTTCTTACATTTTACTGATAATAATAATAATATATATATATATTTGGTTCAGTATTCTTTTCTGGTATATATTTTGTGGATGTTGAAGCATGTTTTGTTTTCAATGTATTTAGGACATTGCCAAATATATCCAGAGATGATTTTGAATTAATATTTCACGAGTTGGATGACAGTCATGACTTCAAGGTTGTTTCTTCATATTTTTATCTTCTTTGTTTGATGCTGTTGAGACTTGTTTCCTTTGCTATCTTCTTAAGATTTCTGTACAAATGAATTCACGTAGATCCATTGAATCTTCTGTTGCAAATGAACACGTTATTGTATTCTTAGCTATTTATTGTGAACCTTTTTTTTTTTTTTTTTGTATTTTTCACCCTACTTTCGATGGTTTTACAGCTCTGTCCCAGAAGAGGGCTAAGAGAAGGGAAGATGTGGTAGTGAATTTGGTGACCAAAATACATGAAATGGGATAAAAGATCATCCCTTAAAATTTATTCACCCAAGAAAGAAAGAGTTACAGTGATTAATAACATAGGTAAGCAGAAGGCATAAATAATGTAAATAATAGAACGCAGAACGCCCAAGGTTTCCACAGCTTAGGTTTTCCCTGCCTTGGCCTTCCCCACCTGCAACTTGCCCCCGGAGTCCCCAAACCGATCTCTTTCCTCTGCACACCCTCCTGCAGCTCCTCTCCCATCTTTTCTTTTCCTTTTATTTCTCTGTAAGTTTTATTTATTTTATTTGTTGAGAATAAAGGTATATTTTCTTCTTTTTTTTAATTTTTTTTTTTTTGCCTAAAAAAACTGACTTTTAGCTGTAACATGGATGAAAATTGTCCACTGGGGATCAAGGGGCTACAAATTTGAAAGGATGGGGACCAACACCCATAGGTTGGGGACATCCGCTACAATTTTCCGTTTAAAACTAGTATTGAAATTTTCGATTTATATCGAAAATTTACATTTAACGACTGGATTTGCAAGGATACATGAATTTCAAATGTTCATCACCATTATTGATTGCAAAGGTCTGAATTTTCATTATTTGGATCTCGTGAAACTACAAGCTTGTAACGTACTACCATTAAAACTTTGAAGAATGATGTGAACTGTATAATCACATATTTGAGCTTTGTACCTTTTCTGTAAATGACAATCATTTTATGGTAGGTAGCTCTTATTGATAATTTTGCTGAGAGTTTATCCTCTGCCTAGGAAATACTTTCTACCTTGAAGTAGTTTGGTTTTGAACTGGTAAAATTATTCTATTCAAGTTTTGTGACTTTTCTTGTATTATCTAACTTTTATATGTGTCTCAATACCTTGAGAATGTAAATATTTATGGTTTCCATATTTAAACATAATTACAAAATATTGTCCTTACTAATGGTGTCTTAACTTTTTGCTGCATTTTTCTTTTTTTTTTTGTTCCTGCAGATTAATTTGGATGAATTTGCTGACCTTTGCAATGCCATTGCGCTAAGGTTTCAAAAAGAGGATTCAGTAAGTCCACTTTCCATTGAACTGAAGCTTAAGTGACATCCTTGCAACTTTGTATAGTATTTTATAAAAATGAAGGCTTTTGATCAGCAATCCTATATGGCATACTCATTTTGCAGGTACCTGTATTTCATAGCCTTCCATTTTACGGTTCACCCGCATCTGAAAGGCTGAAAGACTTTGTTCGAAGTCCGAAATTTGGATACATAATAATGTTCATCCTTGTCCTGAATTTTTTCGCAGTCATTATTGAAACAATGGTATGACTGTCAAGTGTTGTCAAATATCAAACGAAACCTATTTTTATATGATTTAGAGTTAACAATTTCTACAACATAAGCTCACTGAGGACATTTTATATATACAAAAATGCACAAATCTGATATAACTATAAATGTTTGTAGTTTTAGATCCTATTCATATCAGTATTAACATGACTATAACTTGTGACTAGGATATATCTGTCACTGGCATTAGTTATTCACAAAATGTTGCTGTCTCTCCGTGTGCTGTTTTTTAGCCGCCACACTCCCTCCTCGACAGCCAAACAAACAGACACGCAGTCCAAGAATAAATGAAAACGAAAAGATGATATATATTGAATGCCAAGAGCTAGTAAGGAAACCATTTGTTGATGAAATTTTAATTAAATAAATAAAATTGTTCCCTTCAACAATTGAAGGTTTTAGATGATGTGGTTCAACATGGCACTAGAGCAATCAAAGATCCTGAATTCACTTCTCACCTGTCTATTTATGTAAAATTTGCATGTCTGGCCTTTGATAAAAAAAATCAATCTGCCCTGCATGTGAGGAGCATGAAGGAAAAATTTAAATGTATAAGCCTGTCCTCTCTCTATTAGCTTAAAGCATTTAGATGAGCTAGTTCATCATCGTTTAGCCACATACACTGCCACTAAATTATCTAATGATATATTGTGTTAATTGTGTTTTTCAGCTTGATATAGAGAACAATTCTGCTCAAGAGGCTTGGCAAAAGGTGGAGTTTGTGTTTGGTAAGAGCTCTATGAATCTTGGATCTTATGAGGCATCAGATTCACTGTAGGATACTAGAGTAAGATTGAACCTCATATTAATTGTGTAGTGATTGCAGCTGGCGGAAGTGTTTGTATCACTGTTTCACACTTACTTCGCTTTTCGAAAAGGCTTCTTCTATAGGTGAAGATTTTCGATAAATTTCAATTAGAAGAGAGTGCTTAATAGGGTGGATTGTGCTTCCTCAGAATCATGGAAAAGCAACTGATCGTAATGAAAGTCATTGTGATAGTCTTCCAACATTAATGAACTGGGAAGCCGATTATCCCCAGAAATAAAAGAAGAAAAAGAATAAAAATAGCCAACTTAAAACCTTTATGGGTTTGACCATATGGAAGAAAAAATAATTACAGACCCATAAAATTATGCATGGTGATATAGATTTTGGAATATTTCTGCATTCTTTATTACTTCACTTGTATATACTTCATTTCTAGAGATAATGAAAGACAACCATTTTTCTCTCCTATTGATAACTAGACTTATGTAAATGGTGCATCAGATCACAATGGAAACTGGACCTATTGGATTTTTCCCGTTACATTCTTCATGATGCATAAACACCACAGGCATCACTAGAAAGACATTCGTCAGGTCTCAATACCTCTGGCAGATCATTAAGATTAATTCTTAGAGACTCCTGGAACATGTCAATGCTTTGACATCGAGATGACTGACGATTAAGGTAAATTTGAGAAATAAGAATAATATTGTTTGGGTTTCATAATCTGTTTGTGTGCTTGGAGAATTCTCTTTAGGCATATAAATGAACAACGAACACATCTCTTATTATTTTTCCCTTAGAGCTGTATAATTGTCCTCACATAGAATTTCTGTAAAAGAGATTTGAAAATAGAACATTGTTAATTTCTTGTCAGAGTGTTCCAATATAAATTGGAATTTGATTTAGACACCTGAATTAGCTCCTTCCCTAGTCTGTTGGTCAAAAACTTCATTACTGGTAAACTAATATCCTATGTGAAAACACTTATAACCTTGAACTACTATAATTCTAGTTTATATTGGGAGTCAACATATTGCATTTTCTTCCCAGGATGGCTGTACGTAGTGGAGATGGCATTGAAGATCTATGCTTATGGATTTGAGAACTATTGGAGAGACGGCCAAAATCGCTTTGACTTTATAATCACCTGGGTAATAGGTAAGTACCATCAAGAGTTTCATTCCATTCTCTTATCTCTACTCCTCCTTACAACTATTATTTAACACGAGTAATATTGTATCATAATGGCTGCCATACTAATTTAGTATTTTATTGTAGTTTCTAAGTCATCTAGGTCTTTCGTTGAGGAAATTTTCCATTTTAATCCGACTCTGAACACTAATGTGTATGTCCAAAACTAAAAGAGAATATCCACATTGGATATTTGTTGTCTTCAACTAAGTTGATCAACAATTCGAAAAAAAATAAAATAAAATTTGCTACTCTAGCGTCTGATATATTGCTGATTATATTGGAATTCATGGTGAATTATTTTATGGAAAATGAGAATGAGGTAATAGTAAAAAGGCAAGAAACCACCAGTATGCTTGCAGGACCAAAGAAAACTTAAATTAGGAACTAGTTTCTATGGATATTTACAAGGAAGAAGATGTGGTGTTAACACCATCACATCTAAAATCTTAAGTTGAGATGGGCCACATATATTCATATAAATCTGTTTTTCAACACGCCCTTTCATGTGTCGGCCAAGTTAATGTTTTCCATCAAAGTCTAAAGGTGTCAAATTCTAATAAATGGGTGGTGGTGAGACTTGAAGCTAGGACTTTTGCATGGCTCTGATACCATATTAACTTTTGAATTACTTTATCTAAAAACTTAGTTTATTAGACAGGAAGACGCTTATGTGTAGGTTGGGCATATTTTTTTTCCCATAACACGTGCACAATGTCATTAAATGGGTGGTGGTGAGACTTGAATCTAGAGCCTCTACCTGCACCTGCTTTGATGTATTGTCGAATTACTTTTTCTAAAAGCTCAAGCTATTAGATATGGTCACATGTATATCATTTAAATATTAATGTCTTCAAAGTTTACCATCACATCTAAAAGAGATGGGCCACATATATTTACTTAAATCTTGTCTTCAACCCTTGGCACATTTTTTTTATCTTTTCTTTTGTAAGGGTTGAACTAATGTGTTGGGGGAAAAAGATCAACAAGTAGGCAGCAGAAATGTTTGTTGAGATGATCAGGTTGTAGGTTGATGCTTTCTAATTTAGCTTGACTGTTATTTATTAATATAGGTTGATAACCTTCTGTAATAATATTATTAAGTACTTCAGCAATGAACTTATTGCTAGTTGGGCAACACTAGTGGAAGTTGTAATGACTGCGAGGAAGTTGTAATGACAGTTTCTTTCAAACCAATTTGATTAATATATTTACTGTGTATCGACTTTGTTGAGTCACATGAATACAAGTATGGTGACAATAAAGAGAACGGCACAGCAACCAAGTCAACAAGTGAAGAGTTCTGCAGAATAGGCTGTACTAATATAATTTATTTATGAGCCATAAACAATTATTTTGACATCCTTAGTTGAGGCTATTGTGTTAGACAATTTACTTGGCATAGCAGAATACCTTGGTCAATTTCTATGATACTAGTTCTTCTATCAGTTTTCCTATGTAACTTTCAAAACCTTTGTGATTCTTTTATGAACAGATTTATTTATCGGATTCCACCCCACATTGGGAACTAATGGTTGGCTCTGTCCACGAATATTTTTCTTTCCCTTCTTTCCCTTCTTCATCCAAATGAGTGGAATTACTGGCGGGACCAGTTAAGCTCCCTCTTAGCATTTAGGAGAAGTTTCTTACATTTAGATTGAAACATTATTCAACTAAGTGATTAACATTATGTTGTCATTTTTTGAATTTTTCTTTATGGAATATAGATTTTCCTTTCTTCCAATGTATGAAAATAAAAGACTCTTTCCTTTCTCTTTTCCTTTTATATGGGTTGATAGGTTGAGTTTGTGACTGGGTTGGTTGTCCTCATGGTCTTTTTTTTTTTGGCAGTTATTGGAGAAACGGCAACTTTTGTGTCTCCCCATGGCCTGACTTTTCTGTCGAATGGTGAATGGTGAGGATAAGCTTGTGCATATGATTGGAACTTCCATATTGCCAATTTTTTTATTCTCCTCTGTGGAAAAAGAGTAGAAAGAAAATATATTTTATTCAAGTTGAAAATCTAGATTAACATAGATTTGCCATACCATAGAATTATATATCTTCATTATTTCTTTTTTCTTATCTAATTTCCGGACGAATTACAGGTACATCCTAAAAGCTCTTTAGTTTTTTGTTTCCTTTTATAAGATTGTAATGTGAATTTACTTATCATTGGAGATTATCTTACTTGTAAAACTTAATGAGCTACTTTTGTCTACAGGATTCGGTATCTTCTTATAGCAAGAATGTTAAGATTGATTAGGCTATTGTTGCACGTTCAGCGTTACCGGGCCTTTGTTGCAACATTTTTCACTCTAATACCAAGTTTAATGCCATATCTGGGGACCATATTCTGTGTCATGTGCATTTATTGCTCTCTTGGTGTACAGGTACCTGATTGCTTCTTATAATGTATTTTGAATCTTTTAATTCCCTTTAGCTTGATATTACTTGAGGTACTTTTCACGACTTTAAAAAATGATATTCTTGAGTTCATTTCTATTGAGTAGATATAATTGGCGATCTGCAAATTGTAGCTGCTTATTAGGACATGACCGGTTCATAAAAATATGGATATTTCTTCGTGTTTCATTTCCTTAATTTCTTTAACTTTGTGAAGCATTTATATTTTTCTTCAATTTGCAGATCTTTGGGGGGATTGTCAATGCTGGAAATCCAAATCTTGAAGGCACCGATCTCAATGATAATGAGTATCCTTCATCATGAATGATGCTCTTGTAGATTTTATAAAACAATATTTCCGAATTCTAATGATAGTCCGAACCATCTCAATATTGTGTCCATCTTAATTTAATCAGTAAAGATGTTTTATCTATTCGAGCATCTTCAATTTTTGAGCTCAACAAAATTTCAATCAATAACAAAAAATAAAATAAAAACTAACACTCAATCTTAATGAATTTTGAATTGTGCCACTCCATTAGATCCGTTATTACCTCTACCTATACAAACTGCCAATGAAAATCATATATTGTTTCTTGTTGAGCTGCTAATTCTCCATTAATTATCAAATTTCTGGCTCTAATTTCTTGACAAATTTAAGCTACTTACTCTTCAACTTCAATGACTACCCAAATGGGATGGTAACACTTTTCAATCTACTAGTTATGGGGAACTGGCAAGTGTGGATGCAGGTATTGCACATTAATCATGATTTTCAGCATCTTCTGTGATTGAATGATCATTCACTGTAGCAATGATATATAGATATATGACACCGTCTTCTTTTCAATATTTTTCATTTGACTGGAACCAAGTTTCATTTTGATTGCATACTGCAATTACTATTACTATGGGTTTATAATATTAGTTATGAACAACAAATAATGTAGTGCCTTCTTCAGGGAAGGGATGGGCTGTTATCTAGCAGTGACGTAGTGAGCTTGAGTCCCAGAATTGACCAATTTAGTATAGGTTGAAATATGAGACCAAGATATGATAGAGAATACATGTATTTATTCCAAATAGTTCCTTTTATTCTTCACCTTAGGCATTGTCCATCATGCTACCCAACCAACGATCTCCTGAATCTGAGCAAAATCTCCTCAAATAAGCAGAGTCTTACATGAATATGATAGCCAATATAGAGATGTTCCCAAAAAAAAAAAAAAAAAAAATGGAATGTAAAATTCCTAGTGTGTGTTCGATGCTGAACATGTATCAACCTATAATATAGTTTATAAACGGACATACATGTGCTACCATATTAGAAAAAGAATTTTTTACCCTTCTCTCTCTCTCTCTCTCTCTCTCTTTTGAGTGTGTGTGTTCTCATGGAAAGGGTGCGAGGGTGGAGATCAGCTCTTTTGAATTGGATGATATTTTTAACTAGCCTAAGTTTAATTTGGAATAGATTTTATTTATATACATAGGTATATGGCAAAACTTATGAGGTCCATATCCTCTTTTTTACTTGGCATTGCACCCGAACATTATAAATGAAGTTCCTGTTAAATTGTCAATGGACAGCTGCAATGTGTATCATAACGACAATAATGTCTTATTCTGTCATTCTTCATTATGTGATTGTAAACTGATGTTTCAAATTTCAGAGCTACAAGGATTTGACTGGAACTGCATGGTCTTATGCTTACTTCGTCAGCTTCTATCTTATTACAATCTTACTACTACTGAATTTGGTAAGTTGTAGCTAATTGCTAGGGTACTGTCCTACGGCCTCTTGTCAATTGAAATACTAAGTAGTTACACTGACATGTCTGTGTTGTTGTGCTTCTTATAATAATAACAAATTTGTTAGAACCTGTATTTATGTTTGGTATAGCTATATAAATCAAGAGATTTGGGGAGAACTTTTCACATTGCATATGGAAAACTCGAACTTTTGGAAAACACTTTATATGCTTAAACAGACTGTATATACTTTTACGCATCAATTTCTTTGAAATTTCTCTCTTATGAATGATGTGGAATTTAGCTAATATGATTATACAGCAGGGTGGAAATAGAGAAAAAGAAAAAGAAAAAGACGAGAAATGATAACAAGCATCATTTGCCTCATTGTAATATGGATTAAACAAATTACAGGACTAGCATGGGAGTTCTAGATTTCATTTAATGGATATCCATGTGTATTTCTTTATTTAGTCATGTACACTTGTTTGAGCTAATTTTTCTATTGAGTTAGCTGAGTTAAAAGTACAACGATAATTTATCTTTAGTTTGATTTTAGGACATTTCCGGATGATAATTATCTAATAATGCAAACATTTGGAAGTGGAAAGGCTTTTATTATTTCTTTTGGAAGGGACCCTTCCGTTCAATTTTTTTTTTCTAATTGAAAAGTGGGAACAGGCAGAGGAGATTTTCTTCTTCCGTGATCTCAAATGGTAATAGTAAGTTAGTTAAGGTTTCCTTGTTAGATTGCCAAAACAAATAGTAAAGTTGAAATCAAGAGACTTAAACTGAGATACACGAGTTTCAAATTCATCACCATTTATTTATTATTTTGAAGTGCTTTGTTTGTCAGACCTTTTCAGGAGTTATTGAAATTCATTCTATCCATATTGTTTTACTGACTCCCATTTGTCAATATTGTGAAAAATAACTTCATAATCTTTTTGAAAATATCATTTCAGGTTGTGGCATTTGTATTGGAGGCTTTCTTCGCTGAAATGGATCTTGAAACTTCTGAGAAATGTGAAGATGCAATCGGCAAGGTTAGTGAAGAATTTGTGAGTTTCTGTTGTGGTCAAAGAAACAAGTAATAGTTTACCCATGTGAAGAGACCATGTAGTGTTAGTTAAGAGTATAGCCCATTTAGTTATGTAAGTTGTGAAAGAAAAATATTATTTTTCCTTGTATATTTGATTACATATAAGATGATATATATACACACATTAGAGATTCTATATTAGGAAGGATCCTAATCAAGGATCCCTATAAATATTCCTACAGTTGTACATTCCTTAACACTCCCCCTCAAGTTGGAGCATAGATATTAATCATGCCCAACTTGTTACAAATATAGTCAATCCGAATCCCATTTAGAGCTTTTGTGAAAATATCTCCTAGTTGTTCTCCGGTTCTCACATGTCCTGTAGAGATTAAATTCTGTTGCACTTTCTTACGAATGAAATGACAGTCGATCTCAATATGCTTAGTTCGTTCATGAAATACAGGATTAGAAGCAATATGAAGAGCAGCTTGATTGTCACACCACAACTTTGCGGGTATTGTAACTTTAAGACCAACTTCAGTTAAGAGTTGATATATCCACACTATCTCACAAACAGATTGTGTCATAGCTCTATATTCTGATTCCGCACTGGATCGGGACACAACATTTTGCTTCTTACTTTTCCACGAGACCAAATTTCCTCCAACGAAAACACAGTAGCCAGTAGTGGATCTTCGGTCAATCTTGGAACCTGCCCAATCTGCGTCTGAGAAGCATTCGATGTGGGTATGTCCATGATTTTTGTACAGTATTCCACGTCCAGGAGCTCCCTTTAAGTAACACAGAATATGTTCTAAAGCTGCCCAATGGTGAATTGTTGGGGAAGACATGAATTGACTGACAACACTGACAGGATATGCAATGTCAGGACGGGTTACTGTAAGATAGTTCAATTTCCCAACCAGCCTCCTATACTTCTCAGGATCTCGAAATAAGTCACCATCTTTGGTAAGCTGTAAATTAGGAAGCATTGGGGCACTATTTGGCTTAGCTCCCAACTTTCCTGTCTCAGTTAATAAGTCAAGCACATATTTTCTCTGAGATAAGTAAATGCCTTTCTTGCTTCTTGTTACCTCAACTCCCAAGAAGTACTTCAAAGTACCTAAATCTTTTGTATGAAATTGGGTGTGAAGAAAGGACTTCAGAGATGAAATTCCCACAGTATCACTACCAGTAATAACAATATCATCAACATACACAATAAATAGAATAATGCCGGATTCCGACTGTTTGTAGAAGACCGAGTGGTCAGACTTGCTCTTTTGCATTCCAAACTTTTCCACCGCTTGACTAAATTTTCCAAACCATGCACGTGGACTCTGTTTCAAGCCATATAAGGACCTTCGAAGATGACACACTTTCCCATACTCCCCCTGAGCAACAAATCCAGGCGGTTGCTCCATATACACCTCCTCCCGGAGATCACCATGTAAGAAAGCATTTTTTATGTCCAATTGATATAAAGGCCAATTATGTGTAGCTGCCATGGAAATGAACAAGCGAATGGACGTTAATTTAGCGACGGGAGAGAAAGTGTCAGCGTAATCCACACCATACGTCTGGGCATAGCCTTTAGCCACAAGACGAGCTTTAAGTCTAGCCACTGAACCATCAGAATTGACTTTGACTGCAAACACCCACTTGCATCCAATAGCCTTTTTTCCTGCAGGTAAATTTACTAAATTCCAAGTACCATTAGCATCTAAAGCATTAATCTCCTCTATCATAGCATCACGCCAACCAGTATGAGATAAGGCTTCATGAACGGTTTTCGGAAGAGTCGCAGAGTCGATGGAGGCAATAAAAGAACAAGAAGGAGATGACAAGTGATCATACGAAACAAATGATGAAATAGGATACGTGCAATGTCGTGTACCTTTGCGAAGAGCGATAGGGAGATCAAGATCACTAGGCACCGGATCCGATGTCGAAGAAGAGTCAGGTGCCGAACATGCATCAGGAGGGTTTCTGCGTCTGGAATACACCTGGCGAATAGGTGGTGGTGTGGGAACAACCGGTGTAGAAGTAACATTAGTGGACTGGTAAGTGACACGATAAACCAACCTGGGCTTATATGATGTATATGCTCCAGCTTGAGGGGGAGTGTTAAGGAAGTAAATCACGTAACTTAGGCAATAGTTTATTTTGTTTCCATTCTTGTACTAGGTTACCAAAACTTGGACTCTTAACTTTTCTATATAATGAAATAGGAGAGGAAGTAACTTTAACTTCTTCTTCTCTCTAACGTTTACACCAAATCCTTTCAACAGATCTAATTTAGTTACCTGAGGACGAACATCACGAGCATAACAAGTGCTACCAAATATCCTAGGTTCAATAGAAAATAAGGGTTTAGTAGGGAAAATGACACTATAAGGAGTCTCACCATGAAGAACAGACGAAGGCATTCGATTAATCAAAAAACAGGCCGTGGAGACGGCATCAGCCCAAAATTGTTTAGGGACATGCATTTGGAACATGAGTGCCCTGGCTGCCTCAAGAAGATGTCTATTTTTCCGTTCAGCCACACCATTTTGGGAGGGGGTATCAACACACGAGGATTGATGAAGAATACCATTCTGAAGCATGTAAGTCCGAAAGGCATCAGAAAAATATTCTTTGGCATTATCACTTCTCAAAGTATGTATAGAGACATTAAACTGCGTTTTAATTTCAGCACAAAAGGCACTAAAATGAGAAAATAATTCAGAACGATTCTTCATTAAATAAAATCAAGTCACACGAGAAAAATCATCAACAAATGTAACAAAATATCGAAATCCATTTTTGGACACGATGGGACACGGACCCCACACATCTGAATGAACTAATTCAAAAGGAAAACGAGCTCTGTTATGGACTCGAGGAATCGATGACAGACGACGATGTTTCGCAAACTGACACGACTCACATCTAAGGACGATACATCTTGAAATTGAGGACATAATTTCTTCAACAAAGATAAAGATGGATGTCCCAACCGACAATGAGCTTCAAAAGGAGTTAAGACACTTGAACATGCAATGGACCTGGGCACCTGGGTATCCAGAATATAGAGACCTCCTGATTCATGTCCTTTACCAATAATCTTCTTCGTCATAAGATCCTGAAAAAGACAATAATTAGGAAAAAATGAGACACAACAGTTTAAGGCCCGAGTAAGTTTGCTCACAGACATTAAATTGAAAGAAAAATGGGGTAGACTTAAGACAGAAGATAAGGAAATGAATGGAGTTGGATTAACAGTGCCAGAACCAAGAACAGAAGAAGTAGAACCATCAGCTAAAGTAACATTGGAAGGAAATTTATGTGACTGAAAGGTAGAGAAGAGACTAGGATTACCTGTCATATGATCAGTGGCACCCGAATCAATGACCCATTTCGAGGAAGAGGAGAGAAGACAAGTATTACCTGTCTCAGCAATGGCAGAGATAGGGTGTGACGAATGCTTTAATGCTTCTTAGTACTGATTGAATTTTGCAAAATCATCTGCAGAAACTGTGATGGTTTGCTCAGAGGACAAGACGGGTGTAGCAGTAGTAGTTGCAACATGAGCTGAGTAAGACTTCTGAGATTTATTGTGCAATTTTCGGCACGATGATTTGGTATGTCCCGGCTCATGATAGTAGTAGCAGACAATTCCTGTATTCTGACCTCGAGTGACCCGACCACCTGTACCCCCGCCTCTTGGAGTACCTCTACTATTGCGACTGATAAGAGCACTGGAAGCCTGAACAGATGGAGCAACAGAAGCACTAGTATCTGTGCGAAGGACTCTAGTAAAGGTTTCTTGCAGAGATGAAATCTCAACACTGGATAGAATCTGTGACTTAGCAGTCTCAAACGGTGAATTAAGACCAGCTAGAAAACTCATCACGGCCATTTGCTCCCGCTGAGCTTGCTGAACTTTCACATTTGGACTCAAAGGTAACAAAACATTCAATTCTTCATAGGTCTTTTTAAAATTCATAAAATAAGTCTGAAGAGACTGGTCCTGTTGTTCAGCACGGTAAAAACCCTAACAGACTTCATAAATGCGTGATACATTCCCTTTTCCAGAGTACATAAATTCCAAATATTCCATTAATTCCTTAACATACTCACAGTGGTTAATCAGACTGACTATCTCTGTATCAATGGAATTACGAATTTGTAAGAATAATCGGGCATCATCTCTTAGCCACGTCTGACGAGTATTATCCGTTGGTGGTTCTTCAGTAAGATGATTGTCCATAGAAATACTTCGCAGATAAATTCGAACTGTCTTACACCAATCGAAGTAATTTGGACCAATCAACTTATGCTCCGTAATTTTGGACATCATCGGAATTACATCGGTCATAACCAAATTCTTTTGTTTCTCAGCCATACCAATAAACCACAAGGTCCAAACAAATCACAAACCCAACAGGTAAAGTCCAAAATAATAGACCCACACCAAAAAAAGTTCAATAAAATGAATCAGCCCAATCACAGCCCCAATTATACCAAGTAAACAGGCCCAACTCAAAATATTCTCAAATTGTAGAAGCAAGTCCAAATAAAATTAATGCCAGTCCAATACCCGGCCCAACTAAATTCACATACACACACACCCAGCCCAAATTCACATACACACCACTCACCTGAATATCCAGAGACACCGGGCGCCGTCCAGGAGCGAAGTACCAATTGTCCAAATCAACAGGAACCGGGCGCAACCAAAGAGACCACCGGAGAAGACGCCGACCAGAGTCACCGGAGCCACAGTACCGCAATCCTCAAGCCACCAAGAAACGGCAGCAAAACGCGTCGAGTGCACTCACATAGGCGCCGGCGATTTGACTCCGATTACCCAACCAAACGCAGCCTGCTCACGCTGCAGTCGAACCCCACGACTCCCAAGCCGAAGATAGCGGTCTGTACCAACAGAGATGTCGACCACCGATCGGTCGACCAATAAAATTCAACCCGAGGCTTGTGATGAAGGAGAAAAGACGGAAAAGATTAGACTACCAAACCCTAGGAACGTGGCTCTGATACCATGTAAGTTGTGAAAGAAAAATATTATTTTTCCTTGTATATTTGATTACATAGAAGATGATATATATACACACATTAGAGATTCTATATTAGGAAGGATCCTAATCAAGGATCCCTATAAATATTCCTACAGTTGTACATTCCTTAACAAGTTATAACTACCTAAGAATTGTATTTAAGTCTCATGTGGTTCATGAAAACCAAGATCTTATACCATAAGAAAACACCCATAATTAAGTTTCTGGAGTTATAAATAAAACCCACTAGTCATTAGTAAAAAGATCACCAGACTCGTGCTCCTTTGGAGGTTATAATTTTTTCAATGTGGACAAGCTTGGCAATACTTCTTGCCCATGCAACTACCACTTGTATGTGAAGAGGTCAATCAATTAAAGGGCACTTTGGCTGAATCAAGAAACAGAAAAAAGATGCAGTCACGGGCACAAACAAGGGAAAAGTTTATAAATTGATGAAAGCTATATAAACATGATTTGTCCAACATTTTTTTTTAAGTGTATACAGTGTTAATTGACCACCTAATTTTTTAAGCTTAAGTTGTGGGAGAGAAATAAAAGTTATTTATTTAATGTCTTCAAGTGCATTATAGATAGTGTCTTCTACTCTGGAAGGAAGTATCTTGGAAATCCAAATGATTTCCAGATTATTTTCATATTTAGCTAAGCTAATCTTAAAAGGTGCTTATTTTTGTTTTAAGTATATAATAAGCCCCTTTTAAGCTTAGCCAAACGTGCACAGTTTATTTATCATCACCAAGTCCCTAATGGAAAAGAATGATTCCAATTTCCGGTAACATTTCATATTATCTGTAGAATATTATGTGATGCAGTCATATTCATTTTTTTTGATAATTCTACATAAAGTGTTAGCATCCCTATTTTTAAATTACAGGTTTGCTGGAGTAAGCAAATTTTTGAAGTTGATTGATCTCTGTGTTAAGGGATAAAATTTCACATCGAATAAGATAAAAATATAGATTAATTAATAAGATTTGGGTTACTCCTTTTAATGAGATTGACCTTTTAGGATGGAAACTTAAGTCTTAACATGGTACCAGAGTCCGTTAAACTCCAAAGAGCAATTCGATCTGATTAAGACTCAAAAAATAAGTATACGAGAAGATTGATCTACTCGAATGAACATTATCTTATGGGGACATGTTAATGGTTAAAATCTCACATCTCATAAAGATGAAAACATAAATCAATTAATAAGGGTTCGTGCTATTCCTCTTAATAAGGTTATGAAACACTAAGGCCCTGTTTGATTGTGGTTCTTTTCTAGGGAAGTTAGAATTTTTTTCCATCTTCCATCTTTTTAGTTGTTTGATTGCAAAAATATTCCATGGAATTTTTTTTCCCAAAGTCCCTCACGTGACCAGATTTTCCAAGTTTTAGATGAGTTTACTTTCCCACCTTTTTGGTGGGTAATTGTTTTCCATCTTTTTTTTTTTTTTTTTTATCCCTTTAATTGATATTTTTATGTAAAACGAAGTCAAACAAACACAACAAATTTTATTTTTTACTTTTTGGCAATTCAAACAAATTTGATTACAGATTGTAAAAAAATTTATCCCAAAAAATAACAATTTGCATGAAAAACAAAGTCAAACGGATTAGGTGAAAAATTATACCAATCAAACACTATTAATTACATTTCCCTCTAAAACAAATTCTAAGCAATTCAATTCCCTGCAATTTGTTTTCTTTCCACCCCAAATTTCATTCTTCCTATCAAATGGACCCTAAGTCTTAACACACTGCGTTGTTGTAGCTTGGAAATAAGCACATTCATCTATGTGGGTTTGTTATTCGGCCCATAATTAATGGATTTCTATATATGATTTACCTTACAGCCATTCATGTCCATACTTTTGATTTTGAATTGATATGTAAGCACCACTAAATCAACCTGTATTCCTTCACAATCCAGGATGAAAGTAAAAAAGAGCGACGACAACGTAATGTGGGGTATGTGTAATTGACTTGATACTTCTCAGAAATGTCCATTTATAAATTTAGAATGAAGCTTAATCCGAATCAATATTTTCCTGTTTTCCCCCAATTTTGCAGCACGAAGACGAGGAGTCAGAGAGTCGATATGCTTCTCCACCATATGTTGAGTGCTGAGCTGGGAAAAACAGAGTGCTCCTCCCCATAAACTTGGTACATTTCTTATACTTGCAAGTAATTTCTTGAAAGGTCTTCATTATTGCTTCATTTTTACTGTTACGACTTACTGGTGAATTCGTTAAGATCTTCTCGGCCTTTCTTGACCTGAGCAATATTCATCACCTCATGTTCTTGGACACGGCAGAATTCAAGGACATATTGGAACTATTTTCTTCAGGTCATCTTTTTTCTAACATAGACCCACTATTTGAGGGGGTGGGGGTGGGGGTGGAGTGGGGGCTCGAGAATTACTCGTATGCTTATGTTTTTTCATTTGATACAAAATTGTGATCGAATAATTGTGTACAAGGTGCAACAATATGGCATCTAATATATGTTAAGTTGGCAACTTAATTAATTTGTCTCTGTTGGCTCTAATTGATGCTTTTGTTTTGAAATTATAATAGGTTCCTCCAACAAGAAAATGATGAAAATAAGTATTCAGGAGATGATTTGGCAGTTTCAGAAATTTCCATCGATGCTGCTTTTGCATCACCTAAGGAAAAAAAATTGGTCCCACTACATTTTCTGGACTAATACATATAATTTTCTACCAGCTTTTTTTCTGAATTGTTGAAGAGGACCCCCCCCCCCCCCCCCCCCAGGTTCCCTTGTACTCGATCCTATTCTATAACTCAGAACCATTATTATTGACTCGTTCTTTTACTGGGCTACAACTTTTTTGGGTGGTATTGTGTCCCAACTGTGGCAGTTCCTAGTGGTAGTGGTGGTTTCTTTGTGCATTTTGTGGATGGAAAATGTAGAGGGATCCAGTCTTGTGTTTGCAACACACTTTCAGAGGCATATGTATTCAAGATTTTTGAAATCATAATTGGACAGTTGTATTTAGAAAGGATCATATGCTATAAAACTTGTCTATACAATGTTGTCTCTTGATAAATAAAACTCCTCAAAAGTATACTAGACCTTTCATTTTTCCAGTCACGGAGCTCTCAACTGAGTTGTTTAGGCTCTAGAATTTCATCTCTTGTTGGGGGCTTCAATTCAAAAGTTAGAAAATGTTGTGAAGGTTCATCTCTCTCGTCCTCCAGATTCATTTTATATATAACTTAACTGCAAGAATAAAGATGTTCGTCTAGATTCTAGATGATCATCCATCTATATGACAATGAGATCACTGTCACATTATTTAATGCGTAAAAATGCATAAAAATATATTCAAATTTTATTGGACAATGTACGAATAACCATACTTTCATATAGATTGATGATCATCTAGATTTTATATAATAGGATTAACTGCATTTATGCAGTTGTAATCGGTCTCGTAAAAAAATCCACCGAACTGATGGAGCAAAAAAAAGAAATTGTATAATCAAAATGAACTTGCACTATCTCTGATACCATGTCGATTGAGGTGACTTGAGCAAGATATATGATCCTTAAAAGGGTTACTTTCTCATTCACTTCCGTAGGCAGAAATGCAGGTTTGAAATGAAATGACAGATGTAAAGTATGGCATGTTAGATTGAGCACGACTAAGGAGGGGAGAGATTTCCATCGAACATGGTAGCTTGCTATGAATGCGACAGAATCCCATCTTTATACTTGTTCGAAAACACCAATATTATGGCTATTACATACAAGGAAATTCCAAAGTTTATTTCTCTTGCTTTTCGCTAAAAGCCTACCCCAAGATTTTAGTGAATTATTTTGTAGTATCATATTTATTTATTTAAATAAATAAAATATCAAATCTCTTCGCCAATGAGTATTAACAACTGAGTTTTCACCACCGTCTACGCCTGTTATGATGTGTTGGTATATTATATTAAAGAAGACAAGCATTTGAAAAAATATGTTTAAAGACAAAATAATTCAACCAAACCATGCATGCTATTACTTACTAACGCATTTCACAATGGCCGTGTGATTAAAGTATCAATCAAACAAGACAAGAATGCTGTTGTTCATTGCTTCAAGCATATGAAAAGTGATGAGGACATCAATTTTTGTTTGGGCTTATATTATTTTGGATGTAGCCCAGCCCAGTTTTTATGTTATGTTTTTGTAGCTTTTGGGCTTGTATTAGCCTGGGCTGGCCCAAGCCCCATTTTTGTTGTATTATTGGACTTTCTATATTTAGTAATTGTATCTCTCAGTGGGGGGCATGAATGACTGAATGAAATTCTTGGAAACGTTTCTCCCTCTCCTCTGCCTCTGTTTTTCTGCTCCTGTTTCTTCCTCTTTTCTATAGCTTCCTCTTCTTCTCTCAGCACCAACTCTCCATTGATGCTACATCAAAGTGGTATCAGAGCCAAAAACCTGGATTTCAATATCAAAATGGCTGCAACCGTAATTGTGTGTCCATTTCATCCAACTGCAAGTGCTGACAGTTTCTTCCCTGCACCTTTTTAGCAACCCACCTAAAACTACCACAACACCTACTCACAAAAATCACAGCCCACAATCAATCGATCCATACAACCACGCAACAGTCACTACCACCGTATAATCCTCCCAAAATTGTTCACCATCTCTGCCTTCACCATGTCAAACTGGCATATACACAGAAAACTCCCCACTTCATATACACAGAAAACTCTAATCCAACCTTACCATGACTTACCCAACTAAGCACAACCTGCAAGTCCATAATACAAAAGCAGCCCACATCCAAAACACAAAACATAGCCAACCACCCATTTTCTTCTGTAAAGTCGCGACCTTCACCCTCTACGCAGAAATCGCTTTCATCTTCTGACCAGCGACCCAAGCAATTAACTTCCTCCAAGTTCTCGCCTCTACAATAATCGCCGACAATCAAGCTTCCAACATCCGAGAACCAGCCACCACCCATTAAATTCTGCAATACACCGCCGCTTGTTCCAGTCACGGCCGAATTCCATCCACATCTTGTTCCGGCCTCGACATATCCTAAATCACCAGAATCGGGCCTCAATCACCGCTGCTCTACAGAAAATCAGAAGTCGCGGACCTTGATCCTTCTATTGGTGATGCACAGTCGATTTTCCTTTTTATTTTTGGGCCTCAGTTGCGGGTGGGGTAATGTATTAGTATTGGGCCATGAGTTAATACATGGGTAGTGTATGTTGGGCCTCAGTTAGTGGCCTGTTTGTTTGTCTATATAATTTAGTTTGATTTTGTGGAAAAAAAAAAAAAAAAAAAAAAAAAAAGGAGTAAAAAAAAAAAAAAAAAAAAAAAAAAAAAAAAAAAAAAAAAAGAAAAGAAGTGAAAAAAAAGGGTATTTTGTATCTCTTGCAGGTACCTCTTTATTCGTGTTGATCGGCCCAGTTACTTCGACGAACAAAAAGGGAAGTCGCTGTTTCTTATCTATCTTGGATTATATTACTGTTCATTTAAAATCGCATCAATTAATTTTCTGTGTTGCTATCGTTTAAATATTTTACCTAAAATCATGTAATTAAACCCTTGTTCGATCCCCACAATCACGTAATTAAACTCTTGTTCGACCCCACTATTTTCCTACTTATTTTACGTGATTAGATTTTGACAAGTTATTTGACCCTCGCTTTGTTATTTTACATATATCAGCAGTATTAGCTTGTCATATTTAGATCTACTTAATCCCAATTTTTTTCCAAATTTTGTTTAAATGCTCAAGTTGATATTTTTCGCTACTTGCACTTGTTGTTCATTGATCTCTTCATCGCATGTCATTTAGTTGGTAGTACATTGCATGCTGTTGCGTAGTGGTCGTCTTATCACCTCGAGCCCTAGTGCGTCGACCATGGACCCACCCAACTTGGATGCACTCACTAGACAATTAGCTGAACTTGTCACTAGCCAACAACATTTCCAGACTCAGTTAGCGGCTGTTCGAACCGAGATAGCTGCTTCTCGTGAAGAAAGTAGAGACCTAGCTGCTAGGTTTGACCATTTTGAACAATCCACTGATGCTGATCACTCTGAAGCGTCCCATAATATGCACTTTCATCGTCGACAAGGTGGTCGACCACGTCCTCGACGTGATCGAAGGAATGAGGATCAGGGCCGTGAACGAGGCCATGGTCGCCACGATACTCATTCTCCTCCACGCCATGAAGAGCGTTACTTTAGAAACATCAAGTTAGATGCTCCTACTTTTGATGGTTGCTTAGATCCTAGAGTCTTTACTCAATGGATCAGAGACATGGATCGTTTCTTGGCATGGTATGGAGTCCCAGAGAATCGACGTGTCCAATTTGCCAGCTTGAAATTAACTGGCACCGCCCAACTCTTTTGGGAAAGTGTTGAGGATCTCCTTGAGAGGCGTCGTGCACCTCCTGTTGGAAGTTGGGAGGAAATGAAGCGTCGCCTTCAAGAGAAGTATTTACCCCAATCTTATAGGGGCAACTTGTTGGACCAATGGAATGCCCTTACACAGGGAAACCGACCAGTGACTGACTATGTTACTCAATTTGATGAATTTCGAATGCGATGTCACGTCGTTGAGGATGAGGCTATGACTTTGAGTAGGTTTAGACAGGGCCTAAAAGATGATCTTAGGCGTGAGCTTATCCTTCGAGGTATCACTACTCTTGATCACGCCTATTCTTTAGTCCAAGATTATGAGTTGGTTACTAAAACTCCTTATGGAAGGCGTAGTGACAGTCGACCTTCCGTTTCATCTGTGCCACCTACTCCAGCTAATGCTCCTCCTCCTGTTAAGTCCCTCCTTGGGCCTCCCCCGACTAATACCCCACCTTTATTGGAAAATAAGGGTAAAGCTCCTGAAATCCCAAGAACTTCTTCTCGCTTGCAATGCTTCAATTGTAAGGGCTTTGGCCACATCGCATCCAGATGTCCTAGTCGAGCCTTAGTCATTGAAGAACAAAAGGATGTCGAGTCAGTAGAAGATCAAGTCTATGAGCCTAATCTTGAAGACTTTGACGATTTGGATGATAATGAGGATACCTCATTAGGTTGTATCCGAACCCTTCCTGTGGATCTAGGGTCTGTGACCCCTGTCCCTGATACTTCGCGGTTAAGTGTTGTACGTTGCAGCCTTACCCATCCTAAAGATGCTGATGATTGGCGTCGTCATGCCATTTTTCACACTTATATCAAGATTAATGAAAAAGGCTGTAAAATTATTGTGGATAGTGGTAGCTGTATTAACGCAGTTTCGGTGGCTACGGTGTCCCGTCTGGGATTGCAGCCAGTTCCACACCCTCAACCTTATAGCGTCTCTTGGGTTGACACTTCTTCCATTGCCGTGAGCGAGCGTTGTTTGGTGCCTATCCAGTTTCTTGAGTATAAAGATCATATATGGTGTGACGTCATTCCTATGGATGTCGGACATGTCATTCTTGGTCGACCCTGGTTGTTTGATTTGGATGTAACTATCCATGGCCGGTCAAATTCATGTTCTTTTGTGTTTAATGGAAAGAAGATTCATCTTAATCCTTTACCGCCAAAATTTGTTGATTCACAGCAGGCCAAGAAAATTGTGGAACGGAAAGGATTACATATAATTAGCCCTACAGAATTTGAGCATTCGCTCCAAGATAATTCTGTTGTGTTCGCCGTAGTTGTCATGGAGGTTCCATCAGAATCTCCAATATTGACTCCTGATGAGGTCCAATCAGTTCTTCAAGAGTTTCGAGATGTCTTTCCTGAGGACCTCCCTGATCTATTGCCCCCTTTACGGGATATTCAACATGCTATAGATCTTGTCCCTGGATCGTCACTCCCAAATTTACCTCATTATAGAATGAATCCTACTGAGCATGCTGAGCTCCAGAGGCAAGTAGAGGAGCTCCTTCACAAAGGATTTATTCGTGAGAGTTTAAGTCCTTGTGCGGTTCCTGTCCTTTTGACTCCTAAGAAAGATGGTTCTTGGAGGATGTGTGTTGATAGTCGTGCCATCAATAAAATCACAGTGAAGTACCGTTTTCCAATTCCTAGGCTTGATGATATGTTGGATATGATGGTTGGTGCCACAATATTTTCTAAGATTGATCTAAAGAGTGGATATCATCAAATTAGGATTCGTCCAGGAGACGAATGGAAGACTGCCTTTAAAACGAAGGATGGTCTTTACGAGTGGTTGGTCATGCCTTTTGGACTAACCAATGCCCCGAGTACTTTCATGAGAGTGATGACACAAGCTTTGCGACCATTCATGGGTAAATTTCTCGTCGTCTATTTTGATGACATCCTCGTGTATAGTAAAACTAGGGAACAACATCGAGATCATCTCACACAAGTTTGTTCTACCCTGCGTGCAACAAACCTGTATGCGAATGTGAAGAAATGTTCTTTTTTCACTGATAAGGTTGTCTTCCTAGGGTTTATTGTCTCCGCTACAGGAGTGTCTGCTGATCCTACGAAAATTCAAGCCATTCTTAGCTGGCCTGAGCCCAAGACTATACATGACGTTAGGAGTTTTCATGGTTTAGCAACCTTTTATCGTCGTTTCATTAAAGGGTTTAGCACGATCATGGCTCCTATTACGGAGTGTATGAAGGGAAGAGAATTTTATTGGACGCAAGAAGCGACAAAAGCGTTTAAGTTGGTTAAGAAGCGAATGATAGAAGCTCCAGTCATGCGACTTCCCGACTTTTCCAAGGTTTTTGAGATCGAGTGTGATGCCTCCGGGGTAGGAATAGGTGGGGTCCTGAGCCAAGAGCGTCACCCTATTGCTTACTTCAGTGAGAAATTAAATGATGCCAAATTACGATACTCGACGTATGACAAGGAACTGTACGCAGTCGTACAGGCTTTGCGTTATTGGCGTCATTACTTGTTACCCCAAGAGTTTGTCCTTTATTCGGACCATGAGGCCCTTCGCTACCTTAATTCTCAGAGAAGGTTGAATTCTAGGCATGGTCGTTGGGTTGAATATTTGCAAGCCTATTCTTTTGTTCTGAAACACAAGAAAGGCGTTGAAAACCAGGCAGCTGATGCTTTAAGCCGTCGTATCTCCCTTTTGTCTATTATGAGTGTCAAGGTCATTGGTTTTGAGAGACTCAAGGAAGAATATGAGTCTTGTCCCGATTTTAAGGACATTTTTTTGGCCTTGCAGAATGGGCAATCGGATACTACTAATGGTTTCCGTCTTGAGAATGACTATCTTTTTAGGGCCAATAAGTTATGTATCCCTAGGACTTCAGTACGAGACTTTATAGTCTGGGAAATTCATGCCGGGGGCTTGGCCGGGCATTTTGGACGTGATAAGACCATCGAAGAAGTTGAACGTCAATTTTATTGGCCTCGTTTGAAGACAGATGTGGCTAAAATAGTTAGTACCTGTAATACCTGTCAGTTGGCCAAACAAAAGAGACAAAACACTGGTCTTTACACACCTCTTCCCGTCCCTAGTTGTCCTTGGCAAGATGTCAGTATGGATTTTGTTTTGGGACTCCCACGCACTCCAAAGAAACATGACTCCATTTTTGTTATAGTGGATCGTTTCTCAAAAATGGCCCACTTTATTCCTTGTAGCAAAACTTCCGATGCCTCTAAAGTTGCCAAGTTGTACTTCAGTGAGATTGTTAAGTTGTATGGCCTTCCTAAGACCATTGTCTCAGATAGGGATGTGCGGTTTACTAGCCATTTTTGGAGAACTTTGTGGCATATGGTTGGCACTAAGTTGAAATTTTCTACTGCATATCACCCTCAAACTGACGGTCAAACTGAGGTTGTTAACCGCAGTCTTGGAAATCTATTAAGGTGTCTGGTCCAGGAAAATCTTAGGAATTGGGATTTGATCCTCCCTACAGCCCAAATTGCATATAACAGTTCTGTGAATCGGTCTTTAGGTATGAGTCCTTTTGAGGTTGTTCATGGTTATAAACCTAGGAAGCCTTTAGACCTTATTCCTATGTCCCCACTTGCTAACGTATCTGTGTCAGCTGAGGCATTTGCACAACATCTTCATGACTTGCATATTGAGATCAATAAACAACTTGAGGCAAGTAATGCATCATATAAACTTCGAGCTGATTTACATAAAAGACATGTTGAATTCAATATTGGGGATTATGTGATGATCCGAATTAGGCCGGAACGGCGTCCTTCAGGATCCGCTTCCAAGTTGCAAGCCCGTAGTGCTGGTCCTTTTAAAATTTTAAAGCGTGTTGGTCCAAATGCGTACGTCATTGATCTTCCATCACATTTTGGCTACCACTCTACTTTCAATGTTGAGGACTTAGTTGCTTATAAAGGCCATTTTAATCCCTCTGATGACCCTTTTCTACCTCCATTTGTGGACTCTCAACCTGAATCTACTGCTATCCCTACTTCAATACCACCTGAAGATAAAATTGATGCTATTTTAGATGAACAGATTATGTTAACCAATGATGGAGAGATTCAGCGTTTCCTTGTTCGTTGGGTGGGTCAACCTGATTCTGATTGTACATGGATCTCCAGAGAAACACTCCGGCAGCTTGATCCTGACTTGTTGGAGCTTTATAGGAGTCAGCAAGATCTTCCTCCGCCAAAACCACCACTCACACGTGTTTATGAGCGCCGGAAGAAGTTTGTCCAACCACTCAGCTTATGGTTGGGAGATTGATTGCAGCCTTTTGTGAGCTATTCATTCGACGGAGTCGAGTTTTCTCCCACCCCGGGAGAGTTGATGAGGACATCAATTTTTGTTTGGGCTTATATTATTTTGGATGTAGCCCAGCCCAGTTTTTATGTTATGTTTTTGTAGCTTTTGGGCTTGTATTAGCCTGGGCTGGCCCAAGCCCCATTTTTGTTGTATTATTGGACTTTCTATATTTAGTAATTGTATCTCTCAGTGGGGGGCATGAATGACTGAATGAAATTCTTGGAAACGTTTCTCCCTCTCCTCTGCCTCTGTTTTTCTGCTCCTGTTTCTTCCTCTTTTCTATAGCTTCCTCTTCTTCTCTCAGCACCAACTCTCCATTGATGCTACATCAAAAAGTATCTAGGATTTAGTCAGAAATGCAAGGCAAAGTACCATATCCAGTAGGGAGACTTGTCCTCGAGCCTATACCATCCAAACACATTTACACATTTGGAATCTCAAAGAGTCATTTTGTACCAAAATGCTAATAAAAAGCCATCAAATCGACATAGATAAAGGCAATGACAAGTCCAGTTACCATCCTCCTCCCCCATACGCGTTATTTTAAGACCCACTGGAGAAACTATTATCAAGAACAGCGGAACTGCTCACAGTCTTCTGCACCAATCTTTGTGAAGTTTGAAACGAGACCATTTATCATTCTCCTTATAGAAGCCGCAAACTCTGATGAGGTGCTCTTTTTGCAACCATCCTGGATCTTTCCCTTGACCACGGAACCAACTACTGCACCCCCCATGTATGCTTTACATGCCGAAAGAATATCTTGTGCATGAGAACGGAAATGACCTGTCACTAAATCATCGAAGTGCTGCAACCATATGAACATTCGAAAAATAAGACCTCAAAAATAAAAATCTTGTTATAGAAGGGGGAAACATAGGGTGTGCAAATATCCATAACCGCATAGCATGCAATCAAGGTTCAAATTTGCAAATTAGCAAGTTTAAGAGGGAGGAAGGGACCAAAACTGATACAGCTTGTTTTAGTTGCAAAGGATATACGGATCCCAATAATTCTAGGAATGATCCAAACGGAACGGTAAAAAGGAATTCATGTAGCCAATCTTAAATTTATTGGAAACAAGGCTTCATGGCCAAACAGTACTTTTCCAGATCCTTGCTTTAACTTCTGAAATATTCTTCTAATATTCAGGAAATATAGACATTGTTTGGATTTCATCAAATTTGGCTAAAATTTTACTTTTCATGAAATGAGTAGTAGATAAATGAGTAGTACTTGTGGATCCTCCGAAATGTGTGGTTAAAATTTTAAAATTAATGATTGACTTCGAAAAGTAAAATTTGGGGGGGGGGGGGGGGGGGGGGGGAATGAATGAAACCCAAACAAAGGCATTTTAAGATCAAATAGACATTTTGAGGTTATGCTAACATCCTGGTGCCTGTATGACAACCATTAATTTTTTTATGGTTTGTTACAGGAGTACTTAATATTTCTTGGATTATAATTGCTATCTTATTAGGTTCACTATAGCTGTTTAGAACCCACAAACCATTCATTCCCATTTTGGTCGGAACAGATCTACTAATTTTTTGATTCCAGTTAGTCTTAAAATCTCTCATCTGACTCAAAATCGTGGTGTAACGTGTATCCTCACCTGTTCCAGTCATGATAATTTTCAACCACACATTTACACAATAAAATATTCTACACATATGCCAAAAAAATTTCCCTACTTCTTAACCACAAATTCTCCTAAAAATACTATTCAAAACTCATTTTTTCCTAATTAATAAGAATCAAACAGGTTCTTAGAAAAGAGATTAACCAAGCACCTACAGAATTTCTAGGATTAGAAATGATGGTATCAGTCATTTTAATTAACAGGAGCCTATTAGATTCAACAGACAGAACCCGGAGAAAAACATGTAGGAGAAGAATGGACATGTACCATAAGCCAGCACTTGTGGCCAAGTAAAGCATAAATAATACTCAAGAGGTGAAACAAAGAGATGCAACTCAAAATATACATCTTTTGATTAAGCATCAAACATATCTACTAATTACCAATGTTAAACTACCTCTTCTAAATGTTTAAACAGTTAGAAAGGTGACATTTTTATTCATTTAAAATTTGTCTACAACACACTCCCTAACATGCAAGCTTAACTCATGTTTATCAAAGATTTGAGTACAAAATTTCCATTAATGGGTGGTGATGAAACTCGAACCCAGATCTTTAGCCTGCTTTGATACAATTATTTACAAATGGGTGGTGAAGAGACTTGGACACAAACTCCCAACCACCTAATTTAAAAGCTTAAGCTGTTAGAGGTGAATTTAAAAAAGAAGGGTATTTGTAAACTTCAAGGTAGGGGAACTGAAATGTACTGGCTCCATGGAGGAAAACTTTTTCATAAGAGAAATGAAGCCAAAAGTTTAACTAAGGCAGCTTAATTCTCGATGGTGTCCTATGAAATTTGCTCCAAAGTTTCTAAAAGTAATCAGCCATTATGTGAAACAAAATGAACATCACCTCATTCAAAAGTAGCCATCCTGAAATAAAACGAGAATGTCGTTGACAAGGAGTCTGAATCATACCTTTGGAGGCCTCCTAAGAGTGTACACCATCGTTTTCAAGGACAGGACAAATACTTGCTCATTGTATGACCTGGCTTTCATCTCTCCCTCTGCCCCAACATATGTCGATTCATACCCAGGCTCATTGAAAAAGGGCTTTGTATTCAAAATAAGACCTTGAATAGACACCAAGACCTGCAGCATTGTTGATGAATTTGGCACCCAATTCTCATTTCCTTTACCAGTCCAAGTGTTAAGAAGGCTGAGACAGACTTTACCACAATCGTACAAGTTTGGGTTTAGTCGCAAGCCACCAGAATAGTAGTAAACCATCTATCAAGGATCATTCAAAAATCAGTGGACAATAAATGTGTTTCAAATACCAAACGAAACAAAAAGTAGCATTTAAGGCAAAGCTGTCCTCTTGAAATACATACTGGCGGTATGTCTGGATAGGTAGGAGGGAAGAGAACATCGAAGACAAATAGACCATCATGGTAGGGAGTGCCTTGTGGTCCTACAATAACAGCCCTCAAAAGATCCATCCTTGATTCATAAACTCTTACGTATATCGTTTCTGTGGAGGCAGAGGAAGCAGGGGTTACATGTAGTTCAGTGTAATCCTCAAAGATGCAAAAGAGATTATTGACAAAGAGAACAACATAGATATGTGATTTCAGTCATGTTTCAAACACATCTTCTATACAAGTATCAGACGAGATGAAATAAATAATCTACATAAAGACAGGTGGGTATTATGATTTGTCGAACTATAAAGAGAAAACAGTGCGGAAATTAGTCAAGATCAAATAATATCAGCCAGCAATTTTCTTATGACTAAATGCCTTGCCTAATAGGTTCCAGATCTATTTCAGCAGATACTACGAAGAATAAGTGGCCTGGCTTGTTAATTTCTATTGATCTTCCTCTTCAATTGTAAAAATGCTGGAAAAATATGGTCACGATTTGCCACGTGTTTCCATGAAAAAGTCTGGCTGACTAATGTTTTTATCAACTAAAAATTTTATGCCTACTAGTGGAGAAAGACCTTTTTAGGATAAGAGACATAGGGCTAAAAAGAGCCACAAAATTAGATTCAATCAAGATTTCAGATGAAGTGCACCATGCAGGGTTGGATAAAACAGAAATATTGAGTGAAGATCAGAATCAGTACAGATTTTTCACATGAAAAGCTTTTTGGTCACTGAACGTTAACCACTGCATTTAGTCATATACTCTCAAAACATGAAGTTTTTTTACAATTTGTTGTTTATTGAGTGAAATCGGCACTTTGGCTAAAAATTGAATAAAGATTAGTAGGATCTAATTATTAAGTTATATATTTAGATTTCCAAACTCCTAACATGTTTAATCTGCTAAGTACTTAAAATTATGTTATCAAACGTCATCTTAGTTATTTAAATTTGCAATCATTTGCAAATCAGTTTCAGCAAAAAGTTCAAATATAACAATTAATTAGCATCCCCTGCTACTGTAGGATTCTCTCGAATTTTTTTCAGTTACACCTCTGTTTACATATTCTATAAAACTTATTTTCTCGAAATCATTTTCAACCACACATTTTTTTCAATAAAATAATTATGCACGTGGACCCATAACTTTTTCCTACTTGTGGTTACAGAGTCTTCGAAAAAAAATCACTTTTCACAAAATCTATCCTCAAAAGATCTACATCAAACATGCTGAACATTAAAGCAATTAAATTCCCAACAAAGATCATGAACAGATAATAATACAAAAAGGGCATGATAAGAATGATAATACTCAGCTAGAAAGTTGTTTTCTTGCTCACCAGGTAAGTCCTTCTCTAGAATTTTCCACTCATCCTGAATTTTCTTGCTCCATTCCTTGGGGGGCTGCCAAGATAAGAAATGCTACAAAGTTAGCATATACAAGTATGTGTGCAAGTGAAAATTACAGATGTTCACAAATAGAAAGACAAAACATAAGACGTGCTTTCTAGAAAGCGAAGCTACCTGTCGTCCTTCAAAGCCCGTTTTGTTATAGTGATGATCAGAACAATCATCAACGACGTCAAACCGTTTGAAATCTAGATACCTCTTCATAACTTCAACTTTGTTTTCCTCTTTTCCCTTCTCATTACAGCTTGATTCTGCAGAAACTGATGAACTGCTTGAAGCAATGGCCTCAGTTTTGCAGCAAGCCGGAAACGATGGAGCATGTGCTGCTCCACTTGCAGGGAGACTCACCGTGCCACCTTCCACTGGAACACTCGCAGGAGTCAAAGTATTTGAACCTGGAGCAGGATCACTTAACCAAGAAACAGACGCCTCCACCCCAGTAGGCAAATCCACATTATCAAATTGTTTCTGCAAACTCGAATAATCATCAACATTGTTGTCATCAGACAAATAGTCATCACCATAAATATCGCAGTCATCATCAGTTGCATCTTCACCATCATTGTCATCTTCCTCGTATGACATGTCGGAACGTGAAACATTAAGATTGTCCGAGTTAAGAGATCCAGATGCTGAACCAGCTACACTAGTAGAATTTTCCATATCGTTATCCATACCCTCCTAGAAAGTGGGACAGATAGAAAATTAAGGCTGGGAAATAAAATAAATGGCCAAAGCACACAGCAGTAGATAGGTGAAACACATGGCAATCACAGTACTACATGAGAAAGGTGAATAAGCACCAAAAGGAGTAACATGCATACATGCATGTACACATGCGAACAAACTTCATAATGAGAGAAAATGAACCATCGGAAGCAAATGAACACAACTTATAAAAAATTTGAGACAAGCAAGGAGCTGAAGTGGCACAGATAACTGCCAGACCTGGAAGCAATGTCCTTCGACAATTACAATCTACTGAACATGCAACGAAACAGTATTTTTATTACCAACGTGAACAAAAACAAAACAGGACAGGACCAACCAGTTTGACTGTAGAAAACAAAAGGTGGTCCAGACATTTGCTAAAAATCATATATACAAAAACGATGAAATTGGCTGGGTTTCCTGATTGCCTTTTTCTTAAAAAGAAGAACAAAATATTTGTTAAGAAGTGATTCAACCTTGACATATATCACGCTTTGTTGTTATGAATATCTTTGATATCATAGAACCTCCGACCCTTGATCCATTACCTTTTTTTATTTAAAGGCTGGCCGAGTTTTAGGACATTATATTTCATGCAATGGCTCACCCTTCTAGTGATAAGATTTTATATGTGCCTATAAATGAAAGGTAGTTAGTTATTATTAAATTATTAGTCACTCAGCTGTCCGTAAAATTGTAAAAAAGCAATCATTTTAAAGCTAACTGCTGATGCTGCGCCATGCTCATTCCAAGAAATTGGAATTTGGATCCTCCACAAAGAAGCAAACAAGCCAAAAATGAAGAATCTTTACAAGTTGTAGCTTGTCTTTTAATCTTTGGAGGGTTGGACTTCGTTCTAATCTTATGTCCCAAAGCTCCCAGAAACAATGAAATGATCAAATAAAGCCGAGTACAGGGCAGAAGCTTCCACAATGTTACAAGTTCTTCTGTCTCTTCCTTATTTCGTGCATTGAGTTCTTTCACTATGACAATGCCTCATGATATATTGTGCAATCTTAGTATCACTTATTTCTATGCCAATAATCCTATATTCCACTCTCGCATGAAGCATTGACATTGACTTTCATTTCATTCACGGCAAAAATCAAAATGGCAATTTGCATATTTTCCCATGTTTCGTTCTCCAATCAAATTGATAACTCCCTTACCATGCCACTAGCTTGCCTCCAACTTTACTGCCTTCAATCCAAGATTGGCGACCTCACAAGGCCCACCATCTTTTGGGCAAGATAAAGACATTGTCATAAGGAGTAAGTGTAAATCACATTTTTCAGATTTTATTTTGTTGTAATCTTGCAAGTTATGTAGTTACATAAAGATCAACAGTTACCACAATTATTAGCCTTGTAGTTACATTTAGGAACTCTCTTCTGTATACATATACATATATTTTTTTTTCATTAAATACATACAAACGAATTGACCCTATACAGTATTTTCTCCAAGTGTGTTTTCTTTAATGATTTAGAGCCCACCTTATTTTTGATCAATTATTTGTCCAATTCACTAATTTTCGACTAATTTTTCAATTTTCTATCATTGACACAAAACCAAGTAACTCAATTACATTACTACGCAAAAAATAAACAAATAGCTTTGTACACACAATTAAAATCCGACACTCACAATCAGACCTTAAAAGCATTGAAAAATCAATCACCAAGAAAACGATCGATCACACGATATCAAAAACAAAATTCCGTCCAGGTATAAAAAAACCCACAAATCAAAACTTTCAAAAAAAGGAAAATTCAATGGCTTGACGGTGGGTGGTGTGGGATTAGGGATATACCTCACTCTGTTTAAGATTCTTCGAAACAGAATCTAGTGAAGCCAATTCTCCGATTTCAACGTCCATTGAACTCTCGATCATAAAATCCAGACTTCCGTTATCTTAATAAGCATATAATCAACATACAGAGAGACAGACAGATAGAGAGAGGAGAGTATAGCACTGTAAGGAGAGGAACTGTAGGGAATGAAAAAGTAGCCAATAAAGAGTCGTTCGCGCCTTATTAGGTAAATTTCCTATCCTGTGCAGGAAGGGAAGTTTAAAGGTACAATCGTTACAACTACTTGTGTCTAAATTTGCAACGTGGGAGTATGTCATTGGATAAGATTTGAATGGCCCAACGAAAATGAGTTGGTTCTTTGTTATTATGGGGTTGCGATGTATTCTATAATTTGTGCAGGATCATATTTTCGTATTGTATGACTTGGAGTTGACTAATACTCCGGTTTTGTCCCTGAAACTTCTATGAATTACAAATTTGCCCTGACCGTGACATATTTGTCAAACTGTGGAAGATCTTTTTGTTTGGTTTGATTTGAGAATGATGTGTTGCACACCATGGTGTTATCACTCGTATGAAGAAGACAATGAATTATTCTTCTTTACCGGCTCGTAGTGTAGCAGGGCTAGAAGAAAATCGAAAGATTATGTGGGTCAAATTTTAATGTCAATTAGATAAGTGAATTATGTTGATTCGTCTCTGAATAATTTTGACTTGCTTTGATTGAAAATCATAATGCTACTCAAATAAGATTTAAAAATAGGAACTTTGATAGGTGCTGTATTGATAATACATTTATGAGTTTTTTTTCTAATTGTTCAATGATATTGCATCGCATATTCCCTTGTTTTTTAACCATGTCGCTGAAATTGAGGGGTTGGCCCACGAAAAGGGCCTTGCAATTTCATGGAAAGAATGTGGCAATGTGAAACCTATTTTAATAATAAGAAAATACTTCAAAAATCAGATTTTTATTAATTTTTATTTATGATTTAATTAATTAATTATATTTTTAATTAATTAAATATATAAAGGTCACAGATATGTACAATTTGATCACGAATTCATTTATTGGTCACATATTGTAAAATTAATTAGTCACAAATTATTTCGAAATCACAAATCAAAGACTTTATAGGTCACAAATCAGAATTTTAATATATTACAAATTATTTTACGATCACGATTCAAAAATTTTACAAGTCACAATTTGTTCATCCGTCACAAATCATAATTATTATAAGTCACAACTTACTATATAGTCACAAATTATTAGATTATTGGTCAGAAATTAATAATTTCTTAGGTCACATATTATTTTTTTATCATAGTTCATCTTTCCATTGGCGACATATTGTTTATTGATCACATATTAACCAATTTAATTATCACAGTCAACAAAAAATTTGTGACCACCACCAACGTTTGTGACCACCACCTCATCATCATCTAAATCACCACCACAACCACCGTTGCCGCCAAAACCACCACCATCCCCCTACAGCAACACTGCCACCACATAGCACAATATCCACTGACATAAACCTCTCCTCTAAATATTGATAGCACTATCGCCACCACTATTGCCAAATCTGCGGCCACTGCCGCCACTGCACAAACACTGTCGCCCACCCCAACCTCGCCCAGCCCACCACCAATACTACCACCAACACCACTGCACCACCATCACCAATTCATAACCACCACCACCACATCGACAGCCACCTATACCACCACACAAAAACTCCACAGATCCACCATCGCCGCCACCACCACCAACACCTCATAATATGAAAATCAGAAATAAAATCAACACCACTACGCTGCCGCCATGACCTCCACAAACTGTCATCGTCTCGGTGCCACATCAGATCCACCGCCATACAACCGCCACAGTAGCTCCGCCACAATCCCACCGCCACAATAATTGGGCCACCATACTCACAACCTCCACTAAAAATTTCCAAATCGTCGCCACCATCACAATCTCCACAACCACCACCGACAAACACCATCCACAAAACCATCTCAAATCATCGTCGAGAAGTGGAGAAAGAAGGGCTGTTAGGTGGATGGAGATAGACGAGAGGCAGAGAGAAACTGTTTAGTTGGGAGAGGGAAATGATGTGGGGGTGGAGGGGGTAGGGGTAGGTTTATAAATTAATTTTGCGATGGGTCTATTGAGACCCGCCACGTGTCAAACAGAACTAACCCCACGCGTCAGACGAACTAATATCATATGACCGAACCGAATGGGACTACCGAACTGAATTGGTACATCCGAACTAAAGTGCTTCCACCCGTAGCAGAACCGAACTCATCAGCAAATCACAGCGAATGCAAAGACCGGCACTTCTCATCCACAACTAGTCACCAACCTGCCTCCACCTCGCCTACCAAGATCTTCCATACAAAGATCTCTTTAAGTCAAATCCTTGACTGATTGATGGGACATGTAGCAGGTTCGAACGATCAAATCAGCGGCATTCGTCAGAACATTCAATAATCCACCCACTTAATAGGTTGACAGGGTAAGGCCTAGGATGAGACAACTCATGAGCCCACCTATAGATTGGCAAGACAATGCCTAGTATAAGATGACTCATAAGGATTCGGCGTTACGTATCTCCTCATCCAACGACTTCCCTTTTCCCACGTTAGTATAAATACCTCTACCTTGCGCCAGAAGAAGGATTCGCAACCTTGACATTTGATCAATATAAGTTATTTTCTTCCTTGATATATAGACACTTTGCCACTTTCACATTTTCTCAATCACGTTCCAGCGATTATATGACCGTCGATGACCCCTTTTCGGTTGATTGGAACCTGACTTGACAGTCGGAGTACTCGCGGCCGCCTCCATCCCCACCTGGAATGGGTTACAAGTGACTAACGACTTGCTATCGTGTGCAGGAAAAATTGACTCGAAGACCTTTATTTGTTGAGTGCTCGGAGATCCATTTTTTGAGATCAACAAATTTAATTATTAATATATTTATCTAATAATAATAATATATTATTTAACAAAACATCTAATTTTTAAATAATGAAATCTTCCATCTTATTTGTGAAATGGAATCTTTAAAAGTAGGAATATATATAATTTCAACTAGATATTACCTTAACATCTTGTCTAAAAGTCTATTTCGTGACTAATATATTTTCATCATGAATCTAGATGTTATTAAGTAGAAAAATAGACCAAATAATGAAGTTTTTCTGTCAAACTTTTTAGGATGAAATGACTACTTTACTTTAGCGATTGAACTAAGATTTTAATTAAATTTGAATGAATATATAATGGAAAAGAAAAAATTATTAAAAATTATTGTTACAAGTTCATTATACTCTTGTTTGACAACTTTTTGAGAATATTAGTTCATAGGTCTCATAAAATATGGAGTTACAAATTTGATAAAAATTATGGGTCTAATGAAGTACGTGATAATAAAATATAATCATTTATAATTTCAGAAAAGCTAGATCAAATGGGAGCAAAATATAAGACTTTTATATTTAACACTACTTTTTGTAAATTTTGTAGGAAAAATGTTGAAAGAATAGTGTTGTCTACAACAAGATAAAAGCTTAGAAAACATCACTACCAAAATTATTAGTTGTCTCAACGTGAGAAGTTGCTAAAAAACATATTTTTAATATATGTTAACAAATGATGCGCTCGAGAGTCGAGACAGTCTAGACGATTGAGTTTTCAAAGAACTTAACACGAATATGGATGTTGATAGGAAGATGGCTGGGAACGTTACACAAATAAGAATGTTTAGAGGAAGATGACTTAAAGATAGCATTATGAAGAAGGAAATAAAAGCAAAAACAGAAATTCAACCAAACAGGCCCTTAAGCCTGATGGACAAAAACTTATAATTCAAATGCACACTTTTCAATGGAACTTTGCTAACTGTCACCGGCCTTCTGCTTCTGCCCGTGAACTTAGGGTTAGAACTCAGCAGTTTCCCAATTTCAGAATCCCAATCCCTTATTTTTACATCGAAATTCTCAATACATATGGAGCTTTGTTTATTCGCAAGTTAATTTAATCAATCTTCATTGAAATTTGTTATAAGTTACTATTTGTTCATCGAAATCCAAAAGGTTACTCCTTGCTCATTGTACTTCATTATAGTACTATTTGTTCATCGAAATCCAAAAGGTCAATCACTGCTCACCTAAATTTAAATAAAATTACATATTAATCACCTATATCATTTTTATTAGTGTTACTTGTAGCAAAGTTTAGTGATTAACGAGTAATTTTATTCAAATTTAGGTGAGCAACGAGTAAATTTTTAGATTTTAGTGAGCAAGTAGTAATATGTAGTAAAATTCAGTGAGTAACGATTAACCTTTTGAAGATCGATGAGCAAGTACTAACCACACAAAGTTGAATGGCCATTAATTAAATTAACTCTTTATTCACTCTTTCCTTCTATATATTCTTCAGTTTCAAAAGATATTTTGGAGTGGATCGAAAATAGACATCATTTCCATGATCTATGGCGTGGAATTTCAATTCCCAATTTCAGATCAAAGTGTTGTGAAATTGAGCACATTTTTACCAATTCTTGTTCTTCATCCTGGTATTTAAAGTTTGAACTATAAATAGCTGAAATTTTCAGTGCCTCAGCCAAATGAGGATACAACTCGCTTTAACCTCGGGCTAAGGTTCTGAATCTTGAAACCTCATTTTACTCAACAAGACTACATTTGCCATTTGAACTGGTAAATGGGATCGTCTGGGTTTTTCGTTATCTGCATTCTGCACTCACTTATAGCTATAACTTGTGGAGGGTTGATTATGTTTTACCTCAATGAAATCTCTGTTTTTGGACATGGAACTGAGACAGCAATGAAGTTGTTAGGTTCAACTCCACATGATCAGTTGTTGATTCAGATTTCTGATTCATTTGCTGGGTTGCTTTTGGTTGTGATTGGGAGTTTGGTGTTCATGGTGGCTTTCGTCAAGGACAGGGAGTTCCAATGCATTTTTGCTCAAGGGTGTATTCTTCTTCATTTCTCAATGGCCCTCTGGAGGGTGTACTTTGAGAGGAGACTCGACGATTTAGCTAACGATTGGCTGAGGCAGCTTGTTGGCGATTTTGTGCTTGCACTTTCATGGGTTTTCTTTCTTGTGTACTTATGGAGGGAAAAGTATGATTAGGTCCAACTAGTCTCCGGCCTTATTATCGATATTTAACTCTTCAATCTTCCATTTTGTCCTCGTTGACGGATTCTGACATTGCTCCAAAAATGGAGAAGATTGAGTTGAATGCCAGGGAGAAAAAAGATAGGTCAATCTGCCATCGACTCTACATGTTTTAGTACATTTCTAAGTTCTAAATTTTCGTTGAGTTAATCTGCTTTGACAGAAGCAGCTGCCAGAAGGGGTAACAGAGGAGCAGATGGATTGATTTCATTGGCTGCCAAAAAACATTAATTTTTCTAAGGACAAATCAATGTTTGACACATCTACTTCTGTTATGCAATCTGTCAATTCCTTCTGTTAATGCAGCAAAACTCATTTTCGTTAGTCTTAAGACATTGGATACTCTCACTATCACTTTTGTACCTTCAAAATCAATCACAGCTTACTGACGTGAGAATAACTTTTCTTCCTATGGCTCGCTCAAAAGAGAATCTCAAGTAGCCCCACCAAGAAAAGTAAGACTGGTTGAGTTTGTTTGATCCTTAGACACCCAATCTCGATGGTTCGAGCCCTAATTTTATGATTGGCTCGACTTTCTAGCTCATGGGCCTCACAAGTCGAGCTGTTCACGAGCCTAAAACAAGTCGAAACGTACACGAGTCCAAACGAGTTGAACCGTCCATGAAAAAAATGTGAGTTCGACTCAATCCATGTTTTATCTGAAAATGAGCTTGAGCAAGCATGAGCCCAGTTTGCAACAGTTCGCCTCATTTGCTATCGCTAGGAACAAGGGATGATAACCCGAAAAATTGAAGGTTAAATTTGCTTTGCCCCATCTAATTTTAATACGAGTCCAAGTTAACTTGCTTTGATAAATCCATGTCTCTGGTATCTTATCCCTGTAATGATCTTTTTCTATCTCGTCGTTTTTGATATGCAACATTAGATTAATCATTTTTTTTATTAAAGCTACACGTATAAGTGCATAGCTCACAGGGCCCTCACTGTAGCGAGGGCTCCACCTGTATTAAAAAAAAATTATGCGAGCTCTACTATTATGTGAGAGTCTGATAAGGACCTGTGAATCAGGACCGTGTACGTGCAGACTGACTCTTTTTTTCCTCACTTTTTGAGCACCTTTTCTTGTCATTAGTCCAATTCTTGCAAATTACTTTTGAACAGGTTATGAGTTAGTCCCTGTTTGTCTTTCTTTAAATAAAAAATAAAAAAAATAATTCTTTTTTCTCAAACTAACTAAATTTGTCTTCACGCCCGAAGAAGCGCGTTCAACCGAACTCTATTTCTTTATGATAAAGTTCCCCCAGGTGGCCATCTCTTGTAGTACCTGCCGTTCACGAAACTAACCATAACAAGCCGACAGTAGAATCAAAAGTGTATTACCAGAGGTCTAGAACCCATCAAATTCAAGCACGACCCATGGCGGACGAATTCACGGAAAAAGCAGAAGAAGAATCCTATTCCTCCATGTTACTGATAAAGCTTATGAGCAAAAGAAGAACATGGGTTTGTCTATTTGTATCTGTTTACACAATTTTACTATCCCTCTCTTGGAATTTTTTAAAATCTGTACTTTCTTGGTATGAATCGACCATGTTTAGGTCAAGTGCTGCTTCGGGGTGGACAGTTTTGTCTGTATCCGTGGTTTTGGGGGTGGCTTTTGGGGTTCTGTCGGTGGTGGCCGCCTTGGCCGTGGCGGTGCCGGCAACTCTGGTGACGTGGATCACTGTGCTTGTGCTTTTGACTTTTTGTGGGAAGCCCAGAAGGGATTTGGTGGTGGAGGGGAGGAAATTGACGGCTGAGATTATTGGGTTTGTGGCTAAGGTTTTAATTAGGGAAGGGAATGTTGTGGCTGCAATTTGTGCTGTTCTTGGGTATTTTGTACTTGTTAGGAGAAATAAGGAGGGTGTTGGGTCAGATTTTGAGCGATGAACATAAGGTTTTGGTTTTTGGGCACGAAGCTGAGTGCAAAGGTAAAAAGGAGCTGGATTGCATGATCTACGATCATGTGTCGAAAACAGTTTTTTAAGGTAATAGATCTGGAATTTTGAAACTCATGTCCATCATCGACTAATAGCCTGCTCGAAGGATCTCTTATTCGACAAACATGTCACTCTAAACGACACTCAACATGACCCGACACCGTTTTGACTTTTGAGAAACTTGGTAGGAAGAAAATTAGAATCTTTGTAAATTTCTTGTGGTGTAATATTCCTTTGCTGTTGTAAAAGGAAGTGAAAATACGAGTTTTTTTTTTTTTTTCCCTTTTTTATTATGACGGGATAACTCACAACCGTTACCTTTGAGTTCGCACGTGGTAATATGAGGTGTTTTGTTTCTAAAGATTGTAGAATGCTTTGGTATTGACATTTCCAACTAATATATCATTCTCATGCTTTTGCACATTTCTTTGAAGTTTGTAAACATGGCTGAATTATGTTGTAAAGAATGAAAAAGTTGTGCATGCTTCTCCAATTTGATGTTTCTTTAATGATTTTTAATCGCAAACATGACCTTTGTTGACCTCCAAACCTGATTGAGACATAGCGTGTCAACTTTTCTCGTCTCCCTTCCCTTCTCCTCTAGTTTTACTTGCACATTTGAAAATACACGTTAGACGATCAAGACCGAGAGCTCTCCAAACATCCATACAACTTTGCTTATCTTTATAGTTGTAAGTAGTTGCACAAAAGCATCCTCCTCCCCCGCGCTTATGATATACAAACAATTACTTGAAAATTGGTTCTTAGATTGTGATTGAACTTACTCTTGTAAATTTATTATATTTTCAATCTAATTATAAAGAGTGACGAAAATGAGAAAGGGACGTACAATTAGTCTATGAGCACATAATTTATGTACAGAAAAAATACAGGAATTTGAATTTCATGACACTTAATTCTGTCTATTTTTCACTTTTTAATTCACAAAAAGCGCAAACCATTAAACTAATCCCTCCCTCTTCATTTCATTTCCCCCGTAAAGCCATTTTCCCCAAATTCAGACTCTCAATTCGTCGCGACCTCATTCTTCTTCTCCAAGCCAAATCCGGCGAATTCGTGGTTGTCCTTGCCGGCCGCGACAAACAAAGAGCATAGATCGCTCAAATTTCTTTCCCATTCTCCCTCCCCCCCAAAAAAAATGATCGAACATGTGATTTCAGATTCTCCCTTCACAGAACAGGCACCGGTTCACAAGGTTCGTTTTCTTATTGTGGTGTTGCACTTAATTTGTTCACAATGTTCATTCACACGTAATTTCTGTAGAATGTTATTAATTTGTTGAGAAAAATTTTGGAACTTATCACATTCAAGTCATTGATATGCTTTTTAAAATTTGGTTTTTGGAGGCTAATGTTTTGATATTTTTAGTAATGAATGTCTTCTGTGAGAAAATAAGTGACTTCATTCAAGATGTATTGCCGACATTCTCAGTTTCATGTGTGATTCCTTGGCTTTAGGAATGAAGATTTTCATTAATTGATATAGTTCCAATCTTCTTGGATTTGCAAAGTAGTTGATTGATTTTTGAGGATTCTTGATGTGTGAGTGGCGGAGTTTAATATAATGGTTATGTTATGATTTGTTCATTTTCTACTTGAGTGGCTGGGTTTCATTTAGTTGCACTCACGTGGGTTTTATATATTTCTTCAACAGTTGCGGAGTAGAATGAGAGGAATGAATTTCGGAGTTTGTCACAGCTGTAGAAGTACCACTAATGAAGCGGTGAAATTTGCTTCCGACGATGAATATGAAGACTTGCCAAGAATATTCAACAGTCTAACTCGAATTACCGAGAAATGAGACGTCGATATATCATTGCATGTAACATTTCGCAAAGGCAAATGAAATGTAGAATGTGATGGGAAAGGGAAGGGATTGTCTTGAACGTGTTAGGTCAACTTGTAGTTGTTATATGTTTTGTTCGTACTGTAAGAAGTTATTGGTCGTAGTACGTTTTAATGTTCAATGTTTAATTTTGTGAATGTCATTCGAGCATTGGATGTAGGTTTAATATTTTGTGAATCGTTGTAATATGTTAACGGTTTGGACATATGTTTATACATTATCTAATTCACTAACAAGTCTTACAGTTTGGATTTCATTCAATTGGTAGACACATTAAACAGGAAAGAGTGACCTACATAATTGAATCAAATCAGCATACAAGACAAAATTCATTACAACAGGAAAGAGGGGCCTCCAACTGCCTTTTTGTAAAGTTTAATCCAATATTGCATTTGATACGTGCTGATTTGAAACCGAATTAAATGGCATACAAGATAAAATTCAATCTAAAAGAGCAAACCTTCTAATTAATAGTTTTTCCATTCATTATGATTTCTGGACTGGTACAGTGCTAAAGACATCCAAAGGCTTCCCAAGTAAAGCACATTACAATTGTTTGCATAGCCAAGGATACATATTGCTAGCGAGCCACAAAACGAAAGGTCAGGAATTCAATTTTGTTACAAATAAAAAAGGCAAATCCCCTTGAAGGCGAGATCGACCATGATTTGTTCCGTAGTCAAGTCAGATCTTTGCACGAATTTTATTTTTTGAGACCCATTTCTCAAGCTGCAAATGCCTACATCTGTTATATCTTTTCCAACTGGAAGTATTTTCTCTTCATCAAGCAGTCCAACCTTGCAGAAACAGAAAAAATCAAAAGCCATCTAGTATGGAGGACCTAGAAAGAAATATTAGACTTTCATTTATTTGTTCTCATCATCATAAAGAGACTTCAAAGTGCATGTAGAAATGTGTAAGGAGAAGCACTTATAGAGACAGCATTAATGGAAACCATGAAGCAAAATAGTTATGTCCAACAATGTATGAGCTAATCTATTTTGCTATAGGATGATCAAAGCCAATATGAGAAAATCTTGTCAAAGTTGTGTGAAGAAGGTTAAAAATGATTACAGTATTCTGTAAATAAAGAGAAAATTGATTACCACTTTGCCCAAGAATTAACAATTATTTTTTGCTAATAAATTACCCTTTTGCTAATAGACAAAATAGTTTTGTACAGAAACAATGTATGAGCTAATCTATTTAGAACCAAAAAGCAAAATACTTTTGTCCATCAAACACGACGTCAAGCTGGGCCTTCAAATACACTTCCGATTTTACGCTTCGGTGGGCTATCCTCTTCACACGTTTCGGTGGGCTGTCCTCTTCACACGACCTGAGTTTACCGGATTTAGGCCGACGTTGGAGAAGAAGAAAGAGGCCGGGACGAAGAGGCTCTGTGAATTTGGGGGAAATGGGAGGTATGGGGGAAAAGTTGTCTACGGGGGAAATGAAGAGGGAGAGATTATATGCCAACCATGGAGAAAAAAAAAGATGCCGTTGTGAAGAGGCGTTGCTGCATTCGAATTGAGAGTCTGTGAATTTGGGGGAAATGACTTTACGGGGGAAATGAAATGAAGAGGGAGAGATTAATTGAGACTGAAAATGAGTCAACCCGATTTTTACTTATTTTGGGACCGGTTTAATGGTTTACGCTTTTTGTGAATTAAAAAAGTGAAAAATAGAGAGAATTAAGTGCCAGCTCATGAAATTCACATTCCTGTATTTTTTCTGTACATAAATTCTGTACTCATAAACTAATTCTTCGTTCTGGCACATAGACTGGATTGATTAATGAAAGTAACAATGCAATCATACCAAAGGAAGAACATAAGAAAATATTTGGACTCATTTTATTTGGAGTGATTTGTTCTTAGGTTTAGGCCTTACCTTTCGAGGGACAATGTTAGGTAAAACCATTAACTCACCTTTGCTTGCTGTCGGTGGCAATTGACTTTTACTTTGGATGGATTGATAAATCTGTGGATTAGGCTTAGTAAATAAGTTAATTGCAAATATTAGAACTCAATTTTTAGAGAGTATATTCTATTATTTGGAGAGTATATATAAATTTAAAGAGTTAAAATTTTAAAATATTTTAACAAGCACTTTATATTAAACACTTAATTTTACTAATTTCAACAAATATTTATTATTTTTCTCTATATTTTATTTTAATTAACTTTTTTTTAAATTATTTCATTATTGTCCTGTATTGAAAATTGAAATACTTTGAAAACATTTAATTATAAAAAGTGAATTTGGCTCTCCACATTTGAAGAGTCAAATCCACTCTCTAAATTAATGTCAATTTAAAGAGTTTATTGGAGCATAATTTTAAAGATTTACTCTTTAAAATAGAAAACATTTCATATTTAAAAAATATCTTGAAAATGCTCTAATGTACTTATTACTTAGATTTTCAATAAATATTTTTTTGAAATACGCTAAGACACAAAATGGAATATTGGACCTAATAGTTAGGGATGACAATGAGGCGGATTTAGAAAAGGGCACCTTCACCCCGTCCTGCCTTAGGTGAGGCAGGGACGGGTTCGAAAATTTGCCTCGTTTAATTTTATTATTATTATTATTTACATTTTCAAAATTCGAGTTATGTTATTATTTAAAGTTCAACTCTTAACCCAAAACCTAAAGGTTATTCCATATATTTTTAATTTTTTTCTAGTTTTTTTTTTATCAAGATATTAACTTGTTTTGATTAATTGGTAAAGAATATTTATTTAACTATTACGATTCAGAATGTCAAATTATATAATTTAATTATAATAAAAAAAATTGAGAGCCCGTTTGATTGCCATTTTTATGGAAAAATGTATTTTAGAATAGTAGATTGATGAAAAATGTGTGGTCGAAAAATAAGGAAATTTTTTTTATTTACGTGAAATATTATTTTAATAAAGAATGTGTGGTTGAAAAGAAGAGAGAAAAATGCATTTTCTTAAAAATGGAAATCAAACAGGCTATGAATGACCGAATTTATAAATTATATAAACAATTATTAGTTATGTAGCATTTTAAATTGACAATTGTATAATATTATTGTTGGATTATAAACGTATTATAAAATTGTAAAAAAAAACTAATCATTTATTAAAATTCTATTTTTAATTTTTTTTTCATGGCGCGGGTTCGGGGTGGGTCATTCTCGCCCCGTCCTGCGACCTACCACGGGGCAACCCCCGATGCCCCGTCCTATCCAGCCAACCCGTCGAGGTGAGTTTCTTTGACCGAATGGGGCGAGGCCCGTCGGGTCAAGGTGGGGCAGGTTAAATTACCATCCTTACTAATAGTACACGATAGGATGAAGGAAGAAATCAGTTGTACTCTTAGTCTAGTATTGAATATCAACTTTACCCATAAGGTCTTGAATTCTCTAGGTATCTCGTTTTTACCTTTTAAGTGGCACATGCAATATATACTCCCGTTTGATGTAGCTTAAAATTTTGATGAAAATTTAAGTGTAAGTCAAAAATTAATTTTAACTATACATTTTTTTGGATCCATAATTTTTCAACTATACATATGCTAAACTTTTATTAAAATTTACTGAAAGTCTCATTTTTAGCCACACCATATAGGGGCTATATGTTTCAACCAAGATTTTGAACTAGAAAAAAGAGCAACGAGACTCTCATTTTGATGTCTAGTTACAGTTGTCGCTTTTATCTCTGTTATTTCAAAATTATGGGTGAAATACGTTATGAAAACTTATAAACGAAAAGGACTTATTTTAAGAATTTCTCCCCTTTGACCCACTTGAATTTTGATATAAGGGGAGGGTAAGGGTCCTTTCACATTCGAGTAACCATAGTTTGTTTCTTACTTTTCCATGAAATGAGATTATTATCAACAAAAGTGAGAGAGCAAAGGTGATTTTGATAAACTTATCACTTATGTATGAAATGAGGCTGCTATGTCTCATGTGTCAACACAACCGTTGAATTTTTTTTGTCGACCACATCTTCCTAACATCAAAGAACATGAAATTGTACCCTCAGGACACATCTCCAAGTGGTAAAATGGGAATGTGAAAAAATTCAACATTACTTGAGACTGTTGCGTCAAGAGTTCGAATCCTGAAATATGGATTTGGTAAGTACAAGTGTACAAGCAGTCTTCCACCCTATATCCTTGTAGGCATAACCTACGATTTACCCCATTCACTAAGATTTAGGACAGGGCAGGTGGAGACGTCAGTAATGGAACGTAATAAAAAAAAGAAAAAAAAAAAAAAAAAAAAAAGAACATGAAATTGTGATGTATATGTTACATTGTATGATTGCATATGGGAAAGAGAAAGTGGTCAAAGAATGTACAAGAAGTTGAGATCAAAAGGGACAAGGAAACCAGAATAAGAGTTAAACCCCTTAGACAGGGTAAAAAATAGGGGGCTGAGGCGGGCAGCACCTCACCCCAGATCTGAATTTTTTTTATTTCAGATCTGGGGTTGAGGTGCTACCACCTCAGTCCCCTGTTTTTTACCCTGTTTTTTGCCTTGTTTTTGTAGCGGGTTCCCAGAATGAAGGGGTTGCACCTAATATTGTTTCAGTGCACATGGAAGATCAATCCTGCTATTCGTACAGAAGAGGTTGACAGAATACTCACAATGAGAGACCCCACTTCTTTTTTTGAATTTTTTTATTCACACGGGACTCACTCGCATGTGAGTGAATGTCAAACTCTTCTGTCAACCTCTTCTGTACAATGAGCTTTATTCCATGGAAGATAATGCGAAGAGTTTGGAAATATTAAGGAGTCTTTTTCTCTGATTTTTAATGATTATGCAAGAAACTGCCAGCTAACACGTAAGAGTATCAAACTGGGAATAGGCACATGAAATTTTTTTCCCTTTCATATATGAAAAAAGGTCAAAAAACAGAAAATACAACAGCCATTGTTTAATTTTAACTTTTTGTGAAGTAATTTGTGAAGGGTAATTTTTTTGAAAAATGTATAATTAAAAGTAGGAAATAGTTATATATTCATATGTTTTATTGAGAGACTTTATAATTAAAAATGAATTTCAAAAAAGTAATTTGAAAAAAAATCAAAATCAAATAAAATCATAGTAAAGAACATAAATGACCAAGGAAGAATATTTTTATATATTACTGCAGTTTTAAAATTTCAAGAAATGAAGAAATATCAATGATTTCAGTAGCTCAGATCTAATCGGGCAACAGTTGATACCAACATTTCTCCTTCATCTTCATTAAACTTTCTTCTGAATTCTGTTGACTGTTTCTTGAAATTGATCTATGTTAGGTGTGTTATTCTCAACCTCCCTGGGTGGTTCACATTGTTGTATTATAAAATCCCCATAGTAACTAACAGGTGGAAGAAACCACACACACAATTACAAAAACAGAGAAGAGAAGAGTCAACCCCTTATCCTCCTCATTGATCATTCTTGGAATTTGGCTTATTTGGGGTGCCCTTTTGCAGAAGGGGATCTGGTGTACTCTAAGAATTTTGTCCTTTTCAGGGATCCAAAGATTTGGGCAGTTAAATAGATCCAACCCACAAAAAATCCATCTTGGGATTCATAATTTTTGACAGATTCTTGATTTATGGTTCCATGTTAATATTATTGTTTCAGCAGTTCCATAACTTGCAGCATAGAGAGTACACAGTGATGAGTTGTTCGTTTTTATGGTTAAATCACATATGAACGGAATGGCAGGAGGAAATGGGGTGTTGTACCCAATCATTGGTTTTTCATTATGTGTTGCTTTCATATACATGTCTTTTGGGGACCTGTGGAATGATATCCATGGAGAAACAAAATTAAGCTTTGTGGAGAGGAATGGGACTCAGTTCGTGGTGGATGGTAAACCTTTTTATATCAACGGATGGAATTCTTACTGGTTGATGGACCATGGTGTGGATGAATCCAGCAGATCCAGGATCAGTGCAATGCTGCAAGCTGGAGCAAAGATGGGACTCACTGTATGCAGAACCTGGGCTTTCAATGATGGTGGATACAATGCTCTCCAAATATCCCCTGGTCGATTTGATGAAAGAGTATTCAGAGTGAGTTTAATCAATTCTTAGTAAATCGGTTACTTTTTTTTTTTTCGTTCATATAGAAGTTACTCAATTCTCGGTTCCTTGTTTTGTATTCGTTCATTTAGAAGTTACTCAGATTCTCGGTTCCTTGTTATGTTGTTTCAGTAAAATTCTAGTCTGTTGTGCCGGAAATAGCTCATCTTTTAATAACTCAATATCCTTATGGCATGTTTGGTGAGGTGGAGTGGTCAGTTTGAAGTAAGAAAAATAAGCTAAAATACTATCCAATGTGTTGTCCACTATAGTCGAGTGGTCCGTAATCCTGCATGCTGAACATGCCCTTGAAGTGTCTGCAGAATATTGCCACGATTAACCGATCACAGACAAATTTAGATTGGATCATTCTAGCCTCATAAGCTCCCTTGTAGAATCAGTTGATCTCATGAAAATTCACAAAATAGCGATCATTTTCTGTTTTAAATAACTGTAGAGAGGTTTTGCTGCATTGGATTTGTGCATCCTACATACTGGATTTTTTTTTTCATAATTTGGTACCTCTCATTTAATGCTTGTGCGTTTTTATGGCAGTCCTTAGATCACGTAATTGCAGAAGCGAGGAAACATGGAATAAGGCTGATACTAAGCTTGGTTAATAACTTGCAAGCATATGGAGGAAAGACTCGGTATGTTCAGTGGGCATGGGAAGAGGGTGTTGGTTTAAGTGCTTCTAATGATTCATTCTTCTACGACCCATCAATTTTGCGTTATTTTAAAAACTATGTCGAGGTAATCTTATATCCATTCCTTTTCTGTACCCTTTTCATCGAAAATTATCTTGAATATCCGAAATTTCGTTGCTGTGTACCATCAATCATAATGCTGCAATTTTATTGGTTATTATGGTGTCTATTTCTCTCAGGTGTTTACTCAATTTCAAAGTTCCTGTTCCGAACAAAGACAATTTTGAACCATAGAATATTATTGCCATTTTTCATTGGTTTGATCTTTTTTGGTAAATGAACTGTTTCTCATTGTCTGACATATAACTGGTGGCCGTCCATGCTTGACATTACTTAGGCAGTGAAAAATCCCTGTGCTGTTTTTCTGAAATATTTCATCAAAATTTTGAAATCTCAGTTTGAGACGTTCCACACTCTAGGAGAAAAACCACTACAATAATATTCACCATAATTGGTAAACCAATATTATTGTTTCCCGACATAGCCTTGCCCTTGCTAAACGAATTTTGCCTTGATAACTATTTTCTTTTCTGTTCATTGTCTCAAATTATTACTTGCAACAAGTTTAGCACCCGCCAAGTCATTAGCTATACATAACTTTCCTTTTCTGCATTCTGTAGCATGATTAATAAAAAATACATAATGTCCCTTTTTCATCATTCTACACCAGTGAAGTTTGTTTGTAATCATCATTTAATTATATCTCCTATTTGGCAGACAGTGCTGACAAGGAAGAACACATTCACTGGAATTGAATACAGGGATGACCCGACAATCTTTGCATGGGAGTTAATTAATGAACCACGCTGCATGACTGATGCTTCTGGTGACACACTCCAAGTATGTTACGAAATTCTCACCCCTTTCAGTCCAGAAGTTAATAAAAAATTAATGCAGAAGCTATTCAACAATGAATAATTACTTGAGCTTTTCTTGAACTTAATTTGTTTCCAATCTTTAGAATGCCAATGACATAATTTTGGGCTTGAAACTTTGTTTACATAGTCGATTAGTCTAATATTGACATTAGATTGCTATATTGAGCTTTATCTTTTCTGTTTCTACTATAAAGACCAACATCAACAGAAGACGTGTGCCATGATTAGAATTCTGAGACTTCACATATTTCTAGCATTTCCATATCAATCCCTAAAATTTTTTTCCATATATGACTGTCCATACGTAACAGAGTGATGCACGCTTGAACAGTGATAGAGAAAGCCATTAGCCCCGTAGTTCTGAACAATTTGCAGTTCTTGTGGCTTCTAATCTTTGCCTGACAAAATTATACTTAGAGCATGTTTGGCTAAGTTTGAGAAAATAGAAGTTACTTTTTTGTAACTTCTTGTTTTCATATATGTTTAGATAACTTACTTTTTCTTATTTTAATTAAAAAAGAGTTAATCATTTTGAAGTAAATTGTACGTATTTTCAAAATAAAGAATATATTCAACTTTGAGCAATAAAAAAATTTATTTGCTTAAAACTTATTTACTCACAAGCAGACTTCTTAAGCCTAGCAAACATGCCTGTGGTCATTTATAAAATTGTGCCAGGTCAAACCTAGATTTCTCAGCACGTAATTCGTTCAAGCTCATATTTTTAAGTTGCACGTATAACTTTTTAAACTCCTGCAATCCTTTGTTGGAGAACTATCTTTCTATAGCTTTGATTCTTTATGCATACTCAGACAAGTAAACAATCGAAGGCAGATTCATTCAGTCAGACTGCTCAACCTATATTGAACTGTATCTGCAGGATTGGATAGAAGAAATGTCAAATTTTGTAAAAGCAATTGATAGAAAGCATCTGCTGACTGTCGGCCTTGAAGGATTTTATGGTCCTAAAAGTCCGAAAAAGTTGACTGTCAATACAGAGTTCTGGGCAGCTGATCTTGGATCTGATTTCATTCGCAACTCAGAGATATCTACTATTGATTTTGCCTCAGTTCATATATACCCTGACCACTGGTGAGCTGTTCATCTACTCATTTATCTACTTTTATTTCATAAGCTGCCCAATTTGTTCAATATTTTTCACTATTTATCAAAGGTTCGAGAATTTCTATCGTAATACTTAAATAAGTCAAAGACAGGAAGCATAATTTCACAAACCTTTATGAAACGAGATAACAAAAAAAGTGAAAATGAAAAGAAAAAGAAGCAGTCAACTAGTGCATGATTGGCAAAGCTAAATTTTTTAAAATGCTTATAAGCTGTGGGTCCCACAATCTGTTTGGATAATAAGTGCTTAGTAAGTTGTGGGTCAATGTATATTTGACTAACAGAAAAAAATTAAGCTTTGCTAATCATGCTATAAGAGCATATTTGGGTGTGCTTAAAAGCACTTTTGGCTACATGAATCCATTTTATCATACTCTAGTCGGTTCATAGCTAGAGTTACTTGAAGATCTAAAACAATTAGATTTAACTAACATGAGGCCAAGTTAGTTTCATTCTACCGCTATCTCTTCTGACTTGCTCTATTGAGCACTCGTAAAAGCAACTTTGTTATAATTAAGTACTTTCATCGATATATATATACATATATACACCCACACTTTCATTGGTAAATTGCATGTAAGAAGCTTTGCGTTGCTACTAAATAATTCAAATTTATGTTAATCCAATTTCTTTTGGTAGGTCTCATAATCCAGATTTTGAATACAAATTAAAATTTGTTTCCAAGTGGATGCTTTCTCACATTGAAGATGGTGATAAAGAACTTAAAAAGCCGGTAATGTTCACTGAATTTGGATTGTCGACTGAGAACAAAGATTTTGATCCTCCTCAACGTGATAGATTCTATAAAGTTATTCTTGATATCATATACAAGTCTGCAAAAAAACAGAAGTCCGGGGCAGGAGCTTTTGTCTGGCAGTTCTTGGTTGAAGGGATGGAAAAGTACAACGATGATTTCGGGATTGTTCCGTGGGAGAGGCCATCTACATATCGTTTATTTACAGAACAATCATGCAGGCTGGCAAGAATTCAAGGTGCACTTCCCTCTCAAAAGGAGCACTTGAAAAAATTGTGCTGGCAAAGACGTTAAAATATATTTTGTTCGGATGAAATTTTTTATGTGAGTGAGCTTAATTTGTATCCTTTGTCTGTTTTGATTGTGTAGAGAAGAAGAATTGGAAGACATTAATATTTTCACATATGTATGGGTGTGTGATTACAGAAGTTGAAATATATGTGCAGATAATTTTTGCTAGTCAGCTTTTACAAATTGGTGTGATATGCTCATTGAGATCCGGTTTGATAGAGATTAAAATCCCATTAAAATTGAAAACATGGCAGTTATTGGGTCCCACTCGTCTAATAAAAGTCAACAATAACAGCTAGTTTTTCAATTTTAATCCGATTTTAATCTCTACCGAACACGCCCTAAAATGCAGGAATTCAAGGCTATTAAGAAGAAAAAGATGTGGGATTTATCTCACTACTCTCTCCTCCTTCTAATCCTCCAGCTACCCTATTTTGTGTCTTCTTACACCTCCTAAAGAAAATAATATCTATGCCGCCATTGACCACCACACGCCCTCCTGGACTTGGTCCTTAGATTTCTTACTTTGGTTTTGCCTTATATTTCTCAAAGAAATCCGGTCATTCTTAAGTCGTGTGAAAGAATCCGCAATATATTCTTGCAGGGATTGAATTCCTAAATGCTTAATTTTTATTTCAAAAACACACTCTCGATGGTTAAGATTTAGATGTCAATTTTGCACATGGAAAGCACTTGGTTTTGATGCATTTCCCTGTAAAAGTACCTTGTAGTCATTTTCTTGAAGCTTGAAATCATTAAATCATTGATTAGAATTATGCCTTGAAACACATGTATGCTGGTTTCTATTGTTCTCAGGGGAGGCATAAATCCTAGCTGTTGATTAATCAAGATTGACCTCAGCCATTGGATGCCGGTATTAAAGCGGCTCTTCTCTCATTTGCTGAATAATGAAAACCTAACCGTTTTCCTTGATAAGTGTGTTTTTGCACACTTATTAGACACTTAGTTTGATATAATTATTGATTAAATGACTGAAATTCTACTCACAATTAGGTAATATTTACTTTTGTAGGCTAAGAATCACCCAAGGAAAGAGAACAAGGCAAAAAGAGGAAAAAATGATCAAAAGCGTACAAAAACGTGAAGTTAGGGACCAAAATGCACAAGTGTCGAAAGTCGAGGACCTTAGGTTGCAATTTATGGAAGGCAAATCAAAATTTGATGAACATATTGTACAAGATCAAAGTTGAGGGACCATGCATGAAAATAGTGGAGGACTAAGCTGGACAAAAAAAATGAAGATAGCCCGCGCTCGCGCGCAAGCTTATTGTGGCGTTCATGCAAGAAAGCATTTTAACTTATCGAGACTAAAAGTGTCTCACGGTGCGCGCGCGGAGCTTCTCGGCTGGGACCTTTTTGCTCACTTTATGAAACTCCAGGGACTTAGGCTGCAAGTTTCACTAGGTTTTGATTTAAAACCATAACTCTTCTCTTCTGGCACGGTTTCTGGTTCTTCTTCTCCTTTTTTCTTTCTTTTTCTCTTCTTTATCTGTTGTTTTACTTGGTAAATTTTGGAGTAAAATCAAGAGCACACAAAGGAGAATATACCAAAGAAAGTGAAGAAATATTTGGGAAAATCAACACCAAGCTAAAAAAAGGGTTTTATCTATATCTTGTATTTTCTCAATTGTTTTTCCATATTTGCATTTTCATTTATGTGACCAATAGATGGTTGTGTTTAGTGAATTGTAAATCGTTTGAGAGAAAATTGTGCATTTTAGACCAAATAGTAAAAATTCTAGGTTTGCGTAGTGGATAGAGATATACCACTAGCCTTAGGTGACCCAATAAACTATTTTCACAAATATTGAATGCGGTTGTTTGATTTTAATCGACATAGAGATATAATAGGTTAAACCAATCGATTAGGATTAATTTCACTCGAGAGAGATAATTAACTGAAATTGAAAAATCGGGTCTAATATCGGAATTGAGTAATTGGTTAATTGGCTTGTGGTGAAATTAATTAGGCGACGGTTAAGCGAAACCATGAATCGCAACCATGTTTCCCTCCAAGATTTCCAAGTGATTATGTTTTCTTACTTTTTAGAATTCTAGTTAACTTTCCTTATTTCCAAAATCTAAATATTTATTGTGTGTTTCTTTTCGTTGTTAGAATTAAGTTAATTAGAGTCGTGCAATCTAAAGTAGACATTCATCGAGGGATCGACAATCCGGACTCTTAAAGATCCACTTTATTACTTAAACGCGACCCGTGCGCTTGAGGTTTATAATTTTAGCGAACATTCCTCTCTCAGGAAAGGACTCGAGTTTTGGATTTGTACTCTGTAAAATCTGTAACTTCCTTCATTTGTGGTTGTGTAGTCTCTGTAATGAGTGTGCGAGTGTTAGATGTTCCAATCTAAGGGATGTTCAATTTGTTGGATGTAATTGGAATACTGAAAAAGAATCCTAAGGTTATTGGCGAGATACTAAGTTGTAACCAGATTCTTGACGAAGTTTAGTGCATCAGAGAGAGATCTACTATGAAGTGGAGCTCCAACGGAGACTCATCCATATATTGGTGAACTCCAGCCTTTGATTATTGCATTTAAGACTTCGGTTTTATTTTATTGCTGTGCGACGAACTTAAGAGAGGTTGACACTTGACAAGGATATAGGGGACGAACATGTCTCTTTCAGGGCGTACATTTGCTGTCATTCCATGGACGATCTCGTCTGATACAATACTGTCTCAGTGCATTCCCCATAAACTTGGTGAAGGTCGGGTATTCACTGGCAAAAGAGACATGATTAGTAACAGTGATAAATCTCGGGATAAGACGTTTGTATTCGAAGAATTTTCTCTAACAAATAATGCTTTCGGAAGAGGCGAAGGGTTCGATATCTCAATTATTCTCATTGTTTATGTCAATTATGAAGGTGAAATTATGGTAGAATATGTTCCCCTATTACGTATTTAGTTAGTTGAACTACACTATATTTATATGAATAAAGCTATTTGTACAATTGTTATTGACAATCGTGGTTAACAACACTGATATTGTCAAAATTTAGACCACTTATTTAAAAAAAAGTTTTTAAAATAGATGAATGTGATGTTGCCAAATGTGTGTTGTCAACTAAGATTGTAAAAAAAAAATTATTGTACAAATAGTATGATTGATATTTATATTGCAATACTACTATAAATATGCCTTCAAAGAGGGTTCTTGACCTCGTATTAAATCACTTGATCGGCTCATTTCGAGTACAATGACTTCTACTCAACCTTAATCAACAAAGGCAAAAGGCTTGTTTTTATTAACAGATTTCACAAGGTAAAAGAGCAAGACTTGATTCCAAATTATTGAAGTTTGATGGTTTGTTTAAAAAGGTCGACTATACATAATTATTATTATTATTATTATTTTTTTAAGATTAGGAATTTAGGTCCTGTTTGATTCCCATTTTGAGGAGAAGGAATGCATTTCGAATAATTGATTGATAGAGAATGTGTGTTTAAAAATTAAGGAAAAGTTTTGAGTTCGCGTGTAATATTATTTTATTGAAGAATGCATAATTGAAAAGAAGAGAGAAAAAATGAATTTTAAAAATTAAATAATAAAAACATTAACGATAGAGTCGTGATTAATTTTTTTTTTGAATTAATTTTTTTTATTTATAAAATATGGAGTTAAAAAGTAAGGAAAAAAATATGAATTTATGTGCAAAATTATTTTATTGAAATGATGTGTAATTCAAAGTGAATATAAAAAAATAATTTTTTTTTTAATCAAAATGGAGCAAGGGCTTAGAGTATCTCCAAGAAACTCTTTAAAAGTGGAATGCTCTCTATTTTAAAAAATCAATCTTTAAAATTTTACTCTAAGAGGCTCTTTAATTTAACTTTTAAAAATAGAGAGTGAGTTTGGTTCTCCAAATTCGGAGAGTCAAACTCACCCCTCTATAATTTAATGATTCAAAGATTCCAACTTTCAATGTATATTTTATTGACTTAATTAAATAAAATGATATAATTATTGGAGGGAAAATAGTAAAAATAAAAGAATGAAAAAAATAATAAATATATATTGGAAATGGTAAAATTAAATGTTAAAAATAAAGAGGCTATTGGAGCATTTTAAAATTTTTGCTTTTTAAATTTATAGATACTCTTTAAATTGTAGAATATACTTTTTAAAAATAAAAAGTCTCTTGGAGATGCTCTTATGCATGTTCCAAATACTTCTTTATCAAGTTTATTGGTAATATTCTCAACATATAACTGAGATCCTCAATAATTGTGTGTGAAAGAGCCTCACGGAGAGGTGTACGTGAGCCGGCCCTAAGGGCAAGCCCAAGAGGTCTCCGCCTCAGGCCCAGAATTTTAGGAGGCCCAAATTTCTCCCTAATGTTTTTTTTTTAAATAAAAAAAAGGAAAAATTACATGGGTCAGGGGTTATGTTTACCTCAATTCAAAAATCAAGAGCCAACTTTTCTTGTGCAAAAATCAGGTACTATAATTAATATATAAAAATTATATAAACCCTAATTTCATTTTCTCCCACCCCCCCGCCCCTTCTCTCTCTCTCTCTCCCTACATTCACTCTCTAAACCCGTCGCCTCTCTTCACTTTCTCCCTATGTTAGCCCTTCCCCGGCAACACAACTCCGACGTTGAGGCACTACAACGTCGCAGTCGCCTTTTCATCTCAGACGGCGCAGTTACGCGCAATGAGGCGGAGTGGTGGTGGTTGTGACTGTAGAGGAGGTAGCGACAATAATTGGATGAGGCGCGATTTGGGGATTGTGGTGATGGTGGTGTTGGGGATTGGACGATGGTGGTTCTGTTAGTGTTGATGATGTTGGTGGTCGTGGATCTGAGATGTGGTGTTGGTGGATTTGGGATGTGGTAGATCTGGGGAGATGTTGGTGCATCTGGGATCTGGATCGTTGGTGCAGATGGTAGAGGTGGTGGTGGTGCTAGTGGTGGCCGTGGTGCTGTGGCGGTGGCAGTGGAGGTGACGATGGTCGCCGCAGTGACGGGATGTGACGAAGAGTGTCTGTGACCAATAATTTGATTATATGTGACCAAAGACTCAAATGTAACCTAAAAATTTGATAATATGTGAGTGAAAAAAAAATTTGTGACTAAATAATTTGAAAATCTGTAACTTCAAAATAAACTGTAATCGATAATTTGTGACCTCGAAATAAACTATGACTTGTAAATTTTTTGAATTGTGACTCCGAAATAATATGTGACTAATCAATTTGATAATATGTGTTCAATAAATAAATTGTGACCTTAATTGAGTATTTGTGATCATTAATCGAATAATGTGATTTTATTATATTTAATTAATATATATATATATATATATATATATATATATATATCTCATTTTTTAATTTTTAAATTTTGTACTTGATTTTTGAATTGGGTAAACTTGACAACTGTATATGAATTTTTCCCATAAAAAAAACCCACGCCTCCTTCAGAATTTCAAAGCCTCCAGACCCAAAAACTCGAGAAATCAAAGGCGAAACCTAGACGGAATGGAAGAATGACGGTGGACAGTGCCCATCACTGATTCATCGATTCACCATAAAAAATCCACGGTCCACCTCTCAGTTTCTCATCTCCTTTTTCAATTTTCTTAATGTTCTCTGTCCCCCTTCAATTGGATAAACAGAGAGCTCTTGAGCACGGTGGGTGACTCCGGATTACGCTTCTAGGTAAGTTCGTGTTGGCTTAAATGTTCAATTTTTCAGCAAATTTTTTTATTTTGATGTAAGTCTAAAATCAGTAATTTCGTGTTTTTCCTACCATACAGCTTTTATATCTTTGGTTATTGCTCCAGCCTCCAAGAATCAAAATGTACAAAGTAGGAGGCTCCTGAATATGGTGAGTTACTAAGTGAATCATTTTTGAAGCATGGAAATCAGAAGGTTTCAAAATTTATGTTGCAATTGTTTTCATGGTCTGGTTATTGTGTTTTCATAGCTCTGCCCTGGTACCCTTGACCCTTGGTTATGGTTGGTAACTTGCTTCAAGTAAGATTTATGTATAGAGTACTGAGAGTCTAAGATGAGCATTTCTTGCCTTATCAACCTTAGTATTCTTGGCTAATGAAATAATCTAATAAGAAACAAGGGTACAGTATAATGAACCAACTTATTCTATATATATCTGCCTAATAAGTTTATTACTGAAACAGACAAGTAGTTTGCTGTGCTTCCTCAAGTTTCCTCTTTAACTTCTTATTCTTATACACCATCTATGTTTGCAGCACAATTCAAGTTGCTAGTTTTTCTATCATTATTTGGTTTTTCAAGTAGAATAGCATTTGGGAAGCTTGTAATTTTATGTAGTGATTGAAGTCAGATATTCTATATTTCTATTTGTAGGATTTTGACATACTTGGAACTGAGATTTAACTATTTGTAGATTGAATATTCCATTGAAACGAATTATACTAAATTTTGAACTTGGCAATCTAAATATGGGACTTTAGATTACTGTAGTTGTGGCATATTAGTTTCATAATGTTTCTGGAAGAGACTCAATCATGAAATTGACATGGTATTTTCTAACTAGAGGTTAAGAAGAATGAAAAAAAAAATGTTCATCCATGAAAAGAAGTTGGCATAAATCCTATTTTCTTCTTAAACATTGACAATCTTGAGTTGTTTTTGCTTAATTTTTTTTAAAAAAAATATTATTATTTTTACAACTAATGAAACGTTGAATTGAATAAGCATGGTTAGATTATGAGTACATTGCAATTAACTTGTTCGAAACAGACCATAAATCTCCGCGTTTCACACTTTCCTTCCTCACCCTTTTTGTTTTTCTTTTCAATTATGTATAAAAGTTTACATGACCTTTTTTTTTTTTTTTTTTTTTCTCTATGGCTAAGTTATATGTTGCTTCAGCTGATTATTATCATATGAATTTTTTTGTTACACTTTTGTATTTGTCGGGATTGTAGAGTTTTTCAAGCTTAATCCACTTGGATACGTGTCAATATGGATTGCTTGCTACAACTTTTCTTTAGTTCCGTAAAACTCTTTTAAATGAAAAAAATGGATTGCTTGCTATGACATTTATTTATTTTTATTTTTTTTACGACTTAGGGGTCCAAATTCTGAAGTTCGTCTCAGGCCTCGTGAAACACTGGGACGGCACTACGACGTCGTTTTGTATGATGGAAACCCTAATTCAATCCTAGTTACAAAACCACTGACCTAGCCCAATTGTCCATTAAATCATCTGAGAAAGTCGCAACTGCAGTGGTTCTTCTCCAAATACCAAATCTGATTCTATCTTCCTCATCCAGCCGGCAGCAAGATTTTTACAAAAATAAGTGCACCATTCTTCTGACTCTACAAATAAATTATTGTTATTCATCTAAATATTTTTGTTATTTTTCAGTAGAAGCAATCTTACCTATACCCATAAACAGTTTCAGTAAATTTGCTTGATATATGGATACTTCTCGTCCCTGCAAGAGATGCAGGCAGAGAACTCTCGTTCCGGATGATGTAACAGGCAATATGGTCTGCACATCATGTGGCGTAGTTCAAGATTTTGAAAATTTTCAAGCTCATATTGGTGGCATTACCGGCCCTACCGGCACCTATGTTCGTGTGGGAACTGCTGGCACTGGCAGTACTTACAATTATAAAGAAAATAAAATTTACGAGGCCCAAAAATTGATTGGGGATTTTATGTTTAAATTAGGACTTTCGCGTTCAAAATCCGATGAGGTTAAGGTTATGGTTGAGATGGTTACGGAAGGCGAATATGGTCAAGGGAATTGGTTCCCGGTTCTCATAGGTGCGTGTGCTTATGTTGCGATGAGGAAGGATAAGAAGGTCTTGCCAATTGAAGAAGTGACGGATTTGGTGGGGTGTGATGTTTATGAATTAGGTCGGATGATTAACCGAGTTGTGGATTTTCTTGATTTGAAATTGCCAGAGTTTGATATTGTGAATTCACTCGAACACGTTATTAGGAAATATCCGATGTTTAATAGGATTTCAGAGGATGTGGTTCAGAGGATGCTGAAGCAAGGGGTGTTTTTAATGCAATGTTTGATCAAGTGGTTCTTGACCACAGGAAGGAGGCCGATGGCGGTGGTGGCTGCAGTTCTGGTTTTTATTGGGGAACTGAATCAGTTAGATTTGAAGATTGAAGTTGTCGCGAAGGAGTTGCATGTATCAGTTGTTACGTGTATGCGTAGGTACAAGGAGCTTCTGGAGAGGCTTGTTAAAATTGCACAAGCTTTACCATGGGGCGAAGATGTCACAGTGAAGAATATAGTGAAGAATGCACCAAATGTGATTCAGTACATGGAAATGAAGTCGATGAGCCAAATCGGTCAGAAGGGGAAGAGCATTGAGCACGTTGGATTTGATCTGATGGAAGTGGTTGGTGGCTGTTTAAGCAAAGAAACTGAATATGGAGTTGATAGTCATACAACAGAAAATTGCGCTGTGCAGTATTTTGAGGTAAATCATCAATCACCTATGAGAATTGAACATCCAGATAAATTTCAGATTTCCACAGAATGTTTGGCCATGATTTATTCCAAGTTCTTGGACGAGGTTCCTCTAGTCAAGGCCACATCAGAAAGGTCAAAGGATAACAAAAGGAAGAGAGTGGGAAGTTTTGACCTTCATGCATGTACAGACTGGTGGAAGGGCAAATCAGATCTTAGTAAAAAGCTTTTGTTGAAACAAGTGTTTGAGAAAGACGTAGGATTGGATGCTTCACCACCATCTTTTGATAGGGGATGCTTAGTTTATGCAAGGAGGCGAGAAAAGATAAAAGCTTCCAAGCTGCGAATTCAGAAGATTATGCATCCACTTGTACCTGATGCTGCTGATGGGAATGATACTTGTGCCTCGAAATGTATAAAATCGGGGAAGAAGCAAAGGAAAATGCAAGTGGATATTGACTGGGAAGATCTCATCATTGAAACTCTTCTCCTTCATAATGTGAAGGAAGATGAGATAGAAAAGGGACATTACAATGTTTTGTTGGATTTGCATGTTTTTGACTATGGTAATGTGTAGGCTTCAACAAGGAGCGGTGTTGTTAAAGCTCTAAAACTGCATTTTGGTGCATCAAGATATGTTGACATGTCTCTTGCCGAGACAGACTGTCTTCATGTAGAACTTTTACACGCAGAAAGATATTCTATATTCTAAATCGAGCAGTTTTGTTAAAGCTAAAGCCTAAATATGCTGACATGTTTCTCGCTGAGGCAGACTGTCTTCGTGTAAAATTTCTATATGCAGAGAGAGATTCTATATTCTAAATCATCCTTGTAAATTCATTTAACATCAATTATTTTGCAATATATGTTGGTATACACATTAATCTATTACATGCAATCTTTTTCTTGGTAAATTGTCTCCTTCTTGTGATTTCAAGGGCTCTCTTAGTATCACTGATCATTTATTACTTGTCTGTTGGAGTTGCTGTATGTTTAACCTTAATTCAAATGGTACCCTATTCATCTCTCAGAACGGCCAATAATTGCACACTACTTGCATGCAGCAATGAGAGTTGCATAATATTACATTTTACAGACAGATAGAATCATTGGTTACACTAGCAAGATCAATCTTGGTTTATTACTTACTCCATTTTTGAAAGTAGATCTGTACACACCATCTACTTAAATGGGTGAGGTGATTGCCTTATTGCTGATTGATATATTTTGTTGATGGATTGAGTTATAAATGGGTCTGTTCAGGTAATATGACAGCTTCTTGGGTGTGAATGCTTTAAATAATTGTGGTGATTACATGATTACAGTCTGCGAAATCTTTGGGTGAGAAATAGACTGCAATAGATCTGTTGCTACTTCATTTGACTCTAGTTTCTCGTATGTGTTGCTTCGACCTGATTTGCAACTTTGCTGTTTTCAGTGGCAGCAATAAATTTTCCCTCTTATGGTCTACAGGGGTTGCTTCCTCTTTTTAAATTTGAGTTCTGATGTCTTTTTGTATCTGCGTTTTCTAGCATGAAAAAGGCTTAATGGCGTTGATTTTCATATTCCTTCAATCTACGATATTTTATGTATATTGATGAAGTTATTTTAATGACGGGGGCTATTAGAAGTGCTTAATTATGGCGTGTTTCTTTTATTTTGTATATAGACAGAGCATGTATGTTTGCTATTCTAACAAGCCTCATTCATGACTTTTAGCCATAGTTTGAAGGCAAGTCAAGTCTTTGGGTTCTTAGGTACTTGTGATCTCTTCTTGTCACAAAGAACTCCCTTTAAAGCGTGTTTGGTAAGGTGCTTGGATGGTACTATACGGTGTAAATAAAAGAGAAGTTAAAATATCTATTGTTGAAAACGGTCTAATGCAGATCAAATATACACTTAAAAGTTGTGCAACTGAACTTGAAGTGCTAAATTATGTAATTTTTAAGTGGCTGTAAAGCTAAGTCATTCTTTTAGGGCTGCTTTAAACATTGCACTGTTGTGATTATCTGGGATAACATTTATGTTCTCAAAAGTACAATGGCAAAACTATATTTTCTCTTGATCTGAGAAGTAAATTATGAGTGCCAATGTCACCGTATGCCTTTAGAAGTGCAATCTAGTTTCTGTAATAGAATTAACTTAACAAAATCTCATTTAAAGCTTTGGTACAAGGATTTGCTGTAATTCATGACATGACTGCATTACGGAAAGTTTTTGGATTGGACTTTGCTCTAACTGTGGACTTGTTTATTTAAAGACAGAGTCATTTAGTTTTTGAATATTTTCTTCGTTTAGTTATGCTGCATATGGACCAGATTCCTGGCTACGGCCGACTCAAAACAGTGCACGCTTTTTGAATCATCCCATATCTGTCTCATTTGCCAATGATCTTCCAATTTCTTGGCTAGATATGAGTGCTGTTGAGACTTAGTTTCTTCTTTGCGCTTCTTCCCCTCATCAGTTTTCATAGACCTGCAGGCTCATGTCAGAACTACTGGCCCCTGTTTCTGCACATCTTTACTAGCACAAACCCGGATAGGGTAGCTGTATGGCCCAAAGACTGCAGAATCGGTTGCTAGTTGTGTACGAAGAAAGCGATGTATTTTATAGGGGTGGGGGGTGGGAGGTGTTAGGAGGAGGGAAGTATATATGGAAAATCTGGTAATTAAATTGTAATTTTTCGTCTATAATTTGTGAGAATTTGTCAGGTATTTCTGTATGAACATGTTCGGCTCAGAAAAACTATTTCTGTCAGTACTGTCTGAATTTTTTTTTTGTCCTGCAATTTTTGTGCATGTTGCCTTCTTCTTTTTGCAATTTTTTCGGCTCAATTGTTCCCGTGTCATCTTGTCTGCTTCTTGCCACTGCATGTTTGTTTTGTTTCCTTTCGCTAATCGTAATGGTCATGCATACAGTTTTTTTCGTGCCACTGGCATTGACTCACATCACATTAAATTTTTTACTGATTTATTCGTCAACATGATTTGCATGAATTTTGAGTTAAAAATGTTGATTTGAGATGGATACTGCTACCTAGATTTGCTTAACGATGTTATTAATGATCATCCGCTGAACTAAAATATGTTGATTTCACCGATATGTGAATATTTGACTTCTTCCAAAAAAATGTCACGTGGATTGCTTATAAAACGTATTTATAGTTTGTGTAAAGTTGAGTTTTAGAATTTTGACTCCATTTTCTAGGTTTATGGATAATCCATCTGCTAATTTTGAACTGCTGATATTCTTAATTTTTGGTCTTGAATAGTATGTTGAGATTTTTCTATGGATTTGGCAAGCATTTAAGACTGTCAATTTGGTATTGTCAGTTTTATACTTGTCCAAGTGACCAACTGGATCACTATCGCCTTCGTATCCTATTAGCTGGGGCATTTTGCGGTTCGGACAGGATGTCCTCCATATTCCTACTTCACCCTCTTTTTGCTTAGTCTCCACGTCAGCAATGCATATTTTCGGTTGTTTCAGCTCATGCTGATCTCCGTGGGCTGTTGACGCGGCATGAGGTGGCAAGATGGGTCCGCAATTTGGGGGATTTCCTCCTCCATTCGATGCTAGTTTATTTCTGCTCAATCCGATATACGGCATTAGTTAGGATTTCGATTTGATCGGCATTTCCCGTTGAAGTTTCTCCAGCATAATGCCTTAGGAAGCTGTCCAGGATATCCCCATTTCTTGTTCTTGTCCTAGAATCGTTGCGGCTCCTCGATCAAACTTTGGCATGCTTTGACAAAAAAAGGGGCTCGTGGCTTTGTGGGAATAGCATTTTTTTTTTTTTAACAAGATTTGTCTCGTGTGGGTTGTTTTACCATGAACCTCTTCTTCTAACGCTAAACTGCTGGATTCAAGAAGTGGCACGCTACCTCTTGATCCAACTTGCAAGAAATCACAAAAGCTAAGAAAGTTGCAAGGTCGGACTTATGTTTCGCTTGAACTTAATGACATGTATGAATTTATATAGGTGTATTAAAAAGAAAAGCTTGATGGTCCTTAGCAAAGATGGTACACCCCTTTCATATAGGGAATCATACAATTACGACCACCTTGGTCATTTCTAGCTATAGTGATTGACTTGATTCGTGTCACTTGTCTAATTTATGGCTTGTAATTGGTAAATCAAAAAGACGACAATGACATAATTTTCTAGTTATAGTGATTGACTCGATTCGTGTGTCACTTATCTAATTTATGGCATGTACTTGGTAAATCAGAAAGGTGACAATGACTTAATGATTGTCTAGATCGTATTATCGCAAGGATGGGATGGGTGGGAGACTAATCCTTTGTCCCAAAATGATTGCTGCTTGATTAGAGTTAATTACTTTATTAAGTTGTCAATTAGAACTCATCGGGTGAGTTCGGTCATAGCAAGGCCGGCCCTAAGCCAAGGCCAACAAGACAATGACTTAGGGCCTCACATCTAATGGGGCCTCTAAATGAAAATCATATGGTAAATACCCAATTAAATTAGTATAAATTTAAAGATGGATTAAATAAAAATTTATTTAACAATAGTTTTTTTGGTCTATTCTTAGTTTGCTCTTATCCAAAATAATTTTTTATTGAGTTTAATATACATAATTAATTACAAGCTATAAAATGAGTTCAATATTATTACGATAATATGATTTAATTTGAAAAGCAATATTACACATCCAGTAGTTTACTTTAATGAGTTATAACTTGAATTTGATTTATCCAAAATAACTTTTTCACGAGTCCATAATTTGATTTATGGAAAATAACTTGAATTTGCAACTTTATCTTTTAAACTGTACCAAGTCTTTATTTAAAATGTTAATATATGATTTATTTAAACATTTGAGTATTTTTACGCTCAAGCATCTCATGATAGTGAGTCGCCTAAAACTTCAAATATCTCAGGGCCGGCCCTGGGTCATAGTGATGGATCAAACTTTTATCTAAGCTCGATCATGGTGGAGAGCCGAACTCATCTATCTTCCCCAAGTTGCCATGTCACAGCTGGTGTCAAAGGTAGCCCATGGTCAAGTGGGGTCTGTCACTCGACGTCAGAGCTCCTGTCCACCCCGAAACTCCTCCCAAACTTTTTAATTCACAAGTTTCCTTGGCAATGTACAATTTCCGTTAATATTGAAATTTCTTTTCGAAAATTAAGAATCTTGTGACATAATTTGTGATAATGTTATGTTGCTATGCTTTGGCTAATTTTAAAGAAAGAAAATAAAGATAAAAGACAAGTCGGTGCAAGATTCATGTGTGGTTAAAAAGGATAAATCAAAGGAGATTATGAAAAAGATGTCTCTAAAAGTAGAATCAATTTGTCGGTAAAATTATTACCATACTTTAAGAATAAAAAGAATTAATTTATTAATCTTCTCTGTTGGCCTTGACCATGGCAATAAATCTTGGTGTGGAACTTTCTATTCATTCAAAATGTCGGAACAAATAAAATTAGAATTAAGCTGGTTTGCCAGAATATGTTTACCACCTTGATTGATATCCTCTCATATGTGCGGCATAGATCTCGAGTGAATAGAAAAGTTCAAAAAATTAAGTGGCCCCATTGTGAATATCGATCAGGTTGTTTGTCAATCAATTTCTGACAACATAGTATGGTTGATAAAATTATTAAGTCAAAATTGATGTTCTCAATGAATGTCCAGAATTCTTTTTCTTCGTAGGACATTTATGGCATGGGAAAAGGAATGTACAGCTGTAGTAGGATTTGATATAAAAAAGAAAAAAAAAAAAAAGCATGACAAGATTTGATGTTTTGTTTTTCTTAAACGACGAAGCTGAAATCATAAACAAAGTATGCAAGACTTCTACAAAGTCTTTCTAAATTTCTAAATGTTAACATTAAAGCCGTATGTACTTGCACGCACCGCCCATTTGACTTCTCATACCAGTTTTTGAAGGCTTCCAAGAAATGAAAAGCCCTTGCATTTGCTTTCCAAGAACTGCAAAACCTGTGGGCGAGACTGTTTAATTTCACAAATTTTTGAAAGATTTGACAGATTTTTGTTTTTGAAAGAATGAGTTTTTAAATAGTAAATTTTAGGAGAACGTGTTGTTAAAAAAGTAAAGAAAAAAATTTTCATTCAGTTTGAGCCAAATTTTTGAACAATGAAAATGAATTTCTTGACCGTTGGAGCACACCTTTCAAAATCAAGTGTGAGAGAGAAGTCAACAATGTCATACTGTGTGGCCCCCCTCAACGGCTTTATTTCTTCTAAAATTGGTGGAAAAATATGGCCCAAAGAGGGGCTTGAGTTTACGTAAAAAATATTTTATTGTGAAAATGTGTAGTTAAAAATGAGTATGAGGAAAAAAAAAATTTGTTGTCAAACAAGGGCTTTTGTGACATATTCGTCATTAAAGTTAAATAATATTATATAATTAGTTATTTCTTTCACATCGTCCACTCCAGATCCGACATTAGCATGTAAATAGACTAACAATAGTTATATCGTAAAATTGTAGATCTTTATAAGAAAACATGATTTTTAAGAAATAGATTTAAAAAAGTATCCGCTATTCATTGTTCATAGATTCTCAATATTGGAGGGCGCTTTCACAGGCGTCCCCTCAATAGGGGGTCGTCAAGTGTCTATTATGGACACCATTCGAGTCGCCAAGTGTCTATTATGGACACCATTCAATACCCCATTATGTACAACAAGAATTTTTCTTAAAAAATTATCCACTAGGGTTTCCGCCTATGAATCTCGGAAACAATAGGTTCGACTACTACCACCCCTATGTGACTCCGTAAACCATACACCAAGGTTGATTTGCAACTAAAAAGATTAGATTATACTATATTAATTATCGTATAATTAAATTCTGCGTAGTCCAGAAAAAAAGCTTGGTAAAATTAACGAATTATTCCTTAAGTACAGAGAATTTATACAGAAATTCAAATTGGAAACATCATGTCCATCTGTATTTTATATGTGTCAATCTGTATTTTAATCTTGTCCATTCAATTTGAATTTTTATATCAATTCTATACGTATTTTCTGTACACATAGTATAGTTCAAAATTAACATCCCTCTACCATTGTGCCTTTAGTTCAAAGGGAATTTGTATGTCGTAATTAAGCCCTTGTTTGATTTCTATCATTCAGTCAAAATAATGTTTTAAACAATGATTTTTAAAAGAATGTGTGTTTAGAAAATAGGAAAAAAATTTGAATTTATGTACAAATAATTTTATTGTATCTGATGTATGATTAAAACTGAATGTGTAAAAGAGAATTTTTTTTTTTTTAATAATGATTGTTAAACAAGAGGCTCAGAGAACACCAAGTCAATGAATTGAATTACCTGTACGAAATGGCGAAAAAGTCTTGCAGACTCAAAACATTCGTTCCAAACTTCGGATTACTCCAAATTTGTTGCTAAAACCCCCACAAACACCAGATTTTTTTTTTTTTTTTTTTTTTTTTTTTTCCGAGTATTTGCCTGGAAACAGCTCAGGCGACATACATTTATTGGACAGCTACTTCGACTGACTACGTACGTCTGGTAAATTCTAGATGTTCAAGCAAATCATTGTGCCTCATCCCTTCTTTCCACAAAAGATAAATAAGGGAAAAAAAAAATGAACGTGTTATACGTCCTGGGATTAAACCTTGAGACTAAACAGGGACGCTATTTGGTGCCCCTCTATTGGAGGGGGGCTTGTGGGAGCGCCCACATGCCCTCCTCCAATGACGTCCCTGTTTAGTTCCGAAATTTAATCTAGGGACGTTAAGTTTTGTCGAAAAGAAAGGAGAAAGAAAAGACACTCATGGTCATAGTGATGAAAACAGAAAAGGCACAGTGCGGAAAGAAAACCAAATTTTGTGTGGCATGTTGGAGCTGGAAAATTGAGGTTGTCTCTTTCAATCACGTTTGTTAAAGAAGAAGGAATAATTAGACTATTTGGGTTTATTAAATGTGAATAGCAATGTTGAATTACTAGCACTTATTTCAATAATACTATTTAACGTGAAGAAAATGAGTGATAGATAACGTGATTTACTTGATGCATCTGTACCACGAAAATATTGATGAATCTGTAGAAAATACATCAAGACTTTTTAGTTAAAATCTATCCTCTAATTGAAGGAATTTTGAGCAGACATTAAGCCCTTTTTTGAGCCCCATTCTTGTCAAGAAAATGAATTTTTGAATAGTGTATTGATGGAAAATGTATGATTAAAAAGTAAAGAAATTTTTTGAATTTACGTGTAATATTATTTTATTAAAAAATGTGTGTTTGATGTGGGTCAAATCACTTTTGAAAAAATTATTTTAATTAAAAAATGGGTCTCAAACAAAGACTAATTGTGACGGAAAGGTAAAAAATTCATTTTCCAAAGTGCACAATCATGCGCATGGGTTTGGCAAGACAGGAGGGGCCTATGCTTAAGACTTAAATAAAAGGGAATAATGCTACGTGTACACATGGGATTACACTTCCTCACATTGAGAGGGGTCCATAAATATTTTACTATATATGAGTCCCTTCCATGTGAGGAGGGTATAAATTCATGTATACACCATTATGTACACGTAGCATTACCCAAATAAAGGAAGTCCACTCCAAGAAAATCTCTTTGCTCAGAAATAATAATTCATTCATAAGTCTTACATGAGTGAAACAAAATCATGACTATAAGACGTTTTAGTATAAAGGTCCAAGTACAAGAAAAAATTAACAAAATATATATCGATACTGATGTGACAAAATGTGATTGAGCTATTTTTTTTTAAATTTTTTTCCCCATATTCCAATGGTGTCGCACCGTGTTGTCTGAAAGGATTTTCTATCAATTTTTTTTTATTTTTTATTTTTTATTTTTTTTACATATAGCATGATTGGAGGCTTTATACACACACATACACCGTGTGATGTATGTACTCTCTTGAAATGTTATGGAGTTATATATATATATATATATATATATATATATATATTTTTATAAATCTATTTAGTAAATTATGTATAACTTACATTACATATGTGAGAGAAGTGACTTATATTCTTCGGTGTTTTTTTTTTTAATAAAAAATATCTAAATTAATTGTTACTTATTTACTTACAGTAAAGTTACCTATGAGTAAATTTTTGTATTGATATCAATTGCTTTTATACTTATTAATTTTCTTTATTTGAAGATTCTGCTTTCAAAAAAAAAAAAAAAAAAATTATGTTGTAAGATTCTATATAGAGCTACTGCATTAATATTGGAAATGGTTTTAAAATTTTAAAATTTCTAGGATTATAGTTTTAAACTTATTTTTATTTTATTATGCTTAATGTTGGAAGATTAAGGTTACATTCTCAATTATATAAATAGGACAAATGGCCGTCCTAAAAGGGGATTTATTGAATAAGCGTGTTCAATTTTTAATATTCTATGTGAATGAGTAAGTCTAAATTCTCAATATTCTATGTGAAATAATGCTTTTTTTAGAAAAGTAATTTCGCATTACTTTTACGTAATAAATTATGTTTCAAAAAAAGTAATTTCGCATTGCTATCAAAATAGTTAAAGCTTTAAAATTTTATTAATAAAAATTATTTATTATAAAAGTAATTCTTTAATTACTATTAAAATAAGTAACTTATAGAAAATTATGATTAAAATAATTAAGTATAACCTCCCCCCACCCCCCCACCCCTCCCAAAAATAAAAAAATAGATAGAATAAAAAATTATTGAAGTAAAGTAATTGGAGCAGATAGAAGCACCCCATTTCGTTATCTTCGATGGAGTATAAATAAAGAAAAAATAATTACAGACAAGAAGCAACTTTTTTTTTTTTTTGGGATGGAGTACTATAGTGCATAAAATTCTAATCCTAATATATTACAACGAGTATTCATTTTAATCTAATTACTTAATAACAAATCTCTAACATGTCCTTGTAAGCAACCGTGAGAAGCACGAATCTCGCCACACTTAATTTTTTCATAAAAAAAGTGAACATCAATCTCAATATGTTTTTCATATGAGAAATAGAAAATAAATTGAGTTTCATAGGTGAACACGTGGAACATTAGAAAAGTTGAAAGATTGAGAAGTAGAGGTGGAACTACAGTGGGCAATCAATAATTGTTCACCCTCCCCAATCATCAAGTAACCTTTGCCAGTATACATGGAGTGCAGGGTGGGTGAGTTGAGAAATCGAAAGTTGGGAGGGAAGGGTAGCATGGAAGAGGTGCAATTGGCATTGGAGGATAGCCTCCACTATTGGGGAAAGAAGGGAAATGGTGAATATGTGCAAATTCTTAATTTTTATTCGGTGTATTGAGTTTTGAAGTCGTCTAAATAGAGTCCATAGAGGAAAAATGAATTGACGGTGCTAGCCTAATCCTAACTGGATGTTTGAGCGATGAGACGAATTTTTCATCGTCTGGGTGTTATGAGCCTAATCATAGACGAAATGTGTTATGAGTCCCACAAAATGTTTGACTTGGATTAAAATCTGAATTTTAATTTCTACCACATGGGAAAAAGGTTTTCTCCACATCCATTGGAACGAGAAAGAGAGAATAGAAAATATATTATGGTCAACAACAAAGTATTACTGTATATACTATCTTTACAATTAACAGTCTAATAGAGTTACTTTCTTCCTGCCATTGAATTAAGTTTCATACTATTTAATCAAACATATTCAATAAAACAGACATAGGGCATATTTGTTACATTAAATTATAATTAAATCTTGAAATGTAGAAGATAAATCTAATCAAAATCTATATTATTTTGTGGAAAAATAAATAGTCGATTGTGCAAAAAAAAAAAAAAACGGACGATTGTACAAATCATCTCGACATGGATGGAAAATGACTGATTAGAGTTGCTTAGTTCATGCCATCAATTAATTGTGTTTTATTTGTATAATATTTCACCTGAAAAATGTTGAAATTTTCTATCTTTTGGTATTCGTTTTACTTTATTTTTAATGAAAATTATCAATTAAATGGATAAAATTTTCTACGATTGGAGATAAAATTTGTTTGGATTGCCAAAAAGAAAGGGGGAAATTTTTTGTGTTCGTTTTGCTTTGTTTTACATGAAAATTGTCAATGAAAGGAATTTTTTATTTTTTATTTTTTAACAATTGAGGATATAATTTGTGAATTATGCTACACGTACACCGAACCTTACAATTCGATGTACAGTCCCCTCACATGAGGACGGGGCACGCGTCGATAAATGTGCCGGAAATTTCAATTCTATTTTTCATTAAAAAAAATGGGGCTATCAAACATGTCCTTGCAGAAAACCCAATGTTACCCGACACGTATTCAGCGGGACCACTGTATGAAATGGCGAAAAAGTCTTGCAAAGTCTCCGCAGAAATTTGAACATTTGTTCCACACTCAAATGACTGAAAATTTGTTGCTAAAAACCCCACGTTTGACGTTACCATTTGCCTGGAAACAACGGCACATGTTTATATCTAATCCAATCTGTATTGTAACATGCATGTATTCGATTTATATACGTCTCGTTGATTGACTAGACAAGCAAATCATTTTGCCTCATCCCTTCTTTCTACAGAAGATGGATGCGCGATGAAAAAAAGAAAAGTCATGGTTCATAAAGAGGAAAAATAAAAGTCATTGTTCATAGAAAGGAAAAAGAAAAGAAAAGAGGAAGACGATAATATTTAATAAGCTACATATTTCAATTGATTGATCATTTACATATAAAAATTTGTTAAATACATTTTGAGAAGAAATCAATAATATTTATTGAAAAAAAAAGTAAAATGAAGAATTAAAATAGAATATTGTTAGAGTTTATAAATAATTACTTTTTAAATTTAAAGATTGTCTCCATTATACATAAAATTCTCTTAATATGGTCATCTTCAGCGTTGCACCAAATCTTGAACTGGTGCATCAATATTACGTTTGTCCTCGATAATTATGTTATGCATGATTATACATGCAGTCATGATATAATGTAATACACGTTTTTCCCAAAATCTTGTCGATCCTTTCATTATTGCAAACTTCGATTGTAGAATGTCAAATGCACGTTCAACATCTTTTCTACATGCTTTTTGTTTCATTGCAAATAAAAAAAAATTGGAATGCGTGGATCATGAATTGATTGCACAATGGTAAGCCATTAATTATTATTTTTTACATTTCAAATTTATTTTAAATGCAAATGCAAATAATATTAAAAATTAGTGTATTAAAATTATATAACACAAACTACACAAATATCCACATATGGTGCAACACTATTCACTTTGCATCAAATTGTACCAAAATGGTGCAAAATTTGGTGCTGCATTGGTGTAGTTTTGGACCATTTTTTGGTGCAATTTGATGTTTTGGTGTCTCATTTGAATCAATCTAATTTGAAATTTCACTTCAACGTTTTTTTTAATCCAAAACAAAGATTCTAACTAAGGGGTTGTTTGATAAAAAATTTTATATTAAGTTTTAGGTTTGATTTGATATTTCTGCACTTCTAAGAGAATAAAACGTCGTTATGCTGATAAAATAATCAATTCCAACATTGTTTTAAAGTTTAAAACAGCATTTGAACGTATAATAAACAAAAATGATAGAACAATATATTTTTAATATAGAATGTATAATTGTTTAGTTCATAATGTTAAGGTAAAACCTCATATAATTTAAAGTAGAAAATAATAAATTATACAGAAGTTCAAATTATTCTTTTTAAGCATGTTAACCTTTTAAAAATGAAATCTCTAATCATAATATCATAGTCCAAGAAGCCCACAAAAAAATAATTTCGAGCCCCGTCGCCTATCCACCCCTTCACACATCTTTAATTTTAGGACCTCCAACTCCTAGGAGCTGGCTCCGCCACTGAGACCCTGTACATCAATATCTTGAGAGCGAAGAACAAAATGTATGAACATTGACCGCCGAGGCACACAGATGACGTATTCATAATTCATTGATGATCACACCCACGCCACTTCACCCTCCAAGAAAATTCGTTCCCAGCCCCTGGAAAGCAGGGCAGCCAGTACTATATATAGATTCTACCTTAATTTGAGTGTGTAATTTGTAAATGAAGAAAATGGAAAAGTGTAAGTCCAGATCAAGTTCTGCTTCAACTCGGACCCCAAAAATTGAAAGAAAAATTGTTGAGAAGAACAGAAGAACTCGGATGAAGATTCTCTACTCTAACCTCCTCTCCCTCGTCCCGGATCATGACTCCAAGGTACCTCTTTCATCTTTCTCTCTCACACACCTGGTTAGAATTAAACAATTTTTGAATTTAATTAAGCTACGTCTGATGTTGAACCACCATGCTCAAATACCATATTATACCAATTCATCAATAAACGTTAACTTATTTGTGTAACATCTCAAGGTTAAATCCAACATTGAATAAGGTCACACCCCTTAATATGATTTACCCATTGAGATGAAACCTCAAATCTTAGTATAACAGACATGCACTTTACATATCGATGTATGTGTAATTGCAGAAGGAGAAGCACTTACCTGATCGAGTAGATGAAGTCGTGGCATACATTGAGAACTTAAAGATTAATGTGGAGAAGATGAAGGAGAAGAAGGAGCTCTTTTTACCAAGAAAAAGATCCAATTCTTGTATTACAAGTGAAATTCAAGCCCCCACAAAGTCTTCAACACCATTTGTTGAAGTTCAAGATATGGGACCAAATATGGATGCTATTTTAGTTAGTGGACTAGACGATTTATCAAAATTTTACAGCATACTTCACTTGCTTCATGAAGATGGAATTGAAGTTGCCAATGCAAATTTTTCCATACATGGAAATTCCACTATCCATATTCTCCATGACAAGGTCATTATTAAATTGTATTAACCCTTTTTATAACTTAATTATATCTCTTTCCTTCTCTGTGTCTGCCTGTCTAATATATATTCGATTTTGGCTTATATTTTTTAGGTTGGGAAGTCAAGAATGGGAGTTGGAACTACAACGATGTCAAGAAGGCTCAAGGATTTGATTTGTGGATCCACATGCAGCGAAGTAGAATCAGAAATTGGTTTATGGGATTCTGAAATCCAATCAGATATTTGGGGAATTCAAGAATTCATCGAACCTCACATGATTATGAATACATGTAACTTTTTTTATGGAGAACATAACAATCACAAGTAAAGTAAACGAATATATTGGTAAACAACAATGTAATCGAAAATCTTGTGGCTGTAACGTAGTGATACCCCATGAGAGGGACATCTTTAGTCCCATAATAGTTGATAGCGCCTTGTCTAGTGTCACGGGTCATTACTTTTCAAAGTTATTACCTAGTTATGATATCGAGATATTGTACTCAATTAGTTCACCAAGGAATAAACTGGCTTTGTGATCTAATGACAGGATATGATTGAATAAAGGCAGTAAGAATTGAGCTAAGGCTCCATGTCCCCCTTTGTGCAGTTAAATTTTATTCAATATGCATGGCAATGATAGCTAGCGCCAAACCAAATAAACCATGCTTAAACGTCCATGTCTCTTACCTAGGAAATTACTTTGCTATCAATTTGCTATATTATACGCTCTATCATGTATGACTGAACATTAAAAAATCTGCTTTTATGTAAATAGACTTATAAGTAGAAATACTAAGTTTTAAAATAAATTATTTTACCGATAAAAGTTTAATATAAGTAAGTCGAAAGTAAGGCTTACATTGGAAGAAAGTAACTTCTTTTTACTAAAAGAAAAATTGTAAGTTATTCTAATAATAACCTATTAATATTATTTTTATTTGATATAAGTATTTTATGATTTTATAAATATATAACTTAACTTTTTTTTTTTTATTTAATTTCTGGTCCAACATGATTGAATAGTTTGACCTTAGATCAATGTCCAGTCCCGTACAAATAATTTTTCCTTTGTCGAACCCAAAATAGTATTTATCCTCATATTAAACGGGCAAAAATGAAATGCAAACTTAAGGAGGGCATATTGATCCCCTATCAATGAAAAGGAAGTCTGAGAAACTTAGAGGGGGGACCAATGGCCAAGAGTTAGTTAACTCAATAGAGGAGGAATCTCGGCGAAAGCTTGGAGAGTTGACGACTTTAGGCACGTAATATATATACTTCAACAAGAATAAGAAAAATTACTAAATAATTTAATAAAAACACAACAATATATAAGATTGTTTTCTTATATCTTACATGCTTCGTATAAAAACATATTTATACATTGAATTCTACATTATGCCATGTTTGGTGGGGAATAAATTCAATTTTTTTTTTATCAAATTCAAATTCAATAATTAATTTTAACTATATATTTTAGGGGATTCATAACTTTCAACTACACATAACATCATCTTTTATTAAAATCTATTAAAATTTTGATTTTAATTCCCACCCAACAAAGACTATATCTTATTATAGAATTAAGTCCAAGGTGGATAGGTCATCCATTATATTTACAACACTTTTGGATTGTCTATTACTTAAAATAAATATCTTGTTAAAATTTTACAATGAAAAGAAAGTGAAAGTTACTAGTTTGACCCTAAAATCACCTAGAATGAGGGTGACCAGGTGAATCAAGCGGAATTAAAATTATCAATTAAAAGCAACAAGTCACTTTTTAATTGTTTTAGATGTTTAGTCAATCAAATCAAACTTATCCTATGTTAAATTGTCAGAATAATCAATAAAACGGTAAATAACAAAAAATATGTTGACGAAGACAACTCAACTGCGTAAAAACTCCGAGACCAAGCCAATAACATCCACTATAGATAATATGAACTTATAGTATGATTCAGCCTAGAAAAGCCATTAGACCCGCTGATTTAATTCATACAATCTCCAAGACCCGCTGGAACGTGTTTCGCTCACACCTGTTCTCGATCTTCTGGAATTGTCTATCTTTTATGGATCACCAATGACACCTTGTTCTTGTACTCTTCCTGTGCTTCTGATCCAACCCCCCTCAATCTTCAGCAACCTCTGAAAACTATTGAGAATGTACATTCATGTATGTGTATAGGAAGTGTGTGTTTTGGATTATAAAAATTTGATGTTTTCCCAACGTAAATCCGACGACTATTTCCTTCTTGATCCGAACTCGAACCTTAATATACCTGGTTCATTTATACAATATTTCAATTGACTCCTTGTTTTTTACAACTTTTTATATTAATCATTTTCTCTAAAGAATTGTCAATATACTAAAAACCTAACATAAAGAAAATTCTACTAAAGAAAAAAGAATAAATTAATTCACTAGAGAATTTAGTTACATCCTCCTATTCTCGAGCTGGAAGAGAGCAGTGAAGCTTTCCTTGCGCTTGGAGCTTGTTTGACACCTTGCGTTTGATGCCTTCCAAAATAGAATCAATACTAGAAAATTTTCAAGAGCAAGAGGGCATAGAGGCTAGGGATTACATGGAAAAAAGAGACTGCGCAAGAAAAAATATTAATATCATAATCAGCACATTGAGAGTATATTTTTCCCCAGTAGTGCCAAGGAAGACCTATAGGACAATGAAACCATATCTGGATCATCATAGCTCAAAAGAAATATATTCATTCAATAAGAGTTCTAGAAGATTTTGATCCTAAATGAGAAGATTGGTTACGTTAAAAAGGAAACATAGATTATGATATGAATATACTACACCAATTCGTTGTGTATGGTGATAAGATTCCATTGACACAGAAGAATTCCCATAGAAAATCTATGGACAAGAAAATTTTATCTAAAATATCGCCAAATTCTTTCGAGGTTCAAATAAATGAAATAAAAAAGGGTTCCACTGTTCCAACATTTTCTTAAATCTAAGTGATCTTTTCATAGGTGTTTGACCCCAATTCAATCCGTGGATCGAATTGATTATAGAAAAATGCATGTTACATTATTGTTATAAAAACCATGTCTCGCGAATATGCTAACTCATTGTTTTTAGCTACACATTCTCGACTTTCCTAATAAACTTCACGTAGTTCAATATGTCTAGAAAAAGTAACACGTATAAGATATATTTTATAGATTGTCATGATATAATATTATAATAATATCTCCCTAAATGACATACTTGAGATGGAGCTTTGTGTAGGTAAGGCATATGCACTGAGACAACATGTAGTGATTTGTTGTTGAATTAGGGGTCACGTGATGGAAAGATGGAAATGCAATTGCTAGGAAAAATTGGTCCATCAAACAGCCCAAAAGGTGGAATTGAAACCCATATTTTCCAACTTCCCAGGAAAAATGTGCCTATCTAATAGGCCTTTAGAAATAATTAAGTTCATAGGTATAGAATTGGTTGATCTTATTGACTAATTTAGAATAATTGATTTTCAATCTGGGGCAAGAACTAACAAGAACGGATAATTGATAATTAACTCATGTATCACAGCGATGGATTCGTAAATCCTAGTGCTTTAACGTGATTGAATTTTACTTTACATGTCTTCGCAATTTAGACAACTTACTTAGTAATTTAAATAGTCAACCTTTTAAATTATCAAAAATTAATTGTGAGTAAATAATGAGTAAATGTGTAGGTAATTTATAATTTCTATCAGAATTTTTTTATAAGTAATTTTTTACATATAAATTAATTTTAACTTTAAAAGTGAAATATTTACTTAATATAAATTTTAATTTATTAATAATTCTTTTTATTTTATAAATAAATTTTACTGTTAAAACTTAATTTTGTATTTATAAGTTATTTATTAGTTCATTACTAATAACTTTTTTATATTTATAAGTGAGATTTTTCTTATTAGTATTATTTACTTTTTACATAAAAATGAATTCTTTATAAGTGATTTTTATTTATAAGCAATTTGTTTTGTGAAATTGAATTTTTATCTTGAATTGAAGAAAATTGTAAAAACGATAATAAATCATCAATTTGATGGATGGAGAAATGAGATTCAAATTAGGTTTTGGGTGACATCCAAAAATTAGTTTGTCCAAAAAAATCCCAAGCATGCCATTTAACAGTAATGTGACGGGAATATATTCCATGGGACCATGTTAACAGGAAAATGATGTTTGTACCGATCAATTTGGCATCAAGTCAATGACACTTCCAGTATGATATGTGACGAATGAGTCGTCCTGGGCTTTGGGTCTTCGCTGCAATATGCCACGAGTAACACGGTCCAGTTCGCAAATTTTATTGTTAAAATACACCCGCAAAGAGTGCCAAAAATTTGCCTAAATATTCACACGTGTAAGTTACGTTCTTTTATATATCAGTTGTACTACATGTATATCATAATTCTTAAGGGTGCGTTCTCTTTGCTGTTTTCGGGCCGTTTTCTGTTTTCAATTTTTCAAAGCATTGAAAACGCGTTCTCTTTCCCATTTTCGAAAACGAGTTTTTGAAAACGGTTGAAAATTTTGTGAAGAAAACATAAAACAATTTTTTTACGTTTTGACTGTTTTCTTCACAAATTTACCAAAACTCAAAAAACACGGGTTGTGAAATATTTTTTCAAAACGACAAAAAGAACGAGTTTTCAACAATTTCAAAATGGACACCAAAAACATAAAACACGAAATTGAAACACGAAAAGAACGCCCCTTAAATTTTTCGATATATATTAGACTTTTGAAAAACCGTATTAAAATTTTCTATGCACGCCACAGCAGAAAAATTATTCATGGTGCAGAAAAAATATTCACAATCGTTTTTTTTTTTTTTTTAAATTCTTACTTAATTGTACTAAAGTTTGTCTCGTTCAATCATTTTTCCTAAATGTCAAGTCACAATGGAATGTGAACACTTTTGGATTACTTGTACTCTTGGAGGAGCCAGCCGAAAGAATGCATTATTGAAGGGTATGGATGAGAGATTCAGCCGCAATTAAATTCGTCGCTTTTGAATTATTTGTGTTGATTTTTATGAAATTGAATAGAAAACAATTGATAGGATTGAAGGTTAAAGTCACGAATTTATATAGTCATAGTCAGTTATTAATTTTCTTTATTTTATTTTTTCCAAGGGTTCGAATAAATATTATTGCTACTTAAATATTAGTAATAGAAACTGCAAATTCATTTTTTTCCCGATTGATTGTGATACCAACACACTGTTGGGAAAACGTGTGATTTGTTAATAACATAATATGAATAGCACAAGTTAATAACAACTAAGATATAAATCAAAACTAGAAAAGAGAGCTAAAAAGCAAACTTTAGGGAGTTATGTTAAGGACGATGTCCTAAAGTAATGTGATCTCACTTATATACTAGTACTTTCGAGCTTTCGGCATTACATGATTTCAAAATAAAATCCTTATAACTCGTAGTTGGTTGGGCACGACTATAGAGAGATAAAGAACGAGCATTTGTTAAATTGCCAAAACTATAAAATATAAAATTTATAGGGATCAAATTATGTTTTTGAGTTGTATTTTCAAGTTATGTCCAACAATGGAATATCCCTCCCTTTTATAGTGTAAATTTCAACCCCACATTCATGCAAATTAAACACCTCAGATATAATTTAAAAAATCTATTTACATGTTGGGACATTTTGGTGCAACAAATTGCTATTCTAATGGCTCAACAAGAATTCATGTTGGCCATACATGCAACCCTTGCGCAACCAATTGATGGCTATATAGATGGGTTTGGTCACTAAGCTCCATTATTTAAATTACAAATTATACACCATCATTGTAAAGTATTAAGAGCTTAGAAGTACTAGCACTTGGAACAAAATCAAAATTTCTGAAACAACATCAATAGTCGGAGGTATACAGTACTAGCACTTGGAACAAAATCAAGGCTTCTGAAACAACATCAATAGTCGGAGGTATACATTCAATTTGTAACTTTTCGTCTTTTCGATCCAATACAATTTTGAATCGATGTTCAGTCTTAAATTTGGTATTAGAGCTCCCCCCATAACCTCTACCTTGGTGTTTTGCAAAAATCTTCAAATCTCAATTTTTTTTTTTTTTTTTTTATAATATTTGAAATCAAATTTCAGATTTCTCAAGAAAATCAGTTTTCTACCTTTGCGTGTTCTTCAACTTGAGTTGTGACATTACGAAGATTGAATTTGAGTGGGTCAGAACCAGGTCGATTTCAACCCGCTAGAGATTGAAGATGACACTGTCCTTTTTTTTCTCCAAGAAACAGAGAGAGTTGTTTTCAAATTTCCTTTTTGTTGGGTCAGTGATATGCTATTTAGTGGGCCATATTCCATGTACAGAGGCCACTTGAAAATGGTTTTATATATTGGGCCATTTTGGAATTGATTAAGAGGAAATTGTTTATTTACCCATTTAAAATCATAATTAATTATTTATTGAATCATATTTATTGGGCCATTTTGGAGATTAAGTAAAGGGGAAATTACATAAATGCAAGGATTTAAACATCACAGTTCAAAATTCAGGGCTGAAATTTCATTATTCACAAATTAGGTATTGATTTAATAATTTAAATATTAACACTCAATTCAATTTTCAAACCCTAATCATTTTACCTTGTCATTTCTCTCTCTACCTTCTTATCTCCCTATATTCTCTACCTTTTCTCTATCATAAAACACCACCAGAGTGGCGATGGCAATTCATGACGACGACGACGACGCTATTAAACAACCTCACCAGCGGCTTGTTCTTCGATCTCCCTAGCGTTCACACACCCACCCACCCCCAATTCTTCAAACCCTAATCATCCGAGTCCTATCTCTCTCTACCTTGTCATTTCTCTCTCTCAATTTGGGGAAAGACGATCTAGGAAAAGATGCTACTATCGTCGTGATATCACAATCTGGTGCTCGACGACGGCGGGTGCCCATCGTCGTTGCTTCTAATCTGATAGTGGTTGATCCACAACGGCGCAGAGCTGTTATTTCCTTTTCTCTTTGTTTTTTTTTTTTTTTTTAATTTCTAAGTTTGATTTCTCCAATGGTTATGGTGGTTTGTGTGGTTGATGGTTGCTGTGGTGGTGTTTTTTGCGGTTCTTGTGGTGTGTGAGATTGTTTTTAGGTGCTCATGATTTTAGCATTGTGGGGTGACAGCGTTCAAAGTGTGTGGTGGTGGTGGTGAGAAGGTGGTGCTGCTGGCGGTAATGGCGAGTTGGTGTGGCGATGATGTGGCGACTGTTGTGGTGGCAGTGGAGTTGGAATGAAGAGAGTGATCATTATTTGTGTTGTAAACATTGTTGGGATGAAGAGGTGGTGGTGCTGGGGTTATGGACCGATGTTGAGGTATTTTTGTTGGGTTTGTTGGATGTTGGAGTGGTGGTGGAGGATGCGGGTGGTCGTGGGTCTGCTGGTGTGTAGTGGTTCTGGTGATGGTTGTAATGGTGTTGTGGCGAGTGTGGTACTATTTGTGACCAAGTATTGGTAGTGGATGAGGTCGAGATCGGGCTGTGACCATAAAATTTGATAAATTGTGACTATAAAATTAATCCGTGACTAAAAAAATAGTCCGTGACCAACAAATTTGAAAACCTGTGACCTATAATTTTTTTAGATTTGTGACGTCGACAAATCTGTGACCTATAAAATTTTTGATTTATAACCTTGAAATATTCTATGACCTATAAATTTTTTTATTTGTGATCTCGAAATAATCTGTGATCAATAATTTAATAATATGTGATCAGTAAATTAATTGTGACATTTAATTATGTTACTGTGACCTAGAATTGTATAATTATGACCTTAAAATAATTAATTAATAAAATATTTTTAATTAATTAATGGATACATGATTTTTACATTTTCAAACCTTTGACCTGAATTTTGAATTGGCTATACTTAAAACTTGATTTATGAATTTTTCCCTTAAGTAAATGTTTATTGGCCCAATTGGATTTGATAAGTAGCTGTACTTTGGGCCATTTCGCAGAATTCAATTTTTTGTTAGGCACATGCATATCTGTTGGTCCAATTAATTGTTGGACACAAGCATTTGTCTATTGGGCCAATAATTTTCATTTGTCTATTCGGCCAATAATTTCTTGGACACATGTATTTGTATTTGGGATAATTTTGCATAATTTAATATTTGGGAATTTATTTTATATCTTTTCCTTAATTGTTGCATATGTTTATTATTTATGTTTAGATTAATATATGCAATTTTAGGATTAATTAAATTATGCAAAGTTATTTATTATGCTCATATTTAGTTTGCATCTGTTAATTGCATTTAAAATTATTACATGCAATTTTAGATAAGTTAAATTTTATGCAATTTGTAATGCTTATATGAATAATTTGTGCATAATTAAAACATATTAGTTTAAATTATACTATTAGAATTATTCTCATATTGAGTTAATCGTTTATGCATAAAAAGATAATATCTAGCGATCCATATAATTTTTTTTTTTTTTTTAAATTTAAGGATTAGCCACTGCGTCATTAATTAAATAAAATTATATATTAAGTTCAGGATGACATAACGATTAAAGACTTTAAATTGTAATTAATTATGCTTAATATAATGAATTTTATCCCACGGGAATTATGAATAAGTATATAATTTGATAATTTTATTATAAAGTTTACTTTAGAAGAGAATATCAATTTTTTTCATAATAAATTTAAATATGAATTAAATGCATAATTTGATAATTCTATAATGAGGAATAACTGAATATGCTTGAATTACAAATTTAGCTTACAGGCAATTTGTATATCATTATATTCAATTTTAGCATGATTTATATTGGTAAAACTTACAATCTATTCAATAAAGCCTCAATTTTAACATTTTTTTAAATATATATTATGCACCTTCACAATTTGTTAATTTCTCCGATACTCATTGCGATATTCCCAAGTTAAAGGGTGATAATTGTAAAGTATGAGAGGAGAGAATTCTTGTTAATTTAAGGTGGATGAATATTGACAATGCTATTAGGAAAAACGAACCACCTGAAATCACCGATGTCAGCACTATAGCAGACATCATGCCTTATGAAAAATGGGAGCAATCTAATCGCCACAGGGTGGTGTTCATAAATACTAAATTTTTTACTAGTACACGTGGTACCATCGATCAGCATGACAAGATCCCGAACTCGATAAAGGTGGTTGATGATCAACCCGTCACTTCAGATTAGGCCTTAGCAAACACTCTTATAATGGAGTTCACATCCTTAAAGCTCACAAGTGTGAAAGGTGTGCGTGAGTACATCATGCAGATGAGAGACATTACAGCTCAACTTAAGAATCTCAAGGCTAAGATGTTTGAATCATTCATTGTGCACTACATCATGAACACTCTCCTACAACAATATGGGTCTTTCAAAATCTCGTACAACACATAAGGATAAATGGTCAATTAATGAATTAATGACTATTTGTGTTCAAGAAGAAGTCGGACTAGTGATGGAATAAGGTGAAAGTGTAATGCTAACTACAACCTGTGGAAAGGGCAAGGCTCAAGCCAATCAGAATGGGGAAGGTAAAATACTATCCCAAGTTGACTCTAGATCTACAATCCATATTGCAAATTCCTTGCAGGGTATGTAAAACCTAGGGAAACTCGTAGGAAGTGAGCAAAATACCTTATTCGAAAACAAGATGGGCTCACATGTGAAAACTATTGGAACATGCATTTTAACTTTAAGTGGTGACTTTGTTTTGAAATTAGATAGGACCTTTAATGTTCCAATTTTTTTTCACAAAACTTGATTTCTATTTCCAGACTTGTTCCCTTAGGATATTCTTTTAATTTTTTAAACACATCATTTTGTTTATTGTATAATTCTAATTGTTTTGGGAATGGTATTTTGATTGATGGTATTTATCGTATTATTTTACAAAAATATGCATGTTCACACTGACACTAAACACTGTAATATTAACGAAGACCCATCTATATTATGACACCGGAGATTATGACATATCTCTATAAAAAGGATTAAAAGATTAGTAAATAATGAGGTCCTTAGTATTCTAAATTTCACTGATTTTGAGATAGATGTGGACTGCATTAAGGGAAAGCGGACTAGCAAGTTCAAGAAAGGTGCCAACAAGAGTTTGAACATATTAGAAACCATACATACTGGTATATGTAGTTCAAACATTGACTCACATGGTCAAAAACATTTCATAACCATTATTGATGATTACTCACGATATATATATCTTTCTACTTGCTTCATAATAAGAGCGAAGCATTGAATGCCTTAAAAACCCTTAAGGCTGAAGTAGAGACACTATGTGAAAAGTAAATTAAGATCGTAAGCTCAGATAGATGTAGAGAATATTACGGTAGATACAAAGAGAATGAACAAGCACCTAGTATGTTCGCTAAATTTCTTCAAGAGCATGAAATAGTTGCCCAATATACCATGTCTGGTTCACCTAACCAAAATGGTATGGCAAAAAGAAGTTATTATCAGTTAATAAACATAAAACCATTCCTCGTTTAAACACTTTTAATGACGAAATTGGTCATGTTTAAAATTGTAGTTTCTCATTAAATCTAAACACAAAAAATTTATAATACATAATGAAAAAATATGTCAATGTTATAACAATAATATCATTACAATGTAAACAACAAAACTTAGTCAAAGATATACAAAAACGGTGAAAAAATTGTTCAAATATATGCAAAATTAGTGATTGAATAAGCATTCAGTGCATGAAAACTAATCATTTATATCTTGACGACGACACGCTAAATTAAGTAAGGCAGCGTTGTCTAAAGAGGAACATCTCTTCATCCAGTCTAATTATCCTCGTAATCTCGTAATTAATGTTGATGCAAGTAGCTGTAGTTTTTACTAATTGTCCTATATTTGTCTAAGGTATAGATAAACAATATTATAAGGAATCTGAACTAACATGAATAGTGATTTCCCATCAAACACAAAGTTATAGTAAGATTCACAATGATAATGTGTTCTAAATTAAAGAGAATAATGGAATAAGAAAAGACAATTCTAAGATAATCAATACTCAAGTATGTAAAAAAAATTACCTTCACGTTTCAATGAGCGTTACAATTTGAATAAAGCAAACTCTTCTAGTTAGTAGAGAAGTTATATAAACTTCTAGATAAGACCAACTATTCATTCATCGTTATGTATTAGTTCATAAAAAAAGTATTTATTATAAAACATTTAAATTTGGGGTTTCATCTTAAAATGTCAATTTTATTAAAAAAGGAAGCCGCTATTTTTATCCACCATTCTTATATATCTATTCACTTTTAAAAAAAATATATATTACATTTTTCACATTGTGTAAATTTATGTAAAGAGACAAGAATAAACCAAAATAAAATTTATTACTCTAAATTCATCCCCAAACATTCATGTTACAAATTGGAGTGAATCAACATCAAGTGTTGTTTCCAGCATTGATTATCTCCTTGCAATATCAACTGATACCTCTAGGATATCAAGTAAGCATTATGATATAAATGATGGGTCACAGGATATAGTTTTTCCACTCCATCTACTTCAAATAGAAATTCTAAGTTATCTCTTCTTTCTTTATATGTAAAACAGTATCACAACTCAAAAACAATGAGTGAAATGGTGGTGAATGAAAAACACAACCCCTCTAGAGTAAACTCGTTTTCATATGAATGAAGTTTCTATTGCTTGAACTTCTACTTTCCATGTGTAAAAACTCATTAAAGAGTTGAATAGCGAATCACATGAAATGACTGCAGCTGCACAAGAACTAAGGTATCTTGTTGGGTATAATGTAGTGAGTCGTGTTGTTATAGGATGCGGTGGGCCCATCAGGAACGGATTTAGGATTGGATTTGAGATCGGGTTACAAAATTTCTGGCGGGCTAATACGCGAAAAAACAAATTTACACAAAAAAAGTTTTTTTACATAATTTTTTTTTTTTTTTTTGCCTTAATGGGTTGGGGGAAGGACTGGGCTACAGCCTTGTCCAGGCCCCCCCCCCCCCCCCCGCATCTGTCCTTGGGGCCCATTGCTCAATTAAACTCACCGTTACACTCGGATGTGAGGTTAACCCAAGAATATGCAGTCAGTGCACTTTATCCATATTTTAATAAAGTGAGATTGAAACATAAAAGTAGTGATGAGGTTCGGGTGGAAGAACATAGGCTTGCGTATATGAAACGCTTAGATGGTCGGTATTCGAAGAAAGGGGCGTAACTTTTACATACGTTGTCCGTTTTAGGCCCATGACCCAATTCCGAAAAGCTCGCGATGATTCCATTGAACTCACTCGCCGTGACATATGATGGATTTTGGCTGTTTGAAATTTGTTTACTAAGTCAAAACGGGCTTTTAAAGTTTATTATTATTATTTTCAATATTTATTTATTTTGCTTAATAACTCAGCCCATTAAGGGATTGCTGGCTCAGTTTGTTATCTTTTCCCTTTGTATTTAAGACCCTAAAATGTCTTATAGGGTTTCTTGGTTGTTTATGAAATAAGAAAAGTTTGTTTTCTTCAATTCAATCCCTTTTTGTGTTATTATTATGGTGTTTGTAGATTCGATCTACATCAAGTAGTGTGTTTAAATGAAAGAGTATAATAATGATAATTTTGGAAACTAATATGAATAAATATAGTACTATTAAAAAAAAAATTAATTGGTGGAGAGGGATAAATAAATAAGAACGGCTTCCTGAATATCACAAACCTTTATATATTGATTAATGCATTAACAGAAAGATCATCCAATACGGCATTTAACATATTAACTACAGCACGATAAGGGTCCATATGTAGAGAAGGGGCCTTCGGAATTAGAGAGAGTAAAGAAAATGTTAACCTTCAGCTCCTATTCCCTTCCCAGAATGCTTGAATGATAAATATAATCATGAAGGTATTCTAGGATTCCTTCTTGTTTCAGAACCGATTTTATTGCTTTACTTTCTTTTGTATTTTTTAAGTTTGAAACTTCAAGATGAAATACTTATTTTGTGCACTAAAAAATGATGGATCATAATTATCCATTTATCTATAACAAAATCATGGTGAATTGTCATAGTCTAATATACTTCAAGAGTGACTAATTGAGAACAAATTATACAATATAAACTTATCCTATGTTGACTCATGTTTATATATGAGCTGTTACAAATACATAAACGACTTTTTATTAACGCATACGAATGATTTATAAATAATATCTACTTATTCATCACATTTTTATTTATTTATAATTTAAATCATTTATAAACAATACATGCTTAATCCTTTTCATAATATTTTTAGAGATAATCATATTGATATCAACAACTAGTGGAAACAATGGAGTGTGATGTGGTTTTACTTTTCTCTTATTAATGGAGGCTAAGCATAATGGAACAAAGATATAGACCATATTTTATGTCCAACGAAATTGTTATCAAACATGGGTCCTGGACCACAAGTTAAGAGAAGAATATTACATATAAGACTTTTCAAAATTTATGTGGATCGGGACACCCACGTGGTTCTTGTAGATGCCAAGTGAACTTGAATCATGGAAAAATCTTTTTTCCAATGTTGGAGGCTTCTAAAATTCAATTGAAGATGGTATTACTTTTCAATGCTACTCACCTTTATTAACTTATGGTAGCATTTAGTTTCCAAGAACAAGTGGATTGAGTTAAAAGTCGTAGATTCTATTTCGATAAGAAAAATGCATTGTGGGTTGAGACGAGTAAGATAAATTTTCTTATAAGGATCTAAGCAGTGAGAGATAATTAAAAATAATTCTTTTATAGAACCGAGGGAACCAATATTATACACATTTTAACCACAAGAAAGAGGCTAGCACGGAATTCAAATGCAATTAACATAAGATATTGAAGATTCAACGTCGGGGTTGAAGATTTACGAAGATGAAATTGATTTTTTCACTTTCCATCATTGTTTTCAATTCCGGATGATATTATTTCAAATCTTTTTATGTGATTTATTAGACAACATGCTAGACTAATTTTTTCATGTATTGGATGTAGATGAAACCTTTTACTATTTATTTTTAATTCAAGACAAGTAGTTGAGTTAAATTCTTACAATTTTTTATTAATCTTGCATGCTTAATTTCATTGTTTGATTACTTGATCACCAATTGAATATATGGTTACTTGTTGCAATGATCAAATGCCCACAATAGGTCTAGAACACTGCTTTATTAGCATACGTGAAATAAATGTTAGGTAAATATTTATCACGTATGCAATCTTTGAGATAATTGTGAAATTAAAATCGTTCTATTCATTCGAATTTAGATTAGGAATACATCGGGTCATGACTATAATATATTTAATTTGTCTTGAAAAGGAAAATTAATTCCAATAGAATTATAGATTGTCAAGAATGTATGAACAAAACTAACTACATAATTGAGAATTTAAATAGATAATTATAGGTGGATTCGTAATCCAATACACTCATTCCATACGCATACAAAACTCGAATTTTACAAGCTTTCGTAAATTAATTTAGAATAATTATAAATCACAAATATCTTTTGTTTGTTCACTTTGAATCTGATTAAAAGCTAGTACACTCGATTGAATTTTATTTCTCGTGAGACGATACACATAGTATTTGTCAATGATCACATACAGTTGCGAGATTTCACCGAACATTGCTGTCAATGATTGAGTCAGAGATATCCATGATATAGCTGTTTCTTCACATGTAAACACATATCTTGTTCATGATTTAACTTTACGTGAATCAGATAGATAACAAGCATCTGCATATCCGGTTAAAGCAGATCCCGACTTTTGAGAATAAAATATTCACAAACCATAGTACCTTTCAGGCAACGAAAGATGTTTTTAACACAATTTCAATATCTTTGAGTTGGTGTAGAGTTATATTTTGTGAGATTTACAGAAAAATATTAAGTTGGGTCGAGTGCTGTTTGCAAAATAAGTTAATACTCTAATTGCACTAAGATATAATACTTAGGATCAAGAACCTTTTTCTCCATATTCAAGTGGACAAAATGAATTTTTTTCACATCAAGTGATCGAAAAACCATAGTATGCCAATGGATGTGCTCCATATAAAAATATTTTAAAATATTTTCTGTATATATAGATTGATGAACAAATAATTCTTCAAGAAAGTGTTCAATTTGCAACCCAAAACAAAATTTGGGTTTTCCCAAATCTTTCATCTCAACTTCTTTTTTTTCAAATAATCAGCAGTTTTGTTAAGCTCTTTATGAGTAAATTAAATTTAAATAATCAACATATACCACCACAATTGTAAATTCAATATTTGTTTTCTTTATGAAAACATATGGGTAGACGTCTTCATTTTTATAATCTCATTAAACAAATATTCACTAAGGCAACTATACCACATGCGTCGGGATTGTTTCAATCCACATAATGATCTTTGCAATTTAATTGAGAACATGATTCTCGAGCATGTATCATTTGTTCTTGACACTTTTAAGTCCTTTGGGGACTTTCATATTTATGTCACTATTAAGTGAACTATAGAAATAGGTAGTTACTACTTCCATAAAACGCATATCGAGCATTTGTGACCAGTTAAATTAATTAAGAATCTAAAGACTAAAAGTGTTGGAGTCCATTATGGGAGAATATGCTTCCTCATAATGAATTCCTAGTAATTGTAAGAAACTTTGAGCTACGAGTCGAGCTTTATATCTTGTAATTTCATTATTTTTATTTTTCTTTTGTATAAAAACTCATTTATATCCTATAAGAATTATATTTTCAAGTGTTCGAACTACAAGTCTAAATACTTTTCGTTTCTCTAAAGAATTAAATTCCGCATGTATGACTTTTATCTATTTTAGCCAATCATTTCTATGTTGACAATCTTTTACAAATTATGGTTCAAGATCTTCATTTTGCATAACATCAAAAACCACGTTAAAGACAAAAATATTGTTTATAAAAATATTATTTCATTCTCATAATTTATGAGATAACTTATGATTTATTAAAATCTCATTATTTTCGAACACTTGTGATTTTTCAAGAACCATATTTTCAATATTTGATTTATCAATTTTTTTTACTATTACTTCTTCCAAAGTTTTTGGTTGGTTTTCTCTTATACTTTTCTTTTTTGAGAAACAAAGTCTTTTAAATCATTTGGTGACAACGCTTCTGACGTATATGATATTCATTTACTACAGCAGATTATCCTACAGGAATATCAATTTTTGATGTAATATTTTCTACTGAAATATATGACTTTGTCACTCTTCTTGTGTTAACAAATAAATTAGGTAATTGATATGCAACTCTTTACAAATGAATGATTTTTTTTAACATCTCGCTCACATTGATTGCTGCGGAGATCAAAGTGAGATAGAGTTCTAAGAAATTTTACTTTATTTTTCAAAATGTAATTTTTTCTTCCCAAAGTTAGGAAAATAATTTCATCAAAATGATAATCTGCAAAACGTACAATAAATAAATCATCAGTTAAAAGTTCAAGATACCTAATAATAGATGGTGAATTAAAACCCACATAAATCTCAAGTTTTTATTAAGGGTCCATTTTAGTACGCTGTGGGGGGTAAAATAGGGACTTGGACAGCACAACCAAAAATTCATAGGCTAGAAATATTAGGTTCATGTGCAAGTTACAAATGTGAATATTGATAATAGACTGTTAGTCTTATACGAACCAATGATGTAGTGTGTAATATGACATGACCACAAACTGAAGTTGAGAATTTTATTTTTATAAGTAATGGTCTAGTAATAAATTGTAGGCGTTTAATGAATGACTCCGCTAAACCATTTTGTGTATGGACATGTACAATTGAATATTCAATAACACTCACAATTGATATACAATAATCATCGAATACTTGTGATCTAAATTCACCAACATTATCAAGACGAGTTGTCTTGATTGAATAGTCAAGAAATTGAGCTCACAATTTTATGATTTGAGGAAGAGAAGAGAGAAACTAAGCCAATTTAATATAGATTTGCTAAAAATTGTATTATTTGATAAAATAATACAAGTTCTTCCGAAATTTTCAATGATATTCGATGTACCTAATATTGTTTTTAACATTACTTTTAACTAATGTTAAGTCTAAAAAATATTTTTTATCTTGAGGAATAGTATGTGTAGTTACACTATTAATCAATCAAGTGTCTTGACAATCCATGAATCTAATAAATATAACAAAATAGATATATTTTTAAAAACTTGAATTTAAATTTAAAGGAATAAACATAATTAACTATTCATAATAAAGTTTCATTTTTTTACAAAAAGTAAAGACACATTTCAAATTGAATTTCTAAAACAAAGGAAAACACTAGAATGTAAACTAAGCCCTTGTTTGAGCCCCATTTGTTTTCATCAAAATACTTTCTTCAACAGTGATTTGACTTCACTTCAAGCACACATTCTTTAATAAAATAATATTACATGCAAATCTAAAAATTTTCTTTATTTTTTAATCACACATTTCTCATCAATACACTATTCAAAAATTTCTTTTTTTTTTGGCAAGAATGAGGCTCAAACAAGGGCTAATATATATTTTTCATCACACAACTCTCAATCAAATAGTCAATATTCTCATTTGCATCAACAAAGAAATCAGAGACATCAAAATAAGTTGCATCAATTGGACCATCTAAATCAACAAAATTTATTTCCACTTTTCCATTTTTCTTGATTGATTTTTAGTAAAGATCCACAATATGTTTGGATGTACGATAGTAAGTTCTCAATGCATTTTCATTCCACATTTAAAGCAACTTTCTTCATCCTCCTTTTTAAATGTCATATTTACGTTTACTTTGTACCTTTTGAAATTGTTGCTTTGTTACTAATAGCTTTATTGATTATTTTGTCTACGTCCACATCCTTATTTTGATATTGCATTTCCTTCAGGTAATGCAATTTTATTTGCTTCAGACAATGGTACATAACTAATTGGACGTAACTCATTATTTTTCATCAGCTGATCATTATTTTGTTCAACCACAAGCAGACAAGATATAAGTTTTGAGTACTTTTTGAAACAATACTCATGATATTGCTGCTATAGGAACACATTCAAGACATGAAAAGTGGAAAACGTTTTCTCTAACATATCTTCATCAGTTATTTTTTTCTCCATGCAATATCAATTTTGAACATATTGTCAACAATTCAGAATTGTACTCACTAGTAGTTTTAAAGTCCTGCAAATGAAAGTGCATATGCTCATAGCGGACTTTGGGGAGGCTATAGTTCTATGATGATCAAATCTTTCAATCAATTTTTTTCAAATAACATGTGGATCTTTTTCAATGAAGTATTTGATTTTCAATCTATAATGAAGATGATGACGAAGGAAGATAAGCGATTTGCATAATCTTGTAGGGATTCTTTGTTCCTTCTTTTATTATCTCTTACAAACCTTTTAAGACAAGATGAATATTAGCATCAAGTACCAATGATAGATAGTTTTTGTGAGATATGTCAAGTGTAGCAAACTCAAATTTTGTGATATTTGATTAACGGCACGATAAAACAAAAGAAAAATACAATTAGTTTCAAATAATATTATTAAAGATTGTATAATCATACAATAATCAATGTCCACATGACATGCATCGTATGTTTTCCTTCAGGAATAAATACAAATTTATAAATTACACATGATATATTCTTCGAAACATGTGCTATTTCGAGAGCATGTTGTATTTTATTATCGTTTCTTCAAGAGTAATATAATATTTTTCTGGAGTATTGGAATCACAATGTCATGCTGTTCATGAGCATTAACATATTATTATTTGAAATAATAAATTGTATAAGAATTTACTTTTCAGGAGTGAAAACATAATTTTTAATTATGCTTTTCGAGAGTAAATAAAATAAAATAAAAATATATGTACATAATATTGTGCTACTTTAGGAGCAACAATACAAAGAATTCAACAATCATCATAAACGTATATATTTTGCAAGCATTAAAAAAAAAAAAAAAATTAAAGTGAAGAATAAGTGAATTAGCTTGAGTTCATCAACGTGAGTTGAATTGAAAATTTAACTCGAATTGAATTGATTTGATCATTGATTTACACAAACGAACATACAGACATCCATGAGTGAATAAAAGCATAATCATTTTTCGTATATAATAATAAGGTAATCATTGGCACGGATATATATACATGAATTGGCTAAATTCGTGGGAAATTGAATACGGATGTGATTTGATAATTCTCAAATTTATGCATACGGATATTATTAAAAAAAGATTAACGCAAATTGTGTTGGTAAGAAAAATTAACGTAAATTATGCTTAGTATAATCAACAAATAACATGTTATATTTATATAAAAAAATTTACATGTCACCAAATTTATTTTGGTACACATAATTATGCTTAAAAAAATTCACATGTCACCAAATTAATTTTAGTACACGTGATTATGCTTAAAAAAATGACTACATTCCTTGGACTTAATTTTGAAGAATTAAGTTTTCGTGTTGATAACGTATTATGAAAAGAGAAGAGAGAATAAAAATCATTAAACTTGTGTGTATTATAATAAGAACCAAAGCCCTATATCTATAGAGAATAATCAGGGATACAATAGTAATAATTTTTAAAACTGTAGAGGTACAATTGTCATTCACTAATAAACTTACCATTTACAACATAGTTGTCATTTTTTTTTTTTTGTGTTTCGTGATTTTCTAGATGGAGTCATATTAGTGGTGCCAATGGGTTGAGCCAAGCTAGCTCCGTCCTATTAGCCACGAGCTCGACTTGTGGCTCGTACGAGCCGAGCTCACAGCTCATCTGTCCAGCGCTTGGCCCGCGAGCTCATGAGCTGAGTGAGCCGAGCCGAGCCCACAAGTTCGAGTTTACCAAATGATATTTGTTCACTTTTTTTACAAGCCTATGAGCTCGTGAAATTTAGGCTCATGGATCGTGTCGAGCTACTCACAAGCTCGACGTGTTCTGCTCGCCATACGCGCCCCCCTGCTCAGCTCGTCCTGACACTAGTCCGAGCCGCTTATGGGCCGACCTTGGAGGAGCATCTAAGTCATATGTAGGGGTTGCTTCTTTGCACTTTTGTTGCTTGCTGATTGTTCTAAAATTAGGTTATCTTTCCCTAAGAAACTTATGATATTTTCTTTTAGTCCAATGTCAAATTACTTACGAAGTGTTTGGCAATGGCATGATTGAATATAATGGAAATGTGTTATGAAAATTGTCAGTTGATATATTGATGTATGTTCGATCTGGCATAATGAAGTAGTCAATAGTAAATTTTCGTGAAATATGTGAAGAAGTGAAATACAATTGTTCAGGGCGTGAAGTGGTGATCCGCAATGACGGTGTTGTGCCTGCATGCCTTCTCCAAATTTTCCTCGATTGATGCAGAAACTTGTGCGCTCCAAGAGGCTCTGATCTGGGCAAAAAGTCGGTCCTCTCAGCTGAGAATGATGTCCTGGTCGTGGTACAACAACTGGGTGCTGGTGAGAACATGTCTTCAAATGCGCTAGTTTGTTCTGATATTGCAGCTCTTCTTTGTGTTTTATCCCTCGTAACGGGAATATAGTGTTCCACAATCTAGCTAGTTATGCTTTTTCTTTCCCAGCTAAATTCGAACTGAGACAAGATTAAATGTGTTTGCCAGGTTGAATGTCATATATTTCGACGAGTTTAGTTATGAATCGTTTAAAACCTAATGATCAAATAAAATTCTCGATGATATAACAAACACCACTAAGATTGAATGTAAAACACAGCACAATCATAGCACTAAGAAGAAAAAAAGAAAATAATGGCATAAAAAAATTTATTTACAAACTAGTACTGAAACTAGACTATTTGTTCAAAATATCCTAATTGAAATCATTTTGAAGAAAAAATTGAAATAAAATAAATTTGAATCATTCGTTTAACGTGGTATAAAAGATGATAAAACATTGAGTTCAAATTTCGATGTCACCTATTTATAAAAATGGTCCATATGCCCTTTTTTTAATAATAAATTTAACATTAACATGAGAAAATATTTTAAAAATAAATTAACTAATTAAATTTGCCTCTTATCTATCAATTTAAGCTTTAAAATGAAGTATTTCAATTGAAATATTGAGTTTGTCTAGGAAATTGTAATGAATCTTAAAAATCTCGTCCCCCTAAATTTATAAGCATAATCGCGAATTGTCCTTGAATTTTAAAATGTGAATAGTTACTGAATCAATTCAATAAATAATTTACATTCTTAAATATTCTCGACCAACCAAAAAATGGATAAATAATTACTCGTAAATACAACTTATTCATTAAAATGATATTCAAGAATCGATTTTTCTCGTAATAGGTATATCTGGAAAAATATGAGGATTTATTTTGATTGAGTAAAACTAGTTATTTAGAAATAATCAATAATATAAGTCATCACTACTCATGAATGCAAGGTGCTCTTCTTACTTATAATTATTTTGAGTAATTGTTTAGCATATAGATCCACTCATTTCACCCTTATGCCTTAAACTTACATTGCCAACCCAGGCAAAAAAAAAAAAAAAAAAAAGAGCAGTCAACTTATTTTTGTTAATCATAATTATAAATGACATATTACTCTTTAGGTAGTTGACTTCATATTCTTAAGGTTTGTTCAAAATAATTAATTTGTAAATCATAAATGTGAAACAATATAACTTCTCTTGTTATATTAGTATTTTTATTTCTTTTTATATGTAATTAATAATACATAACAATGTCCTGAAGCACAACTTCGATTATAAAATTTAACGTTGGTCGACTAAAATTAAACAGATGAACTTTCAAAAAAGGCCCATGTCTTTGTTAAATCTCATGACGACTTCAACATATATAAGTGTCCTTCAATAATTTATAAACTGGACTGCTGACCAATGTCTTTAGCTTTGTTAAAAGAGTTTTGCTCTGTGTACATTCGAAATTGATTTTAAAAAAGGTGATAAGATTGCCAATTTTATGTCCATGAATTACATTGATTTGTTTCCTTTTTCTTTTACGAGAGTGTCATCAATTAAGATTTTGATGGATTTTAAAAGATTATAAATCTTAGAGTCTATTTGATTGCAAATGTGGAATTTGGGTGGAAATAAAATGAATTGCAGGGAATTTACTAGAATTTATTTTGGAGGAAATTGTAATTATTTGTGTTTGATTGGTATAATTTTTCACCTAATTCGTTTGGCTTTATTTTTTATGCAAATTGTTAATTATTGGGATAAATTTTTTTTATAATCTATATTAAAATTTGTTTGGATTGTCAAAAAATAAAATAAAAAATAAAAAAATTAATTTTCTAATTTTTTTGTGTTCGTTTGACTTTATTTTTTTTTATGTAAATTGTCCATTAAAGTGATAATTTTTTTTTACTATTGGGGATAAATTTTGTTTCCATTGCCAAGGAAAAAAGAAAAGATGGAAAATCAAAAATCACCTGACAGGTGGAAATTGGTTTTCAACAAAAACAAAGAATTGGCACATGTGTGAAGCAAATCAAGAAAACAAATTCCATGAAAATGAAGTGCAATCAAACAAGCCATTTACCAAAAAGTTGAAAAAACTTTTCCTTTTCTACCTAATTTCTAGGCTATCAAATAGGACCTTAATGAATATCGTGAATTTGAATAGATTTCCACCAATTACAAAAAAATCTTATCAAATATGGTGAAATTAAAAAAAAAAATAAAAAAAAATTGGTTATATATATTTTTAAGCTTGAAATTCATAATAAAATCTTTATAAATCAATTAGTTATTGAGAAAGTCTAAATTTTAAAGAATTTTATTGAATTTTATTAAAATCTCAATTGGAGACACCTAAATTTAGAAAACTTTTTAAAATTCATCATAATCTCAATTGAAGACACTCTCCTTAATTTTTAATAAAAATATTTTATACTTTCTAGGAGTATTATAGTAGAAGTCCACTCTTGAAATTTTGGAATGCGTTTGGATTAGACAAAGAGTTTATACCTATAGGATAAACAGTTATTTAGAAGTAAAATGCTTGTTGGTATTTAAGATGCATAACTCTTTTTTTTTTTTTTTTCCTTCCCACTCCCCCTCCCCCTCCCCCCTCCACCCATGCTTGTTGGTATTTAAGATGCATAACTCTTTCTTTTCTTTTTCCTCTCTCCCCCTGCCCCCCCCCCCCCCCCCCAAATCTAAAATGTCGTCCCCATTATGAAGTAAGAGCCAGACAAAGAAAATTAATGAAAACTTCTAAGGACAGACTGATAACATAACCAGAGAATATCACGTTTCAAGAGAATATTCTAGAAATTCCCAGAATTATGTAATGAACCAAGGGAAATTGAATTAATTTTTAACTCGTTATAGTCTTCTACTTCCTTTCGAATAAAATCTAATTTAGGTAACATATTTATGTGCTAAATTAATTAGTATCCAAGTGAACTTCACGTCAATTATAAAAGGGTCCCATTATTAGCATGTTCGTGAATGTTACATCAAGACTGTCAAGGCCCAATCAAAGCATAAGATGAACACTATCTAATAGTAAAATGCGCACGACCTTAACATTTGAATAAAATGTCAATAGGAAGTTTCATCAAAATGACAAAAATACAAGTCTTGGCGCTGGCTCGAATATAAATGTCATTTTAATTGTTTATCCTAGTTTAACCAATCCAACATGATCTTCCTTACGAAGTCATGTGTGTAATATAATTTGCATGATAAGTGTCATGAAAGCATATAACTCAATAAAATGTTAAAATTTGGGTTTAATCACGATGTGCAATATAATGATGAGACTGTCAACTCATAAAAATGATCAAAATGTTCCTGAAATTCCTCTACAAATAGGGCCATTAAGACAACAACAAAAGTGTTGAAAATGAAAGGGTTACAAGCGAAAAAGGAAGAAAAATCTTAAAGTGTGTTTGATTCGCTTTATTTTTCATGAAAACGTCATTTTTCCATCCAACTTCATATTTTTAAGGTGTTCGATTGACATTTTTTTCGGTGAAAAATATTTTTGACCTTTTGGTAATGTGACATTATTTTTCTCAAAAACAAGAAAAACATTTTCTTTAGGGATGAGTGATTTTATTTTCCAGATAATTCACTCTCTCATCTACCCACTAATAAAAAATGGACAAAATATAATATTTTCTTTTCATACAAGTTTCATGCTCATAATGAAATCCACCCTTCGTAATTCAATATTCCACTCTGAAAAGTCAACTCAGATCGAGGCAAAAATTATGATCGACACTCTTAAAAATTTTAGCATTCTCTAGTTGAAGGGTCTTTTCCAATTAAAATTTCGCCAAAAACTTCTTTATTCCTTCAAATAGAAAGCTTATCAAAAATTCACAAAAAATCACAAAGGGGCGCAAAATCCTAAAAAATTTCGACATAAAAACTCTATTGTGTTGCCATTGAAAAATATTTCCCATTTTTTGAGGTCAATAAATAACAAAGAAAATATTTTCTGATGAAGATGGATTTTATTGAGTCGTTTATTAGTTTCATTTCAGTTGTTATAATTATTATTATTTATTTCATCGTAGGTTTTACAAGAAAATAATCCCCTCTTTGATACTATTTAAGCTTTTACAAGAGTTTAGTTGTTTCTTGGTTGTTTATTAATAAATTAAAGACTTTCAAGAGTTTATCAATTTCATTTTCAATTCAATCTAGTATTCAATTTCGAATCAACGAGTTAATTTGCTGATAACGATTGATAATTTGTATCCAGTTATCAATGAAATTTTGATTTTAATCAGAATTTCAGTATTCAACTGAATCAATTAACGTTGATAGTCAATTCCCGACATTCTTAAGTAATCAACATGTTTTGATCGTAACTTTCATTTTAATTTTATTAAGCATATACCAATAAAATAAAAAAATGTGAACGATAAAAAACATATAAGTTGACTTTCCAGCGACAATTTATTAATGAGTTTGAACATACGAGTAAACTCGTCAAAATATTAATTATTCTGTTTTAAGACTTGAATTTGTGCAATGATCTTGAGGTCAAGTTGATTGTCACAATGAATACTAATCCACTCAAATTTTGTCCATCAAATTCATGTGTAGCCTGAAAGCTCAATCCTTAAAATTCATGAAAAACTAAAGGATAACATGTTACAAGGATCGACACAGTTTCGTTTACTAGAATTGAGTAAACCTCTTCACAAACTATAAAGTCTCCTTTGTTGAAGTTATCAAAATGATATTTCTTCTGTTTTGTAGATTTGAGTCAAACGACTTTTAGCAAACACAAGAATACCATTTTGTGGTAGTCATTGAAACACACAACTATACGTTTTTTTTAATTAATTTTATATGTAAAGCTTTTACTGTGTCTTGAGGTCTTAATTAATTTAACAGGAATGCTTCACGTACAGACAATGTTTGTATAGAAATATTACAGAACAGACACAGAAGAGGGGGGTTGGTCATTTTTTGGCATTATTTTATTTCACATGGGACCCACTTTCTTGTGAGACTTCTGTATGACTTCTGGCAAAAAAAATTTGTACACTCAAAATTTTTCTTAATTTAAAGTATTGTGGTCAATTAAATTTGATGTGATTTTTCTTGTCCCCTCTTAATGGAATCTAAGCCTCAAGATAATAGAAGAATATTACACACAAGACTTTTCAATTTATGTGGGTAGAGATCCCGGACTGGCTCAAGCAGATGCCAAATGTACATGAATTGTGGAAAAATATTTGTTTAATGATTAGTATACACTAAATGATGGGAAACCCTTTTGTCAAAATAAATGATTAGAATTTGAATAGATTATTTTAGTGAAGAATTTGTTGAAAATTTGACACCTTAGTTCTAAATTTTCTTGAAGGGGTCATATGTGGTGGTGGCTTTTTACACTATTGTTGCTGTAAAATTTGGTTACGGCTCTTTGCTTAAGAACATTTTCTATTGGATTGTGGATTAAATTAAAAATTATGTCACATCATCTCAAAATTAATACTTGACTAGTATGTCTAGCAAATCATTCATTTGTAAAACGTGTGCTTAACATCCTCTACTTAATTTTTTTTTTTTTTTAAATTTTTCCAGTTCGCTTTTTATTTTTGAGAAGTAATTTTGTGAAAATTGATTTTTTTTTTTTTTTTTTTTTGAGAATGTGTTTTTAAAAAGTAGGAAAAAAAGTATAGATCACGAGCAAAATTATTTTATTGAAAATGAATTTGAAAAAAAAAAGTGATTTTGAAAAATAAAGATGAAAATGGGTTTATCTTCATTGGAAATGTGTCCAATTACAAATAGGAGACGTAATACTTTTATTGTCCAATATAACAACATAACAGAAGTGATACAATCATTCATTGATTTCCACTGTTTAGTTTAGTAAAGTTTGATTTAGGATTGTTGTACTTTTATAAGATATTTTTGTATTATTATCATCATTAGTAGTCTTATGACATTTTTAGTTTACTTTTATAATAAGTAATATTATCATAATATTTTTTGTTCTTGTAAAATTTAAAGTTATACAAATAAAGTTAAACATTAAATTTCAACAAGGGATTCATAACTACAACTCATTGAAATTCAATATTATTACTCTTAAAAAGTACTAATATTTTACACAAACACTTCCAAATTATAAAATAAAATCATAGTCATGTATAGTAGAAAATGAATTAATTTCATCAATTAGGATTAAAATTAGTATTTTAATTATATTTAATTGAAAAAAAAATTAAAAGTTGAATATGAAAAGCTACCATATTTTTTATTATCAAAATAGAAAAATGCTACTTGGTCTCGCGTGATTTAAATAGTATTCTCTCCCTAATGTGAGGGAGTGTCTCAACCAAGCATGACTCATCAAAATAAATGGTACAGATTCTTCTCTAATCACTTTTTAAAAAAATTCTAAACACCTAAAAATACTTATTATTGTTTGACAATCGAAAATTAGACTCTATAATTGATAAGTACATTTTATGTGCTTATCTGAGCTTCAATTGTTATTATTTATCATTATATTGAGCGAATATTTACTTAATTTAGGTTATTTTACATTGATTTAGGTAAAACTTGAAATGGACAATTTTGGATGAAATTGGATTAAAGTTGTACAAAATTGAGGAATTAGAGACCAAAATAATCAAGCCTTGAGGACCTGTCATGCAAATAAAAAGGATCTGGGATGATTAAAAAATTAATAGGGAGGACCAAAGTGCACTAAACTAACAGAAATTTCAGCTTTTATTGGTTTCTATTTAGACACAAACTCTACATTAGACATATTTTAGGACTTCTTTTTTGAGTTTATCCTAGACTTCTATATATACTCATCATTATTCTTTTTTTGTGGAACACACAATTTTAGAGAGAAAACCCCATAGAATATCAAGATTAAAGGGGAAAAAAAAAGCTAGGGTTTGAAAAAAAATTAGATTAAAAGAAGATTTTTGGTGCAAGATTCAATTATTTCCATTATCAAGATTCCAAAATGTGGTTATGAACTCTATGCTTTTTTATTATTTTTCTTTTCATTATAGTATGAGTAACTAGATCATTAGTTAAGACAAATAATGTAATCTACATGTAACCCTTTTATTTAATTTTCAAGATTTCAGTAGTTAAATTTATATGTGTGATTTTATCTATGGTATTTAATAATTTGAATTACTTTAGTATAAGTGTAGATATATATTTTCTAGTTAGTGCAGTCATTATAAAGATTATTAGAGATTTAGGGCCTTTAATTAATGTGTATCCAGTTTCACATAAAAATATAGAATTGAATTAATTAAATATGATCAATTTGAACTCGAAATAGATAAATTGAATATTTTAGAAGATTTCAACTGAACACTACAATAGTCATGAATCTTGATTAGCTAATTAAAGGAGATCTATAGGGATCTATAGATGAAACTATAAGTCCTAGCTAGCATTCATAATACTTTAAACCTTAATTTGATTAATTGTGCGCCTTAGATAAATTTACTTTAATTATAATAATTTAGATAACTAATCACAAGCTATCTTCTTTGTTTTTGGTCATTTAGGAGTTAGAAATAATAAATTAGGAATTAAATAATAGTTCTCATTAGTTCATTATATTACTTGTTAAGAACCGTACATTTGTGCGATAGAAAATAAGCAATATTATCGATATCAAGTGGGACCTAAGAGATGATGATGATGATGATTATTATTATTATTATTATTAAACTACTTTTCCTAAAGTTTGTGTTTATGTTTGGGTAAGTTAGTCTTTTTCGTGTTTCCCATTAAAACTAGAATTATGAATTTCTGTTATTTGGTTTTTTTGATGAATTCATAAAAATGTCGAGTTTATTGCAAAATTTTCAATATATTTCGATGATTGTATACATCAAAGAGATTGAATTTGTGTGTTCTCCAATAACATAATGAAGGCTTTTATACACAAAGGAATCACAGGGAGAATAAATATATAAAAATGAGTGATGGATTAAAAAAATAGCAATTATAAATCTCATAAAATACGTGGATAAATAGTATATTGATCGATTCTAAAGACGTGTCAAATAATGGAAATAATAAGATAAATAGTGGCGATTTTCGCAAAATTGTAAATAATAATGAGTTATAGTTTTGATTCTGTGATTGAAATTAATGTTCGACTTATTGAATTTATAAACTATTTATTGAATTTAAACTTTAACTATCATATAATAAACTGGATGTAGAAAGTTTTCTATGACAATGGGTACAACTGTCTTAAGATGGATCGCAGTATTATATGTCACGATGTTTAATTTTGGCGTTACATTCGAATCAATCCGGCCTAATAACAATTTTAATTCTGATGGGGCATTTGTAAATTCAAATAGTTCTATCGAACTAAACTTCCTTTTCAACAAATTGTAGTTTTAAGTTGGTCATTTCTTGTTGAAGAAATTAAACAATATTTTTTTTGTCATTGTTACTTCTGATTTTACTAAGCCAACCACTAGTATTAGTTAATTTATAGGTTCCTTTCCTTTATCTACAAACCTTTTTCAATTAATAGTGCTTTTATTATGGACAAAATAAAATCTAAAAATAATTTTATTATGAGATCAAGTAAAATATTTACGAAGAGATTTTCGAGATCAAATGAGTCCAATTTTGTTTACATCCAATCACACGTTTCATTTCTATTCACATAACTAACGAGCATATGAATATGTTAATTCATATAATTGTAACGTTGATAAATATTATATTTTTGGTTTACAAGTTTATCGAGTTAAATAGAATAACTTGATTTACACATTAATTTATTAGATTGTGACAAGAAGGACATACACATTAAGTACATGACTGGCTAACCTCAAAAAATTTATGTGGAAGTAAATTTGAATTATTTTAAACATAATATCTCCACTTAAGCTCAAAGATTTACTTACAAGTATGATTTTAAATAAAGAATAGTTTTTATACATCCATGTTAAAAATAAGCAAATTACTATTTAAAAGTAAGAGTTAGGTTAAAAAAAGTAAATATTTTACTTAAAATTTAAAAATAATCTATCCAATATATTTAGAAAAAAGTTTTATTTACTTTCTCGACCTTAGCTGAGTGAAATAATATTGTCATTTCAATATATTTTTGACACTTGGTATATCAGATTTTCTTAACAAACGAGAAGATAACAAGATACAAAAAATCGTATTAACATCTAGCGATTTATTATAAAAGGATAATATACCGAAGTTTCAGACTAAAAGGATGTCAAGTTCGAAACCTATTTAATGTGAGCTTAGCAAGTTTCATTAACTAAATCCAACAATAAAGAATTAAAGCCTACTTCCTTAAAATAGAAGATAAAAGGAAAATGAAAATATAATTGTTGGTGGATTTGGGGGCTTGATGTTGATAATTATCAATTGCAGGTAGGTGCCAAGTCAGGGGAAGAAAGGTATGTCCATAATTGTGTGTTTATCCAGAAACAGCACTGTTTTTTAGGGTGAATTAATTGTAATCAGAATAAAACGTTCTTATCTTTTAATATTATTACGTAAAATGTTATTACCTTTCATTTTTGACATTTTCACTCCTATCTTTATCTTTTCATTGCAGAAATCATCCAATTCTCAAGTAAAATGATAAATATATCCTCTTATTTAAATTAAACAAAAAAAAAAAGTAAAATTAAATAAAAAATTGCAATCATTGTCCCAAACTTTTGTAAAAAGTAATAATAAGTCCAAATAATTTATTAAAAATATAATTAGCACAAAACGTTCATACCTTTCAATATTGTTGTGCAAAACACCTTTCATTTTTGACATTTTCACCCCCATTTTCCTATTTCATTGCGAAAATTATTTTATATGAGAAATTGGATGGAATTGATGATTTTCGCAATAAAAGATGAAAGTAGGGTTTTAAATGCTAAAAAATTAAAGATAGAAATGTTTTGCCCAGTAATATTAAAAGATAAGAAAATTTTGTATTAATTACTCGCGAATTAATCCTTGTACTGTATATATACTGATAAAGGGGAGACGGCCTTTTTAATCTTGCCTTATCATCTTCAATCCCCAGCTCTCTCTCTCTCTCTCCACATTAACAACGCTTCTTTTCTTTCTCTGTTTACTGCAAATCTGTTTCCTCTTTTGTTCGCTCAATATATTCGTATGCATTGAAGCATATTCAAGACAGAAACTATTGAACCCCAAAAATTTGTTTATATTTTGCGTCTTGGTATGTATCTCGATATTCTTTTCACCCAACACCCGCCTCTTTTTGTTTCTATTGAATATTTGTCGATGAATGGATTTCTCGAAGATTTCCTTTCTTTTTTTTTCCTTTTTGTTATTATATGGAGTTTTTGGGGATTTTCTTGTTCTGTGTATAAGAATCTTTATTTCCTGGGTTTATGGAACTTCACTTACTCTTTGTTGTTGTTAGTTCTCAGGGGAATGATTGTTGCTACACAGCTAGAAATTTTATGTGTAATCATGAATTCAAAATTATTGGATTTGCTATTCTACTTCTGTTGCATGATTGATGAGTTATAATTTGTGGTTTACATTTTTTTTTCTACATCTTATTCCCTATACTGATGGGCTTGGGAGAAGGTGGTATGTTAAATAATGTAGTAATTGTCTTGATCTTCATATTTTTGTCTTTATCTTCATATTTCTTGCTTGTTACTTGGAGATTTTGGTGTTTTGTGAATTCTTGATATGAAACTGAGGACTATACTTGTAACGCAAGCAGCTTGTTTGTTGGTTCAATATCATGGCTATGGTTTCTTGTTATCAAACCCCACCTCATAATTGATTGTGAGATAGAGTACTAAATTTGGATTGTTCAATCTCCGCAATGCCAAAATAGAAACTTTTAAAGAAAGAGATTGGTTAGTTTGGGGTTGGGGACGAAGCTGAAATATTTCGCAATGTTTAGTGAAATTAGAAGTTCAAAACTCGAACTCGCAGTACTGCACATGATATCCTTCCTTGGGATGCAATAGGGACAACCTAGAAATAACCTATTTTAGGAGTTACTAAACAATGAACTAGTTATCACATTTGTAGGTTCACTTTTATTACAGTAGTCACACTTTTGCAGCCTTTGTGATGGTCCCTTTCTGTTATTGCCCTTAAATCCCTTTGAGAACATCCTAATTTCTTTTTCATTTTCTATGTCTTTGTTTGGTATTAAGTTTTTTTTATCTTTACAGATGTTTTGGCGGTCTTTAGATCTTTTTTCTTCCAGTTGACATTCTACAGGAAATTATGCGGTGTCTAGTTAGTTTAAAATTTAGTTGGAAGTGGCTAAAATTTTGCAAGAATTAGAGAGAGGCTTTTGCTGCATAATTAATAATCAATCAACCTCTCACCTACTAATTTTATTTCATGTCTTTTCATACAAGATAATAACTTTGAAACAAAGGAAAAAGAAGTGACAGATAATGTCTTCTCATTATCATCTACACGTACATAACGTCCTTGTTCAATCTATTAATGTCTTAGGTAGATTGTACCGCTAGTCGTAAAAAGTTCATTAACATACGAGGCATGGTTTTAGATTGATGTTTATTCATTTTCAGTGTGTCCAAAAGTTGATTAGTTATTATAATTGCAAAGCATATGAATTGAAAATTGCAGTTGATAGGACCTGGTTTTGGGTGGTCCTAACGGGTAGTTGCAGCTTGAGGCCATGAATTTATACAACGTACTATTTCCTTAAAAATCATTTAATGAAACAATTTAATATACCAAGGATGGATCAGGACCTTATTTTTTGCCTTGCCTTTTAACAATTGCTAGAATTATGAGGCATGTAGATTTTCATTTTATTCTTTGGGGTGGTTGAGGGTGGGGTTTGAAGTTCTGGATATATGTTCAAGTTAACGTGCTTCTGTTCTCTAAATATTCAACATTTTGGTACTTCGATATTTGATTGGTTTCTCATAATTCTTGATCGTACATAAGTAAAGTAATTTTGAGTTCTAATGATCTTTCGTTGATGATGTTATGTGCAGGCAGGCACCAAAGCTGTTCGAATTTGATTAAACTAAATGGCCACAGAACAATATCTCCAGGAGGCTGCAGTACGTAGTGATTATGATGAAGAAAAAACTGCCTTAGAGAAATGGAAATCATTATCTTCTGCTGACAATGAGCCTGGAATGAATATTTTTGGTGGTTTTGAATGTAACATATGCTTGGATGTAGTGCAAGACCCAGTGGTCACATTCTGCGGTCACCTCTATTGTTGGCCCTGTATCTACCGATGGATAAGTTTGCAGAGTGTCTCCCATGAAAAACCTGAGCACGAGCATCCACAATGTCCCGTCTGCAAAGCGGAGATCTCATCGAAAACCTTAATCCCACTCTATGGCCGCGGAAACAGTACAAACCCATCTAAAGATAAAGTTTCACATCTCGGTATTCTCATACCACAAAGGCCTCCAAGTCCTAGATGTGGCGGTAATGTGCTAATCCCGACTACTACCCGCGGGGATTCGCATCCAGTTGGACAACTTCATCATCAAAGCTACGACCAACAGTCTCGACCATATCAGCCACACACTCACAACTACACAGGTTCACCAATGCTTCCGAATGGTGGCACGGCTACAAATTTGATTGATCCGATGATAGGGATGGTTGGCCAAATGGTCTATTCTAGGATTTTTGGGAATTCGGAGACGACTTTATATACTTATCCGAATTCTTATCGTCTACAAGGTAGCAGTAGTCCTAGGCTAAGAAGACGTATGATCCAAACTGATAAATCTCTCAGCAGAGTTTGCTTTTTCCTTTGGTGTTGTGCAATATTATGTCTCATATTATTCTGAACAATTTTCTCTCTTTTTGTGGTCCATTTTGTACTTGTAAAAACTCTCTGTAGCACTTGATTAATACAATAACTCTGCCCACTGTAATGAATGTTAGAGAGTTATTAAATTTTTGGTGCTGATATGTTTTTGCAATGTCTAACATTTGATTTCATAAGCTGATATTTATTTAAAAGGTATTTTTTTATTTTTTTATTTTTAAAGAAATCCAACTCGTGAACAAACCTTACAATTGTTGTAGTATTACCTGACATAAAAAAAAAAAAAAAAAAAACCCCATTAATCTCTCTTTTCATTAAGCGCTCGTTTGGTACCATTATTTGAAATTTTAATGGTTGAAATAGTTATTTTTTTAATTATTATTATTTTTTTTTTTAAGAATGTGTGGTTAAAAAAGAAGAAAAGCTTTTGAGATTACCTGTAATGTTATTTTATTGGAGAATGTGTGGTTAATAAGAAGAGAGAAAAAAATGAATTATAATTTTAATGAGATCAATTACAAATTATTTAATAAAAAGATGGTCCACAGAAAAATTAAATTGCATTATATCTTGAAGTTGTTTACCCCTATGTTTTCCAATTTTGTCTGATTAGGTCTATCCTATCCTATCCTATCTTCACCACAGCCATCCATATTGTCGATACATGTCATTTTCAGTTGCTTGTCTCCTTTTCTAACGAGTGATGCAACGATGGAGGATGCGACACTACAATTTTTTTTTGCTTTTAGTAATTGAACTTACTATTGTAGAAAATCATATTTTAATTGTTTTGTCGAAAAAGGCCGTCAAAAAGTTGTTAAAAGTGCAATTTGTTGGTTATGATAGTCGACACCACCGCATCGTGGTAGCTACCATGGTTGTTGAGGGTGGAGAAGATTACAAATTTAGTAGAGTAATGTAGTTTGGCCTTGTTCTTCACCTAAACTTCCAACCAAGGAGTCAAAATTGATAGCTTAGAATGAAATTAGTGCCACCTACTTTGAACTAGAATAAGACTAACGTGCATTTGGACCCACATTCCCCGGGCAACAATAGGAAGTTTTTTATTCCTTTTCAACATTGGTGATGCACCTTCTTAATAATATTATAAATAAGTTTTGAGCAAGTTGAACCATAAAGATTCGTGTGACGTTGATTCAAAAATAATTGGAGAGTAGTCTTGAATTTTCAAATATATTCTACTCGTGTATGCGTTGCCAAAAATGATCGAATCTGTGGTCAATGTGGTACCACCAACTCAGCTCGTGAAAAATCAACCTTCTACCTATTGAAAATGAATTGAAGACACGTGTAAGTAGCTCTGCCTTGGAGGGGGTGGCAAACGAGAAAGAAAATAATAATAATAATAATAATAATAATTGGATAGTTTTAATTTTTTTTAACAAGTAGGTTAGATATTAACATTTTCCTTATTGGATAGTACCCAAACCTCCCCTAATAAAGAATAGGATGCCTTGAGGAGAAGTGTTTTCGCGCTTTGGAATATTGTTATCTTGCGGATCTCAGGAGGAATTACTTCGCAATTGGAAGTAATTCCTCCTATACCAAGTCTTGTTTTCCCTTAAGGATGCCTCAGAAGAGTGTGTGAAGGAGTTGAAGGCCTCTTCTATGGCCTCTATATGGTTTGAATAACTACATATACATCTCAGCTCCGCTGATTAGCAGCTTTTAAGGGTTCTGGAGGTTGTAGAAGAATCGTGATACGATAAGTATATCTTGTACACTTATCTTGGCCATTAAATTAAAATATTTTTTTTATTACTTTTGATAAATTATAGCCCAATCTTGTGCATTTATCATTTGTTAGGAAATTTTAGTAATTGAAGTGAAATTGGAAGAAAGGAACGAAGAAAGGACTAAAACAGAGAAAATCTAAAGGTTGAAGACCAAATTGCAAATATTCATTAGTTGATTCGAACTACAAATAATGATTGAAGATTATAGAGGATCAATTGAATGCAACTAGAAGCCAAATGAGTCAATTATAATCAAAGGAATTTTACAAATCAAATTCTAATCGCACAAGTGATGTTTCATATTTTTAGTCGTAGATTGAGATCCATTTTTGGAATAGTAAACGTTTGAATTGGAAAAATTCTATTTATTGTAGCCCTTTAAGTGCCTAATCTCGTGCATTTATCATTTGTTATGTAAAATTAAATGATTGAAAGGAGTAAAGAACGGACTAAAACAAAGAAAATCTAAAGGTTGAAGCCAAATTGCAAATATTCAATAGTTGATTCAGACTATAAATAAAGATTGAACATCAATTGAATGCAATTAGAAGCCAAATGGGTGAATTATAATCAAAGGATTTTCACAAATCAATTTCTAATCGTACAAGTCAAGTTTCATATTTTTAGTCGGAGATTTAAACCCATTTTTGGAATAGCAAACGTTCGAATTGAAATAATTTATTTGTTGTATCCCTTTAAGTGAGCTTTACAACGCACTATGAATTGTCTTTATCGGATATCGGAGGAGAAATATATGACAAAAATACTAAAGACTAAGCGGAGACATAATCATGCGCACGCAATTGCAACTTTCCTTATTTGATTAAAACTCTTTTACAACCCAATTTGGACATAAATTCTACTTGTGTACGCGTTGCCAATAATGATTGAATCTGTGGTCAGTGTGGTACCACCAACTCAGCTTGTGAAAAATCAACCTTGGCCTATTGAAAATGAATTGAAGACGCCTTTAAGTAGCTCGGCCTTGGAGGGGGTGGCAAACGAGAGAGGAAAAAAAATTAATTGGATAGTTTTAATTTTTTTAACAAGTAGGTTAGATATTGACATTTTCCTTAAACAAGGCTTAAACCTAATAAAAATTAGGGGAGGTCTCTGTATATTTTTTTAAGAACTAGTGGGTCAACGTACGTTGCACGTTAATTGGTTATTATTAAAAATAAGTGAATGTAAAGTTTAGAGAAATTCGCTTGTAAACATAAAATATTCATAAGTCTTTTTTCGTATATTTGTATATTTGTATATTTTTTATATGAAAATTTGGTATTTGTTATATTTAAATTCTCGTTGCAACTATATTCTTCATATAATCATAATTAGTAATTAGATACTGACAAAAATGATTCTATTAGACAAGTGTAAAAGCATGAGTCATTTAGTTGAATAAAAATGAAAATAACAGAGTACCGTAATAAATTAGACAACATACCTTGGAACTTAGCCTTCATCTCCATCTCCATCTCATATTTTTAGTCGGAGATTTAGACCCATTTTTGGAATAGCAAACGTTCGAATTGAAATAATTTATTTGTTGTAGCCCTTTAAGTGAGCTTTCCAACGCACTATGAATTGTCTTTATCGAATATCGGAGGAGAAATATATGACAAAAATACTAAAGACTAAGCGGAGACATAATTATGCGCACGCGATTGCAACTTTCCTTATTTGATTAAAACTCTTTTAAAACCCAATTTGGACATAAATTCTACTCATGTACGCGTTGCCAATAATGATCGAATCTGTGGTCAGTGTGGTACCACCAACTCAGCTTGTGAAAAATCAACCTTGGCCTATTGAAAATGAATTGAAGACGCCTTTAAGTAGCTTGGCCTTGGAGGGGGTGGCAAACGAGAGAGGAAAAAAAATTAATTGGATAGTTTTAATTTTTTTAACAAGTAGGTTAGATATTGACATTTTCCTTAAACAAGGCTTAAACCTAATAAAAATTAGGGGAGGTCTCTATATATTTTTTTAAGAACTAGTGGGTCAACGTACGTTGCACGTTAATTGGTTATTATTAAAAATTAGTGAATGTAAAGTTTAGAGAAATTCGCTTGTAAACATAAAATATTCATAAGTCTTTTTTCGTATATTTGTATATTTGTATATTTTTTATATGAAAATTTGGTATTTATTATATTTAAATTCTCGTTGCAACTATATTCTTCATATAATCATAATTAGTAATTAGATACTAACAAAAATGATTCAATTAGACAAGTGTAAAAGCATGAGTCATTTAGTTGAATAAAAATGAAAAATAACAGAGTACCGTAATAAATTAGACAACATACCTTGGAACTTAGCCTTCATCTCCATCTCAATCTCCATAATTTGCTCTGCATAAAATTATTTCAGAAAGGGTAGAAAGCGTACAAAACCACATTATTCCATCTCTATAAATGCAAACAATTCCATTTGACATTTATAACAAACAATGAATAACAATATTCTCCAATACTCAACAACACTTGCACAAAATTATATAAAGCATAAAATCATAGGGATTAAATCAAGAAACGATTGAAACAAAATTTGAGGCAGACTTTATAACATTTCTTATAGCACCAGAAAGTAAAAAGAACAAAATATTCAACTTTTGACATGTTTTCATATATAAATCATCATGCAATTGAAGTGTCTCCAAAACCTATTAAAAAATACAAGAAAACAGATGAGTTTAAACTTATTAGATAGAACCCAAATTACAATTCTCAATAGCATTTTGTAAATTAATATTTAATAGAGATGATCCGTAAAAAAATTCTTAACATCATGACTAGCTTTCATTTTAATCTGGAAGGATGAGTTGGCAGAATGTTTGGCATGATGGCTCTTCTGGTACTTCACATACTATAGACAGCCAAGAGTGATTGAACATGAAAATATAGAAAGTCAAATTTCATTTTTATATGAAAAGAATTGAAATCCCAACTCTAAGTTGCCATTGTTATTCTCTTTCTCAAATCTCAGCAATCAAACCTCTGATTTCTAAGCAAATTTTTTTCCAACATAAAAAAAGAAAACAAAGATGTTTTCAAAACTTTCAGTTCCTTCACAAATAAACTCGAGAGAAGCAATAAAAATGAAACAATTCACTAAAGTTTAACTTTTGGAACTCAATTTCAAGTTAGAAATCATCAGATCAAACTTGATTTTGACATCAGCATCAAGATAACCAATCAACCCCTAATTTTTTTTTTTTACAGAAGAATAAAGTATTTGAAAATGATCATATTCTTAATTTCTTTGTTTGCATTTTGTATCTTCATCAATGAGAGCACAAAACTCGAGAAGAAACAAGAAAACCCAATTCATAGAAGACAACAAAACCCATATGAAATCCAAATTTAACGACTTTTAACTAACAATTAGAAGAAAAGTCTGAATCAATACACACACTCATATAAATAGAGATAGAAAGAAAGATTATAATATCAATAGGGGCTTTAAGTAGCTTCATAGTACTGATGTTTCCACGAGAAAAAAACTCTAAATAAACATTTCTTACCACTGGTGCAGATCTTCATTATATAGTATTAGACTCTGTTTCCAATGTGCATCTAAACCTAAGATATTGGGTTCTCATTAGCCATTAAAAGCAGGGAATTAAGGTTCCAGAAAATTAAATGAGTAATATCACCAGGAAGCCATGGACATTATATATGCAAGCCTATATGAAATAATAATCACAAAGCTATGGACATTATATATGCAAGCTTATATGAAATAATAAATAAAGGTCATGAAAAGGAAAAAATATATATTCAATATACTGGACATATTGTTTTTGCCAAGAAATGACCCGAAATTGCATCACATGACAATCATATAAATGTGAATTCTTTTATGAGGAAACTAAACACAATGTTCAATGTATCATGCTCGTTGGACTTATCCTGTATATTATTAACTTAAAAGGTGGCACGAAATATATTGAGCAAGAAGAGAATCACATATTTATTTAAAATTAATATTCAACGAATCCATTTTGAAAAATTAAAACAAACTTGGTTCTATCAGTAAACAGTCTAAAGCATTTGTAAGAAAAACATTAAAATAGAACATTCATCTACAAGATTATTGATCATACGAAATACTAAGCAATTAGTATGAGAAATGTTTACCAGAAGGCAGCCTCTTTGAGCTGTGGCCAACGATGTGCCTCCAAGTAAGAATAGGCTGACGATGAAACAATTGAAAGGTGTATGTCATATATACTGTTTACTTTTGCAATTTTGGATTATCACCTATCAAAGAATGTAAAATCTTAGCAGCCGTTTTCACTCCACTTACTTACAATAATTGTACGAATCACTTGCACTTGTAATTATCATCAATTTTGCTATTTTCAGTATTCAGTTATAAACCTGGTAAAACACAGTATGATTAATAAATAAGAAGAAGATGGAAATTCACAAATAAAATTTTAGACGACATGGTGTACCTATTTCTTCATCAGAGTCATCTTCGGCTTATGCTTCGGGCAGCTCATAATCGTCTCATTTGCCCCGGCCAATAGTCAAAGGTAATCTTCTTTGAAGTTCTCAACAACAGGAATAACATTTTCATCAAGTGGATTGCGAATCAATACCTATTCTCGAACATTCATAAACATATTTCAGCTCAATTAATTGACTATTTGTAATCATATAACTTCGAACTTTTTCTTTATACTTTACAGAGACAAAATCAATACAAATTTCTACAATTATTTCAGTATTTTTGTCTCAATTACATTAAGTTTATAGTTACTGACAATCGATATAAAGCTATATACTAAATTCTGCAGGATTTAAGTTCGAGAAAATCACCTCAATTGTAGTTATAATTGCTTTCATATGCTGAAATTAGAGATAAGACAGACAGTTAGCAGAATAAAAGGGTAAAAATTAACAAATTTCATAATAATAAACTTGAATTTTTTTGAAAATAACAGAAGAACAGAACAAAAACATGAAAATTTCACCTCCAAATTGAGGACAATTGCCTTTTCTCTACCAAGAATCTTAGAAGGATAAGACAACAAGGGATGAAGAATTCGAAAACCCCTAGCATTTATTGAGACTCTTCTCATAATAGCATGCTTGTCCAAATCCAAAATAGTACCTTCTCATTACTGTCCAAAAGTATCTAGTTCCTAGAAACAACAGTTTTTTTTTTAATTAAAGACACTGGATTTTGATTATCCACAATAAACTCATCTTCAGCCATTCCTTTTCACCCCAAATTACTCACAACTCCAAGAAAAATCTATGAAACTATAAAACAAAATTCCTTCTTCTTTCAAGAGGCAGCAAATTTGACACTGACTAAAGGGTTTGGACTTGGGAAAGGAAGAAACCCAAAACACTCTATATCCACTACATCAGGATTCTAGCTCTGCAGTAGAAACTTTGTTTGTCCTCTCTGAAATCTAGAGAAACCCCTCGAAATTTTCCCCAAAATACCTGCGATTTTTTTTTTTTGCAAACCTCACAAGAAATCGCTAAAATATAAACCAAAAAAGTGTGATAATGAGACTACCTGACCACTGCAGTCAAGGGTTATTGTGACTGGAGACCTTGAACTCTCAAACATTTGGCTAACAAAAGCTCAGAAATTCAGCAACTTAATTAAACAGTAATTGAAAACCCATTATTCAAAATAATTACTTTCAAGAAAATACTAAAAACCCAGATTCTTTAAATGAAGGTATCACACCACCTTCAAATTAGGAATGAATGGATAAACAAAAAATGCAAAGATACAAGAAACGACAACGGAAATAAAACTCCATCGAACCATCAAAAGTTCTTATTCTAAATCCAGTTAATGAATTCAATAAAAATTTACCTAAAGTCGGACGACCACAAAATCACCAAAGTCAACATCAACCAAACCAAGAAGAAAACCTACAAAATGGAGGAAAAATGATTGGAAAGACCAAGGTTCAAATTATGAGTATAAAAAATTACCAAGAATCCAGTTTCTCGGAATGGTGGAATCTGGATGTATTACATTTTGATAAGAAATATAGGTGGTTGTGATTTTGGGTGAGGTGAGTGGGTGGAATAGATGAGAAGTATGGTTGATGGCGTAAAGAAATGTGGAAGCATGAAGAAAATTTAAAGTGAAGTAATAAAAAAAATTCAATGAAACTGTCTCGCATTGTGCGAGATTGCCCAGCACAGTGCGAGGCACTGCTTCGCACTATGACGCACAATGCGACAGACTTTTAGTTTTTATTATTTTTTTATTTATACTCACACTCACACTTTCTTTTTATTCCTTTTTTTTTTTAAAGTATAGCAAGATAAAAATTAAATAAGCAGACACTGTAAAAAAAAAAAAAAAAAAAAAACCTCAAACGACATTGTTTATGTTCGCGCTCTAAATTGTCGACAGCTGTCTGGCAAATGTGTAGCCTCTTTTATATTTTTAGAATTAGGATTAGGATTAGGATTAGGATTAGGATTAGGAAGGGAATGCATGTCAATCGACTTAAAAGGGGTGTCTATATAATTGTCTAAAAAGATGGACGCGTATGGATTTTTTTAGTTGCACAAGATCCACACCGCATAAAAATAATTTGCTTCGTTGCACATAAAAATGACAGATATATAACCACTTTTAAATATAATTTTTTGACCTCAAACATTTTTTAGTTTGCACCACAGACATTAACTTGTTTTATTTTGCTCCCTTGCGTCGTTTTTCTTTGCACTGCAGCCATTGACCTGTAATCATAAATAGTGAAGCCCCGTTTGGTTCCCATTTTCTCACCATAAAAATGAAAAATATGATCGTTATCCATCACATCCAGCCACTATATTTGACTTTACATCTCTTGTGTAGGGCCCATAACGGCTATATTTTTCATTCTCATTTTACAAAAAATGTATATCAAACGGGCCCTGAATAAAGAATCGTTGAACAAAGATTTCAATTAATTCAGAATCCAATCTGCTTAACTCCAAGATTCAACTAATCATGATATTCTTTAAACTTGTCAAGAATTAGCATTATCTCATTAGAGAAAAAGACGTTAGTATTTGGAATTCCTGCCCCTAAGGACCTTAATTTCATTGGCTTTGATGCTTTATTTAGACAAGTTTGGATTAAGTTGATTTGAAAAAATAAAAAATAAAAAAATATATCAAGAAAGATCGACATCTAAGAAATTCCATCACGAAGGTGACTATCAACAATTCCATTGTTGGTGGAGGGCAGAATTATGCATTCAGTTACCACGGACACACCACCACCAGGGAAGGTGGTGCTTGCGGGCGGAACTTTATTGATCCTTTGCTGGTAGTGACAACCAGTTACAGGATTTTGACCAAGCTTTCGTGGTGAGATATTAATGTATCAAATTAATTAAGGTTATATGGTTTATCATGCTTCCTTTCAAAGTGTAATAACTAACTAGTATGTTTGGCTTAAAGCATAAAATTTAATTGAATGAGTTTGGGATTACTGACAAAATTAGAAGGGCTTCATGGAAAAAGGTTGAGGAAGAAAGAGTCTCCAAATTCTACCAATGCAACTCCCTCAAATTTCATCTCTGGAAATCAAATATCCTTCAGCCATCGTAACAAAATTCCTGGATCCATCCATGACGTGAAACTTAAGTGCAACGTAGGTGCAGCACGCTAGTATAAAGTTCCAGCTTACTTTACTTAAGATTATCACGAGAGAGAAATTTTTTTTTTTTTGGAGCTCAGGGTAGCACAAACATTCATAATGATTAAAGAATCTATACAATTAAAATAAACTCAGTGCAATTCAAAGATAATAATGGAAACAGTAAGAGAACTCAATATATGAATGTCTTAGACTTGCCAAAAAAATTAAAGTAAGAGATATTTTATTACCCATGTATAATCGTACTTATAGAAGAACTCCCAAAATCTGTCTTCTAAGGCCCATTTTTCCATTTATCCTGTCTACTATTACTGTCAGCACATATTCAAAACAATTCACAACTCAGCCTGGACATAAGCCTATTTACTTATGGAATTCCAGCTTTCAAAAGTTTGTTTATCTTCTAAATGTAGTGTGTTTCTGCATTCTTTTACAATCTACTTACCATATTCAGTAGAGTGAGATTCAGAAGAATCTGCCAATTAATGTCAACTATTTTCATTTTGGACCTGCAGTTTTAAAAGCAAGAATATACATGGAGAAAATGGTTGAATGAATATATCTCTCCACAACTTCACCGAGAAGGAAAAAAAATTCTGAAAAAAATGGAGGGTCCCAGGACCCCCCGGGTCCGCCTATGCATCAAGCTTTGAAACAATAATTTTCTTTAGTAGCTACATCACATTCTGCATAATTGAATCTATGTAGTCACACTCGACATACATTTATGATTTCAAATATATGCGGGAAAAAAAACAATAATAATAAATAAATAAATTGTATTTACATACATTATATTGCAAAAGTAACTGACACTCTTGACACTATAATTAAAATATCAAGATAAAAAGTCTCATTCTCCCCAGGACCAAAAACAAGCTTGCTCAAAAGAGACGTTTCAAGGTACGTAAATTGAAGGTCAAATGATAAATATGTCGTGATAGATAGTTAAATTAATCAGACTACCTAATAAATAATAATAGTGAATAGGGATATCTTGCACTATTTATTCATCATTTGTAAAGATCAGTTTCAAAAATCATGAAAATGGGATAGAATCATGAATGATAGTGATTGAGTTCTACCGACTACCATATGCATTCTTGCTTGATTTTCAACAGGTATAGTTTTGAAATCTTCTTCGTCTTGTCATCTCAACTTTTTGTCGTCGAGATGTTCACCTCTTATGTTCAGTGATTGACTTGTATTTTCGACCTTATTTTTCTCATATTCCATGTTCAGTTATTGAAATGTTAAAAAATTGTATAAATTCATATAAAGAGTTAGAATTGTTAAGCTTGGTGAGATATGAATGACATCTAGATGAAGTTTGCAATCGACTTGACTTCGAAGGATACAAACTCAACACCTAGATATAATTATTGGAATAGTATGTCTAAAACCTACACTAGTTATCAATGGGAAGACATGTTCGACCTATTGACCTGCACAAAAAGTTTAAAAAATATATGCATATATTATTGCTGCCCAACGCCTAACTATTATTGTCGTTACAATCTATACTAGTAATCAACAGACATCACATATGTTCGACCTATTGACCTGCAAAAAGTTTAAAAAATATATGCTTGTGTTTTTGTTGTCCAATGCTCAACTATTATTGTTGTCTGCAATCTACTCGAGTGGTCAATGAGCATAACACGTTCGACCTCTTGACTTGAGCAAAAAGTTTAAAAATTATCACCGTATTTGATTCTCATTTTTCTTTCTCTTTTTTCAACTACATATTTTTCATTAAAATAATATTACAAGTAAATAAAAAAAAATTCTTTTTTTTTTTAATCATATTCTCTATCAATCTACTATTTCAAAATAAATTCTTTAAAAATGTGGCTCAAACATACCCTATATGTATATATTGTTGCGGCCCAACTCCTAACTATTATTATCGACATAGTACGTGTGCAATCTACACTAGTGATCAACGGGCATGACTGACCTATTGACCTGCACAAAAATTCAAAAAACATATGCATATATTGTTGCTGCCCAGGATCGAACTGGGGACCTTTAGTGTGTAAGACTAACGTGATAACCACTACACCACAGCAACTTCATGTCATCCAATTTCAATAATAGATTATTGTTTGTTGTTGTCAACCCAGAGTTGATACCTTACCGCCAATAAATTGATTCTCAAAATTGAACTCTTTCGGCTCTTACAAGCGAAACCCTAACTGGGATTCTCTGGAGTTAAGGTGATCCATTGATGGTACTTGTTCCAAGGATTTCGATAATCAGTTAGGATTTTTTGGGTGTAGTCTTAAGGAAAATCAGCAAAATGGCTCGAATTGCACGGAATTGTATACAATCAATGCTGAAAGTGGTGAATTCCGGAATAGGAATGGTCGGCATTGCCATGATTATATACTCCCTCTGGATGCTTAGGGCTTGGAATCGTCACCTGGACCCGTCCGATAACCCCGTCCCTTGGTATGTATATAATATACATGTCTGTGTGTATGTGGTTGTGTAATTAGCTTAAGATTCACGTGATAGTTAATTGCTTTATTTATAGTGGTGGGAAAAGGAAAATCTTTTACTATTTTTCTTTTATATTGTGGTTAACTATTTAAAATTGAAATTCAGGTTCATATATACTATACTTGGAATTGGGGTCACTTTGTGCGTGATCACATGTTCGGGTCATATTGCTGGGGAGACTGCTAACGGTTGCTGCCTTTGCATCGTATCCTCTTTTGAGTAATTGATATCCCCACGTTGGATTTAGAAAGTGCATTGATATGAAGAGGAAATGGAACTTGTTTTAGAGTTTTCGTGAAATTCTGGAGTTCTAGTGAGTGTTTAATCATTTATTTTCTTTGTGTTCTTTTGTGGTAGTACTATAGCTCTGAATGTGCACAAGTAAGCTATGAAGTACAATGTTGATTAATGAAATATGGATATCACGAGCTCAACTCCATGCCTGTTTAGTTTCAACAAATAAATAGTAGATAGTACAAAATATCACAATACTTCAGTTAGTTAGAGATTTTGTAGTGTTTATTACTTATATTGATATATGGGTGGATGATCAAACCTCTGCCAATAAGGCTGTTGTTGATGCTATTAGTTACTTGTGAAGTATTAAGAATTTCCGAGAATTGAGAATGTTGCAATTCTGAGAAAAAAATGTTTACAGAAATTTGTGTTTTTTCTTGATTGTTTGTTGAAGCTATAATCATCCTATTTTTGAAATAAGGGATCATTGATCTCACTTGATTAATTCTCTGTCATTTGAGTAACTAAGCTGGAGGTTTTATTGAATGTAATTATGCACTCTTCTATGACGACTTGGATGAGCATTGCTGATCCAGAATGTTTATTGTTTGAGCCTATCAGCATTCAATGCAGAAGAATGATCTTTTTCATCCTTGAGACCAATATTTAGCATTCCCCTCACCTACCTTTGTGTCTCTGATGATGTTTGATGTGTTGGTTGAAATAATTTAGTTCAATAAACATTGTTTAGTACTGTCTTTTGGTTACTAAACTTGATCTTCTAATTTTTGGAGAGTTATATATTGGTTAAATTTAGTTTTATGAGATCATACTCAGCCCCTCTTTGGTGGCCATTATTTCCAAAAAACAATGTCTTGAATATTGGAGAATGTGAGGTTAAAAATTAGGGAAAAGTTTTGGGTTTACGTGTAGAATATTTTATTGTGTGAATGTGTGATTGAAAATGAATATGTTGAAAAAGAGTTTGAAAATAATGGTTGTCACAGGAGCTCAATAGAAAATCTACAAGGTTTTTTGTCCTTTTGTTTCGAAAGATTAAAGTATTTTGAGTTCTTCCTCTCTTATATCTTCTTTTCAATCTGCCAGTGTCCCAACTTCATCCAGAATGTATGTTAAAAACTATTGCTGGTTTCTTGTATGGTTGACTTTTCCATCCTACATAAAGTAAATCTGCACCATGTCTTTTCGAAGTTGAGTTTAACTGATATAATTTCAAAAGTAACCTAATTGTGAGTAATGTCATTTAGCATTCTTTTTAGAGATGTAGCAGGGGTTGGCCTGGTAGCCTTTATTTACATTAAACTCATCACTACTTTTTCTCACTTCACTGTGACCTTTGTGACAACAATACTAACTCAGTATGTTTCAGAAGTTGATTGTTTTTTTTTTTCAAGTGTATGTTTGCTAGTGATTTTAAGTGCTATAAGTTGTGAGTCTTACGAAATGTGAGGATAATAAATGGATAGTACGTTGTGGGTCCTAGATAAAAAGTATTTTGACTAGCTTAAATTACAACTTAAACTTTGCCAAACATGCTCAAGCCTTTCTGCCACGTTTAAATTGGTACTTCTATGGTCCATATTGTCTACTTTCTCAAACTGGCATGATATAGATAATTTATTCTATTTTAGTTCCAGTCCCAGAACATGAAGTTTATTTGACAATGAAATATGTCATCGGAACAATTTATATATCTCTTCATTGTCGACCTTAACTAGTTGCAGTATATGGTTTTTGTCTTTCTGCTTCTTGTGGTGGAAGCTGCAGTGGCTGCAGATGTGTTTCTCAACCACAACTGGGAGGAGGTGCGTGTGACCAAATTATGCGTCTTTTTTACATTAATAACCCGTGGATATATGTAATTTGAGTTATTGATTGTATTTTTAATCTATCTGGATATCAGAACTTTCCGGATGATCCAACTGGGGATTTTAATCAGTTGAAGGACTTTGTCACACAGAACTTTGATATATGCAAATGGATTGTCTCTACAGTGGTGGCTTTGGAGGTCTCTGTCTCTTCTCTCTCCTACACCCGCACCTTCAAACATATACACTTACACGTGTATACATTGCACTATTACTATATTCTGTACTTTCTTATTGCAATATTAGTTTGAGGTTCAGGCTTACTAAGTTCCTCATGAGTTTTGTGACTTCTGTCACTGTCGTCAACACAGTTGAATAATTTCTGTGTTACATATGATAATTGAGATAAGCTAAATAGGAACTTCCATAATTTCAGTTGTTTCCACTATCCTTTTCTATTTTTATTAATTTTTCTGCTCTCAATTATCTTACAGTAATTCATTTACTTTTGAATTCTAAATAGTCCAGAACTTGAGATTCTGTTTCCATTGTGATTAGTCTGGTTGTATTTATGCCTAGAGCAAGGATTGAAAATCCTACTTGTAATGCACATAACAACTAGCTTGTAATTCCATTTTCAAAAAAAAAAAAAAAAAACCTGGATAAAAGATGATGTAAACTTGTTGAGAGATCTTGGTTGAGTGTTTCTATGGCAGCAGTGGCACTACAACTGAGGACTGTGCTAGGCTCTATGCCAAACAACTTCTGGGCTCAATTTGGTTTTGTAACCAAAACGCAAATAGGAACATTACTGGTTTCATCAGTGTCATGGATTATAAATCGCAATGGTGTGCTAACAATCTTAGTCCTATGATTTTGTTCTATCCAAATCATGATATTACCAAGACTACCTCGTTACGAAGGACGCAAAACAGGAACTTAAAGATAAAATAATGTAGTCGGTAACATGAGTTTTTATTAAATAAAATCTAAGCCTCATGAAAGAAGGTATACTAGTCCAACTCAGTTGACACTCCATCCAAGGATCTACAAAGTTTGCCTGGATTAACTGCTCCAAACATTAGGAAAAACATAAAAAGACTTCAAGTTAAGTTCTCTATTCCTTGGAAAGGCGTTCTATTGCTTTCCTGCCATAGCATCTGCACGATACCAAGTGTTTTCTTTGTATTCTTACATTCTTACTCTTCCTTGTTTTTGTTGGTTCCTTTAATGCAACATTTTCTCTTACATTACTATTCTTGTTACTTAGTTCTGATGTTCTCCATGTGCAGGGAATAAGTATGTTAATGGCCATAATTCTCAAAGCTTTGGGACCTCATCCGGAGAGGGATTATGAAAGTGACGATGATTACCCACCTGAAAGACTGCCCCTATTGAAAAATTATGTCCCTCCACCTCCTCGTGTTGCTGGTGATCAGATCTATGGGACCAAGAATGATTCTTCTATTACAAGGATTAACAGTAAGGTAAGTATGAATTTAAGCGCATTATGTGATCTATACAGAGAAGAAGCAACATCCTAACTGCCATTTGGAACATTATATGTTACTTTGAATAATAAAAATAATGGTCAAGGTATCATTTCCGAAGTCTAGACAATGGTTTCCCTTCTCCTTTCTCTGGCACTTGCAACATGATTTTACATGGATTTGCTGAAGCTAATAAACCCCTTAATCAAATTGCTGTTGAGAAATTTCCTGAGTATGCTGTACATGCCCATAGACGTGATCTTGGTTTTGATATCCGTCATTTTCCATTTTGGTATTGTCATACTTTGGATTAGGCACAGTGGACAGAATAGTTATGGCCTTTTAACATCAGTTGTCCAACTATTAGCCATCTAATGCATACATACCTTCTATATATATATATATATATATATATATATATTCTTTATCCACTAATGTATTTTAAATTTTAGAACATCTCAGACAGTAGTATGTCGTTTGTGGTATGCAATTTTCTATTATTGTTTAGTAAAAACGTCAAAAAAAAAAAAAAAAAAATTGCATGTAAAATTGTTTACATTAAAAATCGTTTCAAAGTTGAGAAGGATAATCATTTCTGATGGAATGATTCGTAATGCAACTGAAATGCATTGATGCCCATTGCCATCTCTGGGAGTTCTATCATTATTATATTATATTTTGTTGGTCAGGGGGAAATACTAAAGCTGCAAAGGTTTTTTTTTTTTCCTTTTGGTTTTTTAGGCAAGCAGATGAATAAAATTCCGACATGATCACGAAGTGGCAGATGATGAACAAGGGGAAGAGGTTGCCAGATCTGAAGTAGCAGCCTAAACAATTTTCTTCTGTCGTTTTTGTAGTATTGTTGATTCTCGTGGTAATTGATAGAATTCTTGTAGTTTAACATGTATGTATATGCTTTACATTCTTGATGGAACTAGTGATATAAACATGGAACATGGGGAAAGTGTTACTAAAAATTCAAGTATTCAAATTGAAGATATGATATATTTTAAGGTTGTAATGCTAAACATTTATGGTCTAAATTGTATAACAATGTTTATGAGAAAAATGATAGAGGTACTAGTTTATATATAAAATTATTGTTTAACATTACGTCTCATTGTTTTTCATTTTTTGATTTAATTAATACTTTTACCGTTTGTAATTGAAACTCCAATAAAAGTGCAATACATAGTTGTCCATGCTAGAAGATGTGATCAAGAAAGCATATTTCAACATGAGATATTGTTTGTCCTTTTACCTTGTTAATGATTCTTGCAAAGTAGAAACGTATTGAAAATTATTTTCTTTTGAATTTGAATATTAGCCTTTATCATTTGTTGAACTTGGGAAATCCTTGGAAGAAATAGTCTCTGAGAATCACAATACCCACAATATTTGAGAATAAAGTATTAGTTAGTTTCATAAGAAATGTTAAAAATTGTCAATAAGAATATAATACCTAGTGTTTTTCCTTCAGTAATAAAACTTTAGATTTTTGGAAATTCTCACATAACATAATTTGATGTCCTAAAGGAAATTTTATTATCAATTTCTTCTAGTTTGTTGTTTGTCATGAAGGTGACGACAATTTTACATCCAGAAATTAATGAAAAATCGAACGAACGTTCTCATTACATAGTATTTTTTCATTTTCAAGATGTGGCATTGCACTTGTCGATGGTGTCTCTAGTTAGTGTAGTTCAAGAGTTCTTATGTGTTTTCAAGCCTTTGAGATTCCAAAATAAATAAATAAATAAATAGCAAATTTTGATCTAATTTATCGAAATCAGTTAATCGCTTTATGTTAAATCGATATATTTTGTAAGTTCGTTATTACGGTAGTAAAAATGATAACATATTAAAGAATGTTCAAGATGTTCTTTATTTTCAAGAAACTTTTTAAATACAAGATGTCTGTCCTAGAAAATCGATAGATAGAAGAGACACTCTTGTAAATACAATGAAATGTAGGCTTGAAAATAATTTTAAAATAATATGTCTAATGAGTTTCAAGCAATGTTCTAAAAAATGCCGTCTAGGTGTGAAGCGTGATTAAGACGTTTCGCCTTGAAGTTAAGCGAAAATTAAGCGGTCAACATTCTCGTTGAACGCTTAAAATTTATTTTTTATTTTTTATTTTTTAACTTTTCATTTTCATTAAATGTACATTTTTTTTTTTTTATAAATGAAAAAGATGATATTGAATTGGAATCCGATAAAGAATTAGATAAGATTTAAGTTACAAGTTATCTATGTTATGTAATTATGATTTTGAAACTTATTTTTTTTTGTAGGAATTATTAAGTACATACTATATTTTATAATTTTAGATGTTTGATATATATATAATATAAATTATTGAATGTTTTTTATAATGATTAAAATTTTAAAATTAAAAAAATATTTTTTTACGCCTAAATTTTATCTAAACTCGTAAAATTTGAAGTTTAGCTTCTACGCCTAATCACGCTTTACGTTTTTTTTGGAAGACTAGTTCCAAATGTAAAAATTAGAAATGGATATTATTTTCCCTTTTCTTTTCCATCACAAGAAACCGACAAAAAGCAGGCGGTCTTCACTCTTCGGCCGAACTCTTATTTCTCTGTATAAACAGCAACCCGAACTCGTATTTCTCTCGTTCACTCTTCGGCCGATTGGAGACAGACGCTCTTCGCCGGAAGTTCTCGATTTCCTCCGAATAGTATTTCTCTGTTTGTCGCTGCAATTATACACGCACAATACACACTAGAAAACTACAAATATGGTGTTTATCAAATCCCCGGATAACAAAACTCTAGCCCTAGATCTAAGCCCAAATACTACCTCTCTAGAGGCTCTTGCTCTACAAATTCAGCAAATTTATCGAATACCCATTTCCCAGCAGCGCCTCTACTTGTCTCCCCGCCTGTTATCTGTCCCTCAAAACGCTGCCGTTTTGCTTTCCCAGCTTGGGGTTTCCCCGAACTCAACCCTAACCATACACGTCCCGCTCCTTGGCGGTATGCAAGCCCCGGTGCAACCCAAGGGTAGACTAGAGTTTCTTAATACGAAACCGCCGGCGAATTATGTTGCTGGGCTGGGACGTGGTGCTACTGGGTTTACTACACGTTCTGATATTGGTCCGGCCCGGGCAGCGCCTGACCTACCAGATCGCTCGGCCACGGCTATTGGGGCTCCTGGGGCAGCTGGTGTTGGCAGGGGACGTGGGAAGGGTCCTGGGGAGGAGGAAGAGGAAGAGGAGAATGAAGAGAAGGGGTATGATGAAAACCAAAAATTTGATGAGTTTGAGGGAAATGATGTGGGGTTGTTTGCATCTGCGGAGTACGATGATGAAGATAAGGAGGCTGACTCTGTATGGGAGGCTATAGACCAGAGGATGGATTCACGTAGGAAGGATAGGAGGGAGGCAAGACTAAAACAGGAAATTGAAAAGTATCGAGCTTCGAATCCAAAAATTACAGAACAGTTCGCAGATTTGAAGAGGAAGTTGCACACATTGTCAAGTCAAGAGTGGGAGAGTATCCCAGAAATAGGGGATTATTCTTTGAGGAATAAGAAGAAGAGATTCGAGAGTTTTGTCCCAGTTCCTGATACATTATTAGAGAAGGCGAGGCAAGAGAAAGAGCATGTGACGGCATTGGATCCAAAGAGTAGGGCTGCTGGTGGGACAGAGACTCCGTGGGCACAAACTCCGGTTACGGATTTGACTGCTGTGGGTGAGGGAAGAGGTACTGTGTTGTCGTTGAAGTTGGACAGACTTTCAGATTCAGTTTCTGGCTTGACTGTGGTGGATCCCAAGGGTTACTTGACTGACTTGAAGAGTATGAAGATCACAAGTGATGCAGAGATTTCAGATATTAAGAAGGCTAGGTTATTGCTCAAGTCGGTGATACAGACAAATCCTAAGCACCCGCCTGGTTGGATTGCTGCTGCGAGGTTGGAGGAGGTGGCAGGGAAGATTCAGGCTGCCAGGCAGTTGATTGCAAGAGGTTGTGAGGAGTGTCCCAAGAATGAAGATGTGTGGTTGGAGGCTTGCCGTTTGTCGAGCAATGATGAGGCCAAGGCTGTGATTGCCAGAGGTGTTAAGGCTATACCAAATTCTGTGAAGCTGTGGATGCAGGCTGCAAAGTTGGAGCATGATGATGTGAATAAGAGTAGGGTGTTGAGGAAAGGACTTGAGCATATTCCAGACTCGGTGAGGCTTTGGAAGGCTGTTGTGGAGCTTGCTAATGAGGAGGATGCAAGGCTTTTGCTTCAGAGGGCTGTTGAGTGTTGTCCGTTGTACGTGGAGTTATGGCTTGCTCTAGCGAGGTTGGAAACTTATGAAAATGCAAAGAAGGTGCTCAATAAAGCGAGGGAGAAGCTTTCTAAAGAACCAGCTATTTGGATTACTGCTGCAAAGTTGGAAGAAGCTAACGGGAATACTGCCATGGTTGGGAAGATCATAGAAAGGGGCATTAGGGCTTTACAGAGAGAAGGTTTGGAAATTGACAGAGAAGCATGGATGAAAGAGGCCGAGGCTGCTGAACGAGCTGGTTCTGTTGCAACTTGTCAGGCTATAATCCATAACACTGTAGGGGTTGGAGTTGAGGAAGAAGATAGGAAACGGACTTGGGTTGCCGATGCCGAGGAGTGCAAGAAGAGGGGTTCTATTGAGACAGCTAGGGCAATATATGCTCATGCCCTTACTGTGTTCTTGACTAAGAAGAGCATATGGCTTAAAGCAGCACAACTTGAGAAGAGCCACGGCACCAGGGAATCTCTTGATGTGCTACTACGTAAAGCAGTTACTTACATACCACACGCAGAAGTTTTATGGCTAATGGGTGCCAAAGAGAAGTGGCTTGCTGGTGATGTTCCTGCAGCTCGAGCAATTCTTCAAGAAGCATATGCTGCTATCCCGAATTCCGAGGAAATTTGGCTTGCTGCATTCAAGCTTGAGTTTGAGAACCATGAGCCTGAGAGAGCAAAATTGCTTCTTGCAAAGGCACGAGAAAGGGGAGGCACAGAAAGAGTTTGGATGAAATCTGCAATTGTCGAGAGAGAGTTAGGAAACACTGAAGAAGAGAGAAGGCTGCTGGATGAAGGACTAAAACGTTTCCCTTCATTTTTCAAGCTGTGGTTGATGCTGGGGCAGCTAGAGGAACGTCTTGGTAAGTTGGAGCAAGCGAAGGAAACGTATGAGTTAGGCTTGAAGAACTGCCCCAATTGTATTCCCATGTGGCTTTCTCTTGCTCACCTAGAGGAAAGGGTGAATGGGCTAAGTAAAGCTCGAGCTGTTCTCACCATGTCTAGGAAGAAGAATCCTCAGAACCCTGAACTCTGGCTTGCTGCAATTCGGGCAGAGTCGCGACATGGCTACAAGAAGGAAGCTGATATTCTGATGGCGAAGGCATTGCAAGAATGCCCCACTAGTGGCATTCTTTGGGCTGCTTCAATTGAGATGGTGCCAAGGCCTCAGCAAAAAACTAAGAGCAGGGATGCATACAAAAGATGTGATCAGGATCCTCATGTCATAGTTGCAGTGGCTAAGTTATTTTGGCATGAGAGGAAGGTTGATAAAGCTAGGACTTGGTTCATAAGGGCAATTACTCTTGCTCCAGATATTGGGGATTTTTGGGCATGGTACTACAAATTCGAACTTCAGAATGGTACCATTGAGACCCAGAAGGATGTATTGGAGAGATGTGTTGCAGCAGAACCAAAGCATGGTGAAAAATGGCAAGCAATATCGAAGGCTGTGGAGAATTCTCATCAGCCAACAGAATCCATCTTGAAGAAAGTGGTAGTTGCACTTGGAAAGGAGGAGAATGCTGCTGAGAACAAGAAGAACTAGTTTTCTGTAATTTCAATTTATCACTTTACTGGTTTTTACATGTACCGGGGTTACACTTGCTCATAATCTAGTGTTTCAAAGTACTTGATTTTGTCACATCCTTCTGTAATTCATATTTAAATACAATTTGTCTTGGTTGTTCAAGTTTCGTTGATCTCCTTTCCATATTTTGATATCTGATGTGTTAGTTATCTTTTATTGTCTCTATGTTTCTTGGATGATTAATAGTAGCTAAATTTTGGCACTACTTACAAGTCATACTTGTACAAGAATTTAAGTAATTTTCTACATAAATAAATTGATACTATGAATATTAATGGTTTCATATTCATCTTGTAGATGCTATTTTTGTGGTTTTGCTTGTGTAAGAGATTTCGTTTTCACCCTTCAATACAAGTTGCTTGCCTTGCTATTCAAAAATAATGTCATGCAAGTTGTTCGCTTGTGGTATTCTGAAATGATCTTGCTACTATTGTACCAATTATTATCTAATTTGTGTAGTTTTAAGGTTTCAAGGCATCGCATAAAAATTTGGAATGGAGCTGCTTAAATCTTTTAGCTGATATGGTTGCTATAGTTGTGTATTTATTTTCCATCCCTTCTTTAGCAGTATACTATTTTGATTGAATGAAGAAAGACAAAGACTCTTCTTTTTCCTACCCACAAATTGAAGGTTTGGGAATCTATGTTTTATTAGTCGCCCACTCTTCTCGAGACTCTGATTCTTTGTTGGAAAAGCTTACAGATGAGAAGCTCTTTCCTTCTGGTTTATATGACATGATTGTTCTGTATAGATGAGTACAGTCCCGGAGATGTACAATGCGGAAACTGAGAGCTAACCTACTGGATGGGCTCATGTTAAATTTAGCAGTATGACTAATTTCTTGTGTTCCCAACTGTTGGTGTCTCAATGAACCTTTACCCAAAGCCTTCAAGAAGTTCGTGAAAAACCTAACAGTGTTTTGCTTCCTATAAACGGCTCCTCGATCTATGAATTATGTTGTTGAGTTCTTTCTTTGCTTGTCCTATCCTAATAAAAAAAAAAGGATGCTTAATGTAACCAAAGAAAAAAAAAAGTTCTTTATTTGCTGTAATGTAGTAGAAAGCATTAATATGCAACTATCATTTTTTTTTTATCGATAAATGTGTAATATATTGATCAAAATCATGTACAAATACTCCAGCATACCCTGGCGAATCAAGTGAAAATAGACACACAATTACATCGGGCATTCTCAGCCAACAAATATAAATCAAGTGACTATACAAATATTCCAGACATTCCTGGGCGAACAAAACCAGAACGAGTGTTACAAGTACACCGGGCATCCCCGGGCAGAACAAAACAAAATTACAAGGGAAACAACCAAAACGACTTAGAGGCCCAAAGCTAAGGTCTCATTTTGAATCAAAACATTCGGGTACAAAAAAAACATAACTTTGTATATGTGTTTTGGTCCGTCGTACAATACCATCAACATTCGGAACAATGTCTTCAAAAATCCTCCTATTGATAAAGTTTGAATGCATTAGTATGTGGCAGAATTCTGAAACTATTGCTCGATTTGGTTGAAGAAATTTTTTTAGTAGTTTAGATCCCTAACATTATAAATGGTGAACAACTAAATGTGGTTTTTGATTAATCATGTCTCTAATCAGGAATTGTTACTTTCTACATGCCATTTGTTCTCTTATACAAATAAGAATTTAGAAACAAAGATACTAAAGAAGCGATTGCAGAGTTATTTAAGATAGAGGGATATTCATTTTTCAGCAATATTTATTTATTTATGTACCCCTACCCAAAAAAAAAAAAAAAAAAAGAAAGAACTGACAGCCAGTTACAACAAAATGATTGGTTCTATTTTCTCATGTATCTCTTGACTGAATACATCCTGAACTTGTGAAAAGTCTATTTCATTGAGAAAAACTTGTGCAACGGTTTCTTATTCACTGGCTTGGATGGATTTCTGAGCTGCATTAAGCCAATCCAACAAGCTTTTCACAG